>OW240915.1:28777092-28908737 GCA_933207985.1 Pelobates cultripes
ATGACTGCTGGGTCGAATGGGACTGGGTCGTCTGTAAACCTTGCCAATATTTTGTGGATCTCAGACCAGAATGGGGCTATCTGTTTGCATGCCCACCAGATGTGTAAGAGTGTGCCTCTGCCCTCCCCACATCTCCAGCACTGTGGGGGGTGGGATGGAATTCGGGCATGTAGTGACTCAAGAGTGTGGTACCAGTGTGTCAGTAGTTTATATGCCGTTTCCTGTGTCTTGCTGTAGCTAGAGCAGTGATGCGTTAAATAGCAAATTTTCTCCCATTCCACTTTGTCAAAGGTCTGGCCCAGTGCCTCCTCCCATTTCCCCATGAACCGTGGTTGGGCAATTGGTGTGAGTGTGATTAGTAGGGTGTATAGTGCCGATACCCCATGTGCTAGTGGGTTGGGTTCCAAGCATAAATTCTCGAAGGGCGTGGTGGCCCTATGTAGTGCCGGTCCCTGCGGGAGGGATGTAATGTAACTCCGAATCTGTTTGTATTTGAGGCGTGTTAGGAAAGTGTGTTCTTCGTTCCCCCTCAGATCCTTGAGTGTCTTTATGCCGTCAGTGGTTTGTATGTGTCTGAGTCTGGGTAGCGGGTCCTGTATTAAGTCTTTAAATGCGTTCGAATCCATCCCCGGCATGAACTCAGAGTTGTGTGTCAGGGGAATTAATGGTGTCGGGTATGATGTTAGGCCATGTCTCCCTTTGGAGCGGTGCCATTCCCTTAAGGTTGCCCTCGTGTAGGGGGACTGAGACCCTTCTCCCGTCTGGGCCCCGGGTGGCAGCCACGGTAGGACTGCCACCGGGACGCCCGCCTCGTGTTCCACCACTTGCTTCCACTGTTTTTGTGTTCCCGTTTTGGTCCATTCCATGATTCTCATGAGATGGCATGCTCTATAGTATAGGTTGAAGTCTGGCAGTGCCAGTCCCCCCCGTCTTTTGGTTGTGTGAGTAGTGTGTGGCGCAGCCTGGGCCGTTTCCCGTTCCAGACATATTTGATGAGGGCTGAGCGTAATGTGGTGAAGAACGCTCTGGGGACCGTTATGGGTATAGTTTGGAACAGGTAGAGAAGGCGTGGTAGAAAGTTCATCTTCACTACTTGTATCCTGCCTAGCCAGGAAATATGTGGATATGCCCACTGGCAAAACATTCTTAATGACAGACAATCTCACTGATTTGAAACACATTCACTAACAGACACATACTCACTGACAGACACACTCACAGACAGATACACACTGACATACACTGACAGACACACACATACACTGACAGACACACTTAAACATTCTTGCACACACACTCACAAATTCATTTTATTTATTGTGGTTTTATTTTTTAGGCCCATCCAGCTTTGGGAAATCTGGTGTGGATCCTCTCCCTGGGGTCCAGTTGGGATCTTCTCCCTGGGGTCCAGTCGGGATCTCCCTGTAGTCCAGGGGCTGGCTCCTGCAATCTCCCAGGCAGTGGCGTACATACCGGGGTCGCGGCTGCCCAGCTCCCTCGCGCACCATACTCATACCGGAGCCGGAAGATGACGTCATATTCCGGCACCGGCATTAGTACATGGCGCGTAAGGTCGCTGAACAGGGAGCACTCAGGGGGGAGAGTGCTCCCTCGCGCGCCAGCCTGCCCGTCGGGTGACACCACTGGACCCCAGGGAATCCCCTCATCACACCCAAAGGTAGGGAGGCTGGGGGATTACATTTTTAAAAAAGACATGTGTGTGTGTGTGTTAAAGTGTGTGTGTGTGTTAGAGTGTGTGTTAGTGTTAGAGTGTGTGTGTGTGTTAGTGTTAGAGTGTGTGTGTGTTAGAGTGTGTGTTAGTGTTAGTGTTAGAGTGTGTGTGTGTGTTAGAGTGTGTGTGTGTGTTAGTGTTAGTGTGTGTGTTAGAGTTAGATTTTGTGTCAGTGTGTGTGTTAGTTTGTGTGTGTCAGTGAGTGCGTTAGTTTGTGTGTGTCAGTGAGTGTGTTACTGTGTGTTACTGAGTGTGTTAGTTTGTGTGCGTCTGTTAGTGAGTCTGTTTGGTGTCTGTTAGTGAGTGTGTGTTTTGTAAGTGAGTGTGTAGGTGTCTGTCTGTCAGTGAGTGTGTATGTATGTCTGTCACTGAGTGTGTGTCTGTCAGTAACTGTGTGTGTCTGTTAGCTAGTGTGTATGCGTCTGTTCGTGAGAGTGTGTGTGTGTGTCTTCAGCACTTACCTTTCTCCAGTGCTGGACTCCCTTGGCGCTGGGGATCCCTCCGCCCCGATCCGCCTCTCAGCTCCAAATGCGCATGCGCGGCAAGAGCTGCGCGCACATTCAAACCGCCTATAGGAAAGCATTACTCAATGCTTTCCTATGGATGTTCAGTGTCTTCTCACTGTGATTTTCACAGTGAGAATCGTAGAAGCTCCTCTAGCGGCTGTCAATGAGACAGCCACTAGAGGCTGGATTAACCCAGGGTTATAACTAGAGGGACCTGGCACCCACACCACTTCATTGAGCTGATGTGATCTGGGTGTCTGTAGTGGTCCTTTAAGTGTATGTGTATTTGCATGCACTGGCGTACATACCGCTGTCGCAGGGGTCGCAGCCCTGCGATCCCTGTGACCAGTTGCCCGCCGCCATGTATTGCGGCCCCGGCCCGCGCAGAGTAAGCGCGGGGGGGAGCCCACGGATCAATTTTTGCACCGGGGCCCCATGGGTTGTGTGTACGCCACTGCTCCCAGGTCCTAACACTGATTCCACTCGCTGTCTAGTGATGCCAGGGCTGGAGTGATGTAAATTAATACATGCATTTTCCTAATAACCAAGACACTGCACAAACCATAACCAGGGCTATTCACTCTAGTGACAATTCAAAGTTTATTCAAAGTCAATTAAGTTTGAGGCCAAAGTAGCAGTAGGAGGTATAGCTGACTTAGAGAATTTTTCAAGTTTGGTTGCTTGGCCTTGAATTTGAAAATCACTTTGAATTCTCACTTTGGCATATATTACCCTGTCTATGTCAGTTTATCAATATCAATATATATTTTTTAATCTTTAAAGTATGCCATAGATTACCTGATCTTCATGGGATAAATAATCCACTTTGTTAGCCGATCAATCGAATCAAATAATGCATGTTTTGCATTTGATTAACTGGCGGACAGGCAGGTTATATATTATTATTATTATTATTATGTTATTTATATAGCGCCATCAAATTCC
This sequence comes from Pelobates cultripes, assembly GCA_933207985.1. Lineage (NCBI taxonomy): Eukaryota > Metazoa > Chordata > Amphibia > Anura > Pelobatidae > Pelobates > Pelobates cultripes. The sequence goes on from OW240915.1 coordinate 28,780,276, forward strand.
GCAGCGCTTTACAATGGGTGGACGAACAGACATGTAGTTGTAACCAGACGAGTTGGACACACAGGAACAGAGGGGTTGAGGGCCCTGCTCAATGAGCTTACATGCTAGAGGGAGTGGGGTAAAATGACACAAAAAGGTAAGGATAGTATTAGACTAGTGACAGTTGCAAGAGCGGAATCAGTCAGGAGCTATTAACAGTTTAATTGATACGCTTTTATGAAGAAGTGGGTTTTTAACGATTTATATATATAATAAACCCAGCTTGATTAGCAATCAGTGTAACATATAGAAAAACACAGCATAGATATTTGAATAATTATGCAGTGCATAGAAATGTATTGATTATTTATAAGTATTTGATCATTGTTCTGGTGCTGTGCATCCAAATATAAATTAAATGAGCTTCCGTTTCTAAATTATTGCAGCAACTACTTTTAATATAATGAATAAATGTTTTATTTTCAGTGAGGATGGCAAGTTGCTATAAGCGTTCTTTTTTTATTTTAGCATTCTTTTGTATTTAAGGACCGACAATCAGTGTTTTAAACTATTTACTTCCCACTTATTTTCTAATGTGTTAAAAAAAAAAAAACCTGTTCAATAACTCAGCTTTTTCAGTTGTGATTTTTTTTTCCTCTTTTTATAGAAACATTTATTTACCCTTATTTATTCTTTCCAGACCTGATTAGCACAAAGTGACAATTCTACTTTTTCGTTCATTCCCTTGACCCTATTGTAAACTGCATTAGATCGATTTATCCAGAATTTATCTCCTACTCCACCGGCATCAAATCCCTCTGTATCCCATTAAATCCTGCCTTGCCTTCAATGTACAGACTGTTCCTACAAATCATTGTTTAAAATGTTACATCTATTCTCCCCTACGTTTAGATCTCTGGATGTGCCCATTCAGCAGAGCCTACGCGATCCGAGCAGATATAAATCCAACTTATATAATGGCTTTCTTGAATTCATGGGAAAGTCTCCGCTGGAATTAGTTCTGCACAGTCACTGTAAAAAGAATGGAAATCCTTAGAGAAAATATAACATCTGTCGCACAAGCTCTACAGACTAGGAAACTTCAGAATACATTTCAAGGGAAAATACCAAAAGTTAGTTAAAATAACATAAAAAATACAATAGGACATGGATATTATATTTATATAAAAAATTACCCTATCTGTGTAAATGGGCTGTGATAGCCAACATTGGCACCCCAGATATCTCCCAAAATTCCCATCCAAAATATAACAGACCCGAAATAACATAACACAACATTTAAATAACGGAAGGTTTTTAGCATTCTTAGTGTGGGACTCACCTAAGAGGCTTTGCCTTGACGTGGCAGAGAGCTTACACTCAAGTGGCCATTGGAGTGATACTAAAAACCACCAGTTACTTAATTATGCATAGGGATTTGGGATAGTGCACAGGTAGCTTTTTTCTTTGGTTTTTATCGGGGCTGATGTGAACTATAGTCGTTGCTGCCGCCCAGGAGTAGTGGGAGTTTGAGTGCAGGACTTATTTTTGTATGTTTGTATTAACTACGTGGCAAAACCTCATTTATGAAACTAGACTTCAGACACTAAACCCGTGTATCTAGGAAATGTTACCAAAACAGATCACATAACCACAATGTGATTCTAAATGCAAACAGACTGTACATGTAACAAAAAGCTATTTTGCCTCTGCCACGAACGAGTGTATTTTATACACGTCACTAATTGTCTTCAGTTGGTTTATCTCAGTAAATCTAAATACTGATGTATGGAAACATCTGCAACACACCTGTTTGTGTGGTAATATTCATGCAAACGCATGCACAGTTCCCAGCCATAAAGCAAGTCGAACAAACCAAGATCAACACACATGAATCTGTCAGTTTTCCCATAGCGTGCGACGTCAGCATTATTCCAGGAACCTTATTAGAGAGAAGAGCGATAGGAATCTGGCCCCTAATACGCTTCTAACAATGTCTGCACAAAGCACTCGGTGTTGCTGGAGAATGTAATGATACATATTGATCTGCGTTTCACATCTTCAACAAAAGGAAATTGCAAATCCTACGAACCGTGAACAGTTATGTGAATACTCTTCAGATAGAAATTAACATGGCCCAGTAACCAACACCTCGAGAGGAAAACACATGATTCTGTCAAAACTGAGATATTGTACATTCTTACTATCGAGGTAGCCAAAATCGGTGGCTAGATTAACTGCTTCACGGCCAGGCCTCTGTGATCGTGACAGGCCTGACATGTTATTGATCCTGAAAACATGCCTCCCAGCATGTCAAATGGACAAAGAGGAACACTTTAATTTTAGTGGTGTGAGTGGGGGCGGGGGAGCAGGGGAGGGGCTGTTCTGTGACTTACTAATAACAGTTTATATGACTAAAATGTAAATTAAATCAATAACAATGTACACAATACTGTGAGTATTATTGCTGTGGAGCTCTATCTACACTCAGAGTCTTAGACACATCAAGAATACTAAACTCCTAGAAAAGAGGGACACTAGAATAAAAATGAGGGATAGAGGGATTTTAGCCAAAAATAAGTACTGTCCCTCGTAAATAGGGACACTTGGGAGGTATGTAAAAGAGACCCTTGTTACCAGTGATGTGAAGAGAGGTTTTAGACTGCTTTAAAACATTGCAGAGGCAGAGCCCACCCACAGCCAAATCTACCCGGTCAAGGGTAAAGAGGAACTGAATTAGACCTGTCTGCAGATTCAGACTCTGGAAATCCTCTCTCATGGTGTATTTATAATTTGTGTTGCCCAGATTTACTGTATATACTCAAGTATAAGCCCAGTTTTTCAGCACATTTTTATTTTTTATAATTCTTTATTTTTCGTGCATATAGGCTTAACAATCAGGTTTGTGGTGCCCCAAAGGCAATCCACTCACTTTTGTCATTAACATATGAAACATTGGGGTACAGAATGACATGTGCACATTTTTTACATTTAAAGAGTATTAACCAAGTGTTGAGTAACATGCTAGATAGTCCATTACTGTGATTACTAGGGAGAATGGGCAAAACATGAATAGGCTTGCTTATATAGTAGTTAAATGTGGAATAACATGCTAGACAATACATGACTGTAATTACTTATGTATTTGATGTTCAGGTGTCCGCTAATTGCAATACGGTTGGTATTGTTAGACTAATATTTGGTTGGTTACATGCTAGATCTTCAAGATAGTTGTGTAAACCCCCTGGGGTTGAGCTAGCCGCTTTGGGGTACATAGGCATTTTGAGTGTGGTCATGAGTTAAAGTATGCATGCCTTAGTAGCCGAGTAGGGGTGAAGGGGTTAATACCGCCATTTCTTATTCGCCATTTGTGGTTCAGCGTACCCTTACCAAAAAAATAACACGTTTATCACAGTGGTCATTGCCTGCCCATGTTTTGCCCACTAAGGTTCTGCTGGCTTATGGCCTCGCAGGGTTGCCCCCGGTCCATACTTAGATTAGGTTGGTGTTGGGAGGTTAATTGCACTATGGTCTCAAACATTAAGAGTTAACAAATATTGCATGTGTGAGGCATTACAACTCGTGATTCCATATACTACGCAACATGGAGCTCACAATTACTGTAGGCAAGTTCTGGTTGTTCATTCGACGCCCGGTGGGTTAAGGGCGTTGCCGGCCTGGTGGCCTTTGTGCAGGTTGTCGGCGGTGACTCTCTGCCAGCCCCCTCTCTCGCTGGACCTCCGTGGGCCGGGTGTTTTAGCGCGGCTGCAAAGTGTTGCGTGTTCCTGGGGTCCCCCTGCGTGGCATAGTCTTTTGGGTAGCTTAGTGACCGTTGGGCCGGTCTGGGTGCTCGGAGGTGGTACCTTTTGGGTAGATCGATGTTTGCGAGCATGTCCGTATTTCTTTGAGTTAGGTACATGGCGGCAAGGTTTAGACCTCCGATGGATCACCGGTTTACTTCTACCCATGATTCGGGCTGCTTCATGGCCCCGTATGGTGGTGACTGTTTGTCGTGCCGTTATTTGTGTAAGCTCTGCAGGCAGCTTCGTCTCAGAGGTGGTCCTGCAGAGGGTGATTTTGGCCCAGAAATCCTGCAGTAGACGGTCAATCCTCTCCGCTAGTGGGGGCAGTATGGTGCTGGGCGCTAGGTTGCACGTGGTGTCCGCCATGTTTTTCTCTGTTTGTTTCATTGTGTGGTTAGGGCCTGGTCGGCTCCCTGGTGCTGGGTCGTCGCTTGTGTTTGCCGTGATATCCCCCGCCGGCATGGGGGGAGGGAGGTAGAGTCCTCCAGGAAGACCTGGATCCGAGAATGCTGCTGCTGTGGAGGGATCGGCCACCTCACTCGCATCGCCCTGACTTCGGGTCTATCCTCGGTAAGAGATTGTCGCTGGCAGTTGGAATTTCTGGCTTGTGTTGCCGCTTTAGCGAGCCCCTTAAGCTGGGGTTGTTGTACAAGCATATTTGAGGGCTTTTTCTCGCTTATTTCAGATTCTTTTAAGTTTTTGCCACGGAGCCCATGTTGTGTGCGACTGCTCGCCATGGCTGCCAGGCTCCGCCCCCCCTTCAGCACATTTTTTATGCTGAAAAAGCCCCCCTCGGCTTATACTCGAGTCAGGGTCTGTATTATGACAACTTATGTTGCCATAATACAGACTAGGACCGCCGGGCTCATTACAAGCCCGGCGGTCCTGGAGGGGCCGGCAGCAAGCTGTCACTTACCTTTCCTGCAGCTCCCCAGTGTAAATCTTGCGAGTCCCAGGGCCGTCAGAGCGTTGGCACGGGTTACCATGGCAACGTTCCGTGCGGCACGCAGACTGCGAGATTTACACTGGAGAGCTGGAGGAGCTGCAGGAAAGGTAAGTAACAGCTTGCTGCCGGCCCCTCCACTGCTCAGCCCATACCACTGGACCACCAGGGAAAGACATAGCCCTCCTCCCTGGCCAGGTAACAAGCAGGGAGGGGGGACAAAAAACAAAGTTAAATAAATACATATTTACATAATAAATAAAAAATAAATAATACATACAAATATTATTATTAAATTAATTATTAATGTCACATAAAGGTATTATTATTATAAATTATAGTTAAAGATTTTATAAAAATATTAAAATAATAAAAATGCCCTCCCCCCACTCAGTTTACACACACACTACACAAACACACACACACACACTCTGCATTATATACATACACACTGCAGTCACACAAACACACACTCTGCATTATATACACACACTGCATTCACACAAACACACACTGCATTCATTATATACATACACTACAAAAAAAACACACTAGATTCATTATATACACACACTACACAAACACACACTACACAAACACACACACACACACACTCCATTCATTATATACACACACACTACACACACACTGCATTCATTATATATACACACTACACACACTACACACAAACACACACATTCTGCATTCATTATACACACACTGTAAATAAATATTAAATTAATGTAATTTTATTGGTATCAATGTTTATTTAGAAATTTACCAGTAGCTGCTGCATTTCTCACCCTAGGCTTATACTCAAGTCAATAAGTTTTCCCAGTTTTTTGTGCTAAAATTAGGTGCCTCGGCTTATATTCGGGTCGGCTTATACTCGAGTATATACGGTATGTAACCCTATATGCATGTAACTGATGTGGCTTACACACATGTACTTTCATACATACATACATTCACAGATATACCATGCATATGGAACAGTGTCTCACACTGAAACATGCACACCTGACATATACACACACCTGACACACACACACACACCTGACATACACACACACACACATACCTGACACACAGACACACCTGACATATACACACACACCTGACATACACACACACACACACACACACCTGACACACCTGACATATACACATACACACACACACATAACTGACATACACACACACACACACACACACACAGACACACACACACACACATACCTGACATACACACACACATCTACACACCTGACATATACACACACACACACCTGACACACAGACACATACACAATCACTGTAAGTGTTAAAAAAAATTATAGCAATAAATAAATACAAATGATTATCAAGCCACAGTGGATGTCATGTTGCAGTTTTTATTAAGTAATATTTTTTTTGTCCTTTATTTCCTCTTGTTTTAAATTTTTAATTAATACTTTCTGCATTTTTTGCAGCAGATGGAGTTTAAGCGAAGATTAATTTCAGTTGCTCGACTGATTTACCAACGATCCCTCAGACAAAGGAATACCACAGAAGCACAAATTGCAGACATTAGAAAGACAGAGAGGAACAAAATGGAGGTGCCCAGATTTTGAGATCCAGCATAAGGAAGAAAAGATACCAAAACAAATAAAGAGATACAAGAGATTAAAGACATTAAAACTGAAAGAAAAAAGTAACAGTACCACCTTAAATTTGCAGGCTTAGACCAGGGCCTAGTTGGCCTAAGAGTAAATGTGTGTGTGCAGGTGGGTTTATATGTTACAACTTACAGTGCCTGGGTTTAACAATTACACCTCAGTGGCATCCAGATGTAAAGGAACACTATTTAGCCCCCTGCCTCCCACTTCCTTTCTAAATATAGTAAAATCTTATCTTTATGTCATTTTACAGTTGCTGGCTTTGCCCCTGATCTACCTCATTGGCTGACATAATCAGAAGTGATGATCTCAGTCAATCACAATGCTTTCCCACAGGAAAGCATTGGTTTGGCTGAGATTGTCAATTCTGATGATCTCAGCTAAGAAAGAGGGCTGGGAGGCAGAGACAAACGCCACCCTTGCCAATCAGCTTCTCCTCATATAGATGCATTGAATAAATGCATCTTTATGAGGACGGTTCAGTGTCTCCATGCAGAGAGTGTAGACACTGAATGTCAGTCACACAGTGCAGCACTGTCCCAGGAAGCACTTTTAGTAGCCATCTGAGGAGTGGCCAGTGGAGGAATCCCTAGACTGTAATGTAAACACTGCATTTTCTCGGAAAAAACTGTGTTTACAGCAAAAAGCTTGAAGGGAATGATTATACTCACCAGAACAAATACAATAAGCTGTAGTTGTTATGGTGACTATAGTGTCCCTTTAATATGAATTCAATATTTACAATATACATGGATAGGCTGGATCCAAACCAATGATAAATACAGTGAAAATGTTTAGTTTTTTCCCCCTTCAGTAGTATATACACACAGAAAAACAATACACTCTAAGTGAAGGCTAACAGAAGGTACATAGAAATTAGAAAGATACAATCAGCCTTCCTTTCCATTCAGTGGCAGACAGACTGGCTCAACTAAATCAATTGTTATAGGTAATTCTATTTCAAAAATCTAATTTCGAGAAATGCTTAGAAGATGCGGAGTTAAGAGAATATTATGCTTGCACACACACACTCATCCATATATATTTATATAGAAAGCCAGGGCTAAGGCTGAAAGTAACGTCCACATGTAGAACATGCAATAATATACTTTCTCTTTGTTGTTTGGATCAATACGTTCACCAAGTTTGCTCCTTCTTGGGAAATATATATATTTTTAAAGCCATAGCAACCCACACGCTCTACAGCATCAAAAAAAGTCATTTATTTCGGTTTAGTTGTATAATACTGATAGGAGATTAAAACTCCTAAATTAAACAGGAATTGTATTTTTATTTTTTCCCGGGGGACAGAGCCACCTTAAAGGGACACTATAGTCACCCAGACCACTTCAGCTCAATGGAGTGGCCTGGGTGCAATGTCCCTCAGGTTTTAACCCTTCAGATGCAAACATGGCAGTTTCAGTTTACATTTGGGGTTAAGCCAGCCTCTAGTGGCTGTCTTCCGGACAGCCACTAGAGTCGCATCTGCGACGCTGGAGGCATATTATGCCTCCATAGCGCAGAGTGCCCATAGGAAAGCATTGAGAAATGCTTTCCTATGGACACTTTGAATGCGCGCGGCACTTGCCGTGCATGCGCATTCGGCTGTGCTGACGTCGGCAGAGGGAGCTGACGTCGGCAGAGGGAGCTGACGTCGGCAGGGGAGGAGAGGTCACCAGCGCCGAGGGAGCCCTGGAAAAAGGTAAGCTGCTAAAGGGGTTTTAACCCCTTCAGCGCCACGGGAGGGGGACCCTGAGGGTGGGGGCACCCTCAGGGCACTATAGTGTCAGGAAAACCACTTCGTTTTTCTGACACTATAGTAATCCATTAAGGATTGTCATATACGTTAGGCAGAGATTAGAAACAAATGTACTTCTGTCTAGACATATTTATAAGCTATTTCTGTACCATTTTTCCTATTTATAATACAGGATACAGGATCTCCTATACATAGAGTATATGTTTGAAATTATGAGCGTGACAAATTAAAGCGCATCACAGCCTTATGATTTCTGAATGTCAATAAATTGGGTCAATTCATCAGAATGAAGTTGTTATGGTGCAAGCAGTTGCCTGGCGCTCGCTTGCACCTCTAGAAACCTACAGATTTTTCTCAAGCTGTTTATGAACGGAGGGGCTACTGATTATCTTAGAGTGTCAGCTGATGCCTTCAGCCTATCAGTGGTGTTCCTGTACGAGGCTTCCTGTTTCAAGAAGTGGAAGGGTAGAGGCAGCGCTAAAGGATGCTGTATTCAAAACGTTTAAGATGCAGTTGTTATGGTGCCCAGAGTGTTCCTTCAAAGCAGGACGTCATCTTCAACCTCTTCTGTTTCAATATGTGTCTTTGCCAGATTTTTCTCAGTGGGCCCTCAAGAGGCCACTTTCCAAGTGATCATGTAGCATCAACGCGTGCTTATTATTCACCTCACTTTGTAAACCTCAAGCCCAACAGATGGCCACTAATAAGGGTTGCACTAATCTACTATCTGCTCCTCCACATATTAAATCAACCTTAAACGAGATAGTAACGAACACAATACTTACAAAAAACTGTGCTAAAGCACAAGATAGTGTATTACAAAAATAACCGGACCTTTTTAATGAATAGTCCCCACTCTTTTATTGTTATATAACCGTTAACAAAACTGATTTGACGCTGAACAGATCACTCAGATATAGAACGCAAAACTCTAAACTATCTGCTCCAGAATATGTGGAACATCTCTATCCAAAGTGTTTATTGCAAACTACAATAAACTCAACTACAAAGTGTAAGGAACTTGCTAGCTTATAAGGGAAACTATAGGTATTGTTAATGCTTCATCTCACTGAAGTGATTATAGTGTCTGGAGTGCCCTTAATGCTAAACAGGAATCCCCAGCAGCCAATACCCTCTGTGCTGATTGGGTTAGTGAGAAATCATTAGCATGAGCAACAATTAGTGGCTGTGATTGGTTGAGAGTATCAGTTACCCATTTTCAGCCTATCACAGTGCCCAGTCCTGGTATGAATTGGTACGATTTTAAGGAAGTGTGTAATCTCTGCCTTAGCTATAATCCAGAAGGGGCTGGACTGTGGGTGGCCAGGGACCCTTATTTAGTGTTAAACTGCTTGAGAAGGGCTTCACACTGAATGGAGGGACAGTGCCAGGGACAGCAAGCATTATAACAAGCAGTTATAACAAGCAGTTTGCTAAATATATGGGGCTAAATCCACATTATCTGTCCAATCGTCATTGATAAAGATAAGTGAGGACCCAGTGTTTGAAACCGACGTAGTGAAAAGTTATATTAGCTGTGAACTCATTCTTTTACAAGTTAAATATGCAGTGTATAAGATGTATGAAGAATATGAAGACTTTAAAAAGTAACAATCTAAGAACATCTGTTGGAAATTCAGAATGATAAAACAAATCACCAGTAAAAAGACATTCTAAAAACTGCAATAAAGGGAATACACATTCCAAGGAGTAAAAAAAACATTAAACTTATCTTATAAAAAGGTTATCCAGCCCTAACATTGTGCAATGACGAGGTGGATTGGATTGTGAATCTGAGCACAAGAAGGCCAAATGGAGTTAATTATGAGTGATATATTTTCCAAATTCTGAAATTGTTTGAAAGATTCTTTTGTCTTTGGTCGAATATTCCTTGTAAGTTGTGTTTCTCCCCATTTTCACTATTCATAAAATTTTCTTTTTACTTCCAACTGTCAATCAATACTTTGGCATAGACTCTGCTGAAGAGCTGATTGATAAAGAAGAGCAGAACAGACCTGGCACAGGTGGTCCTTCTGCTCTTCATTTTTAATTCATTCATTGCAAACAGTGCTTGCACTGTGGTTGCTATAGACACTTCCAGGCTAGAGATAGGACACAGCAACATGACGTCCCACCGTTCAGATGCCGGCATGCTGGCAATGAATCCAGCGTTTTGGCGTCACTGAGGAGGTTTGACCTCCTTGGGCAAGTGTCTTTAATCAGGGCAGATCAGTGAACAGAAGAGGATGAGTTAGTAATGAGATTGTGGTGTGGGAGAAGAGCCCAAGGTAAATGGTTATAGGTTCCCTTTAAATGTTCAATTTCATGAAAAATTTATGATGACCCACTGTTTAATGAATAACCCTGATGGTTATATTCTCAGACTCCTGAATTAAATGGCTTAGGACTAAATGCTGGGAATAGAAATTACGACTTCATGCCTTTTATACATTAAATCTGAACATATTAAAAATGGAAAATTGGTTGATCTGGATATTGTCATTCCATATTTAGGTTTTACACAAGTATGGATTTCATTTTGAAATAATATCCAGATGTTGTGGGTTTACCTCCAGTATGCAATTATCAATCAATAAGTCAATTATATTATATTGCATTTAAAACATTGACATTTTAAACTCTTCTCCTGATTAAAGAAAATAAAATAATTCCAAAAACATGGATAACTGGTTTGAATCAAAACTTTATTGGTGACTAACCTTTAGCCAATTTACACTTGTACATAAAGTTCAAGGAAAATATTTGGTCCTTTCACGTGTTAATGCGTGTTTGCTTATTGCACTCTAAACCAAAAACCATGAAAGAAAAGGAAGGAACTGCACATTTTCAATTAAAAAAACAAAAACATTTTCAGTTCGTCTGGTTTGTCATTCCCTAGTTGATTCGCCAGATTACCGATTTAGTAAATAGCTCAATCTTTCTATATTTATTAATTATAGAGCTCTGTGTGGGGTATTATAATCACATAGTCTATTATAAACAGAAATACATAAACCCGTACTTACCATTTAGGTGCTCTCCCTGTTTCCTGGGACAGCATACACTACACAAACCTAACTATGCTGATATGAAAGAGGGATTCGGGTCTTTCAAGAGAGGGGTCACAAGTCTTTCTAGGTAGCAGGTGACATCCACAGATCTTGCAATCACTTTTTAAAGTGACATTTAGGATGCTCAGCTCTCGAAAATTAATTTAGAAGTCTCAGTGCTAACACTTAAATGAGTATTTTAAATGAGAGGTCACATGCCAGGATGGCCATTAAATGATCACCTATTAATATCTTAAATCTATGCAAATAAGTGTGGGTTAGCTTCCTTCTTCTACCCAAATACATCATTGAGCATTAGACCGCAAATGTAATATAAATCCTCCTGTTTCATACAAGTGGTTTTGTGTCTGTATAGTATTATTTGTGGACATGATGTCACGATCGTAGCTCAGAAGTTTTCTGAAAACAGATTTTCAAAAATGAAAAATCTCCCAATTATTATTATTTTTTATTTTAAATGCAATTATTATTATCATTGGCATCTATATAGTGCCAAGGTATTCCGCAGCGCAATTTGTTAAACGGTTAAATAATGTATTAAAGCATGCTAGAATCCATTGAGAAAGCATGGTGAACCTACATACTTTAATCATAATGACAATAATTTCTTCTTTAGTCTTCCTTCCTTGTTTATGTTATAGCATAGACTATATAGAGAGGTCTAATAAATAAATAATTTAACCTTCTGACACCACAATAAAATAGACACTAAAACAACAACGGCATAGGGAATATAATTGGAATCAGCAGGTGAGGAAGCATACAAATTACAACCCTGTGGAGAGAATTGTGTCATCTTCATACATAGTAGGCAGCCGTGTTATGTTCATTAGCAGGTAGGATGGTTTGGCTCAGCACAGGAAGGAGTAGATAGTTGCTCCTTTTATTTAACATATCAGGAAACATCTGTATTAGCATAAAATTGCTTAACTTCCCCTTTCATAGTATTTACAAAATAGATCAGGTTTTCTTTCACATAAAAAAAAAAAAAATTTGAGGAAAAAAATAATAATGTATCTGTACATTCGATTTTCGAATTAGCTGAGATACTTCAAACGGACTATCCACACATACGTATATCGATAAAACGATCACACTGAAACCTAGCACTGCGAAAGGAAGACAAAGCTGATAGAAGGTGCAAAGAAAAAGGAATAAAGCAGAATGACTCAGATCATTTAAAATTGATGCATTTATTTCGAACAATGCAGCAAAACTTAGACTTTGAACGTTGCACAGAGGCCTGAGCATCAGTGAACAATTCTATAATTTTAGGCATGGGAGTTCTAGTAAGATATAATTAGGAATCTAGAACATTCGCTTAGTTCCGTTCACAGAATGATTTGTGTTTTGGATTTTTGTTTTTTTTAACCTTTGTAATGCGATCTCCATAAATGATATCAGACAAAAATAAATTCTACTTGACTGGATTAAAATGCTTTACTAGGTCCGCTCAGTCCTTTTTAAATTGTGATATTTGTGTTTTTTGTGTGTGAAGTTTACTCAACAGTTCATATATCCTTCCATTGTAAATTAAAGTCTATGTCTAATTCTGAACTGTTTTTGTCTGTGATGTTACATATGTTAAATTTGCAAAAAGAATAATAAAAAAAATAAACAACAAAAAAAAAATGCTTTACTAGGTCATTGCTGTGGCCTGGGAGGACAGCATATGCTAACAGATATATACGTTCCTTAAAACCCAACATGGTGGCCCGATTGTCTATATCAATTATCTTCCAATTTTGTCAGTAATAACTCATACATACACATATTGGGCTTATTCACTAAAGTGTAACTTGTTGGGAATTTAACGTGAAATTTAACGTTAGGCCAAAATAGTCAAAATGAAAACAGTTTGACTTTTGGATTTTTTAAATTAATCTATTTTGGCTTAAAAATAAGATATGTGTATAGATATAAGTATAGATTTTTATTTCGTGACTGAAGGCTACATTATATATACTAACAAGTCCAGTGAGTGCTGTCGGTTTTGCAATATCTATATATATATATCTATCGATCTAGAGAAGCAAAAACCAAAAAGGTTACAGTGGGGGAAAAAAAATTGTGATTAAAAACCCCTTCCACCTGAAGTCTGTGGATAGTTAATACAATGTTAAACAAAAATCTGCACACCAGTCAAGCCATAAAACTTGCTTTTTCCCACAGAAATCCCACATTTGCAGTGATGTTACAACCGCAAAGGATTCTGGGTGGTCATATGCAAATTATTCAACAAAGAGTCACATTTTAGCCTCATTCCATTTTCAACATGGATTACTTTGTGTCTGTGTTTGCTGTATACAACAGCTTTGAACACAACCTAGGAAACGATGCAAAGCCAGTGAACCACTCATGGACAGCTGTTTCATTGTTAATGCAAATTATCAGCATGAGGTTGGTAGTAATGAAGAAAGATAGGTCCTGCGCTCACTCCCATCACTACTGGGCGGCAGCAAAGACTACAGTACACATCAGCCCCAATATATAGTAAAATCCAAAGAAAAACAAGTTACCTGCGCTCTCTCCTTAATCCCTATGTATTTTTAAAACAAATGGAGGTACTTTGCAGTAGTAACATCACTGAAAATGTGTGATTTCTGTAGGAAAAGCAAGTCTTATGGCTTGACTGGTGTGCAGATTTATGTTTAACATTGTATTAACTATATCTATCTATCTATCTATCTATCTATCTATCTATCTATATTTCTAGAGAGAGATTGTAGCCATATTAGTCCAGTGATGTAGATGTAAAAAAACAGATCAAATGTGTATCTTGTAATACCTTTTTTATTAGAGTAACAGAATTTTTTAATGACAAGCTTTCAGGAGAACCTCCCTTTCTCAAGTGTAAAGCATTTCTGAACAAGAGGACATAGATTTCAAAGCTGAGTTGTGATACAGGGGTTTTATCTATTTTCTAACAAACCTGTGTCTTATCTGCACTCATGTTGCTTTAACCCCTGTATCACAATTTAACTTTGAATTCTATGTGTCGTCTTGCTCAGAAATGCTTCAGACTTGAGAGAGGGGGGTTCTCCCGAAAGCTTGTTATTAAAAATTCAGTTAGTCCAATAAATAAGGTTTTACAAGATACAAATTTTACCCATTTTTACAAATATATATATATATAAAGCCCAAGTAGTACAAATGAAAAGAAGAGTTTCTAAGAGTTAAGTTATAAGTACCTTCACTAATGAGCACTTTTTGATTGAAAACATATATATTAGCATAACGTGTATTTGAAGCAAGTGATGAATAGTTAGTATATAGATCTACCATTACACAGCAATTTTTTCCTGCAAAGCGCTCTTTAGACAAACTTTAATTTCCATATTTTTTCATTTTGCACTTATCTTTTATACAAATATTTGGTAAATGAATAGCATTAGACAGTACATCGTGACCTTTAATTTGCAATATTTTGCACAGGGTCTGAAATGTTAGTATAAAGGCAAAAATGTATTTTCCTCACGTACAGTTTGTATAACAGAAATAGATAATAAAAATAGTCAAATACATTGCTGAAAGGTATTTGAAAAGATCCTTAAGGCATTACTAGAAACAAAATGTAACGTGATGATATGTACTTTGTAAAATAAAAAATGCTGCAAACACTGCTGTATAATCCTCTAATATACACAGAAATGAATTGTGAAACAATACAAGAATAAATCAATTGGCAAAGGTGGCGTGTGCAGCGATAAAACAAATATTAAACAGGAGTTTCTCATAGGTTAAACATAATAATGAGAAGAAAAAAAAAAGAACATTTGGTGGATAGTATATTCGTAGAATATAATGGATAGTGATACCCAAGTGACAACTCACATAATAAGGAGACAAAAAACACCAGGCTCTAGGTAATATAGCAACTGGTATCTTTAAAGTTCTAACAAGCCTTCTGGACTATGCTTGTTGGTAACCTCAAAGATCTAGATCACACACAAATAGCTGGGGGAAAGGGCCATACAGGTAGAAAAAACTGACCTAGATTAAATGCAAACAGGCACGTTTAAATCCTTAACCTGAGAATGGAAAAAACTGCTTATAAAATATCCTTTACATTGGTTTTAGAGCTATAGGAAAGGTGTATATTGGCAACAGTTAACACAACTTTTAAAAGGGACTAAATTGTATCACTAACGAGCCATTGGTGGAATCCGATGAATTGTAAACATATAGAGAATTAAAAATTAAGATACAAATTTAACCTTGGCCAAATTTCAATATGTGGTTTTATAGATAGAAGCATAATGTAACTCAATAATTCCCCCTAATCCTTAATGTAAGGAAACCATGACATTAAACCATTGATTATCCCCTAAAATTTTTGTTTGGACCATCTTTCATTTTAGAGACAAGGTAAAAAACACAAGGCAGTGAGTATCCATCTTAGCATTTATCTGCTCCGTAACATAGAAACATAGAATGTGAAAGCAGATAAGAACCATTCAGCCCATCTTGTCTGCTCAATTTTCTAAATATTTTCATTAGTCCCTGGCCTTATCTTATAGTTAGGATAGCCTTATGCCTATCCCACGCATGCTTAAACCCCTTTACTGTGTTAACCTCTACCACTTCAGCTGGAAGGCTATTCCATGCATCCACTACCCTCTCAGTAAAGTAATACTTCCTGATATTATTTTTAAACATTTACCCCTCTAATTTAAGACTTTGTCCTCTTGTTGTGGTAGTTTTTCTTCTTTTAAATACAGTCTCCTCCTTCACTGTGTTGATTCCCTTTATGTATTTAAATGCTTCTATCATATCCCCTGTGTCTCGTCTTTCGTCTATAAATGCATGCAGTTAGCTTTACTGGTGTGCACAGATTATAACCAGGTACATACAGCAAAAGCAATACAGCAATACTTGCTTAATAAATTGAACACTTTTCTTCCTGGCTACCCCACATTTTATCCTCTAGCACTCCTTCCTTCATACTTGGGGACTTTAACATCCTAATCAACAACCTCAACTGCCCTGATGCCTCTCGTCTGCTCTCTGTAACCTCCATCTTTGGAATCATACATCGGTCTACTTCAGCAACTCATTCAGCAGGAAATACTCTTGACCTCATCTTTACCAATCTCTGTACCACCTCCAACCTCTCCACTGTTCCATTTCCTTTATCTGACCACCATCTACTGACCTTTGACATCAGCATACCCAAATTTCACCACCCTCAACTCTCCATTCTCGCAGAAACCTCCACTGCCTGGATCTTCAGCATTTCTCCACCAAACTCTAAACTCTCCTTTTACATTTACACTCAGCAAACGTTCCCAATTACAACCCTGGCACATTAAGCTGACCCGATATCTCCAAAAATGTTCAAGAACTGCTGAATGCTGTTGGAAAATGTCTCACTCTGCACCAGACTTCCTCCACTATAAATTTATGCTGACCTCCTACACTCTGGCTCTTTCCTCTGCAAAAGTAAATTACTTCAATACCCTCATAACCACACTCTCCCGCAAACCCAAATGACTATTTTAATGCTCTCCTTTGCCCTGTTGCTCCCCCTCCTCTTACCACCCTGTCCGCCTCAAACTTTGCAACTCACTTCACTGAGAAAATTTCTACAATCAGGGAAGAGATCTCTACCCGCTCTCCCTTCCCTTCAAATACATCACCAAACCCCACTCCCTCCACTTTTCTATGTTCATTCGCAACGGAACGCATACTACAGCGGAAGAGGTTTCTGCTCCGGTCCTCCTGCCCCACCACCTGTTCACTAGATCCTATTCCCTCATATCTCATTCACACTCTGTCTCCCGCTCTTCCTCTAAAGTTTTCAATTTCTCCCTTTTTTCGGGCACATTTCCTTCACCCGTCAAGCATGCAACTATTACACCGATTCTGAAAAAGCCCCATCCAACTACCACCCTATATGGCTACTGCCGTTTGCATCCAAGATCCCTGAGAGAGTTGTGTATGCGAAATTGACAGACTTCCTCAAATCCAACTCTCTGCTTGACCCACTTCAGTCTGGATTCCGCGCTCGTCACTCTGTTGAAACAGCTGTGGATACCAAAGTATCCAACGATTTAATCGCTGCTAAATCTCGCGGCCATTACTTTATCTTAATTCTTCTTGATCTTTTTGCTGTCTTTGACACTGTTGATCATCAACAGCTTCTTCTCATTCTCCGTAATCTCGGTCTACGAGATACTGCGCTCTCCTGGTGCTCCCCCCACCTCTCCTAATGCTTTTTCAGTGTTTCTTTCTCTGGCTATGCCTCTTCTCCCCAAACCCTCTCTGTTGGCTGTCCCCAAGGTTCTGTCCTTGGTCCCTTATTGTTCTCAGTCTACACTGCCTCCCTTGGTAAACTCATCAGCTCATTTGGCTTCCATGATCACTTATATGCAGATGACACACAAGTCTACCTGTCCTCTCTCCACCCATATTGATTCGTGTCTCAGACTGCCTCTCTGCAATTTTCAACTGGATGGCTGCTCACTTCCTTAAACTCAACCTGTCCAAAACAGAACTTCTGATCTTTCCTCCCTCAAGTGTTGCTACTCCCGTGTCCCCTCCCTCCAAGTCAACAGTGCCACCATCACCTCTACCTTGCAGGCTCGCTGCCTAGGTGTCCTCTTTGACTCCGACCTCTCCACCCCTCATGTCCAGTCGATCGCCAAATCTTGCCACCTCCATCTAAAAAACATAGCTTGCATCCGCCCCTATTTAACACCAGACGCGGCTCTGGTGCTGGTCCTTGATGTTGTTCTTTCTTGCCTTGACTACTACAATCCCCTTCTCAGTGGTCTTACGTGTTCCCAGATTGCACCGCTGCAATCTATAATGAATGCAGCAGCGAGGCTCATTTTCCTGTCCGCCCGCACCTCCCATGCCTCCCCTTTTATTTCAGTCTCTACATTGGATTCCAGTTGGGTATAGGGCTCAATTTAAGATTCTGGTGCTTGCGTACAAGTCCCTACATAATGATGCTCCAACCTAGCTATCCTCCCTAATACACAAGTATGTCCCGTGGAGGTCCCTACGCTCTGCCGAAGACCTATCTCTCCCTTTCCTCAGGCTCCAATATCTGATGCTCGCCTCCAAGACTTCTCCAGGGCTGCACCTTTTCTGTGGAACTCCCTTCCCTTCTCCGTTAAGTTTTCACCCAGGCCCCACTCCTTCAAAAAAATCCTTGAAAACACACTTCATCAGGAAAGCATATCATTTAAACTATTAGCAGGTTTTCATTCCCCCACCCCTCTAAGGTGCTCCAGAGGGCAGAAGTCAATGATTCCATATTGTATATCCATTAAAACGTATGTTAACCTTTTGTCATGTGGTGCTCCATTATTTCTATATATATTTTTTTTTAAGATGCAGCAATTTGCGTCACTATCCAATTCAGTACTGGCACAGTCAAGGCACAATGCATTGGAGTAGGTGAAAGATTTGGCACAATGACCACGTACAACCAGAGATTACGATAATCCAAAATGACATTATGATTGTATGAAGGCTTAATAGAAACCACCGATGTTATGTTTAATTACAACTGGACAAATGCACAGCAATATGAGAATTACCTTTTACCTGCCCTATGGTGTCACTACAGAGGGGGTGAGGGTAGGTAATTGCCCTGGAAAACATGGTGGATATGGCAACCATCCTTACAAAGATAAGACCAAATGTTGGTTACTTTTTCTTGGGAATAATGGTGGATTGTTTAGTCCTGTAGATCATAATGCAGTGTAAGGGCTTTTATAAAGAAGTAAAGTAAGATGATTAAATAAAAAATTAAACCATACTAGGAGACATTACTCTTCTTTTGGAACAACAGCAAAAAAGAGATGTGTGAAAAGTTCATCTTGATAGAGGCTCTTTAGCAAAATGTTAAAACGTAACAAACTCCATTTCTTTAAGCCCCCAATAGGTAATGTGCAATTCACCTTTAAGCAATCCAAAAACCAATTATGTGATCTGGAACCAAGCAGGACTACAAAATATCTCCTATATTTATGGACAAGAATCACGGGACATGCCCCTTCTGGGAACACCAATGGCATAAGACGGTAGCCATTTCAAGATGGAATTCCAAGGTCTTCTAGAATAAAATTAATCTTTCAAGAAGCCTTACTTTTGGTAAAATAAACTTCCAAACTAACCTGAGGAAACCCAGCCCCCATTAAACCCACATGGAGCAAAGACACCCCTCTAATAAAAAACCCCTGAATGTTTCTTATCTTGAAGTTTGTTGAGCTGCAGTGTCTCTTATGGTGACAGTGCCTATTAAACGTGGGCAAAAATGAGCTTTAAGTGATTTGTCCAATTTAAATTCCTGTTAATTTATTCTGGACATGTCTGGGATGGATCCTGGCAGCTACATGTTCTGCTAAGGCCATCAGTAAACATCTCAGCCATGTTAAAAGAGTTTTGCAGGCCTTCCTTTGTAATTTATCAGGACTCTAAAGTGCCTCTCCACCTATTTAAATGTGTTTTGGCACTTCCTGGGGTCCAACAATTCCCTAATGTGCTCCGTAACACAATTTATATCTCTATACCAATATTTACGAATTTTAAGACAAAAAAATCCAGATACTTTTCTTAGGCCATAGTTTTATATTTCGACTCCTGAATGTGATATGTGACAAACTCCCCTCTCCAAGTGAGTTTGGCACGAGTGCCTGGAGGAGCCTGCTTGCCAGCCTCCTGCCCACAGACTACGGGCCCTGCAGGGAAACCTGTAAAAAACTACCAAACTTGACCGACTGTTAGCACTGATTTCCCTGGAACTGTTTTGGGCATAGGACCATGTGAACGGTCGGTCAAAACTATGACTTCCAGGAAATTCCTGAACCGATCTGGGTGATTTTTTGGATATGTTGTTAACCCAGATCGGGGCTATCAGGGGATGTAATGGGGTTTTAAGTGTTTTTAAGGTACTTTTTGGGGTTTCATAAAATTGTATGTTTTTCTGTGCTTGAAGATAATTGGGTTAGATTAGTACAGTTCCTGATGCAATTATCTCCCAACACAGAGGAGGGATTCTATTGTTTGTGTATGGGAGTGTCTAACTGTTTGACTCTGTTTTTATTGGTTTATTCACTTTGTGTCCCTGTGCCCAACAAGGGTGACACTCTCAGAGCCCAAATTGTATTGTATGGGCAGATATTAAGTTTGCCCTTTTACGTTTCCTCAGTTTTGAAGAAATAATTGCCGAGCATCATGTCAAACGTGGAATTTGTGAAGTTGGCACCATAATATAACCATAATGTCAGCATAACACATACAAAAAACAAAACAAAAAAAACACACACACAAACTTGTTGATGTATTTTATTGTGAGAGGGAGCTTGGTAAAAAACTAGAAAATGACTATGATATAACAATAAACATAAAAAGGTCTGTTTTGTTTGTGTTTTTTTTTATCCCTGAAAAACAAATTGAAAAATAGAATAAACTAAAAAAAAAAAAAAATTAAACATGAATACAGGACCAAATTGGCACAAAAAAATGTTAAACATTGTTCCCACTTCCCAATACTGTATTATACAGTTAATCTAATTTGGCTTTCTAAGGAAGGACCTTGAGTTGGTTATGTTTATTAGAAATAAACTGCAAGGCGCAACGCCATCAATTGCACAGTGAATTTCAAAACTTTCATATCAAAAACCAGATAACGGTAAGATGACTTGATTGCAACTGTAAATCTAATACATTCCTGTCTTATTACCTGTTACAGTCCAATGCAAATATATATGTTAACATAACACTGTTAAATCGAGACTCAAACGCAAACCACGAGAACCATTTGTAGCTCAGCTTTAAATCTTATCAACTTTCCAAAATTTCATACTAAAATATATTATTGTATTAATACAAACTACAGTTTTATACACTAGACTGTGTAATAAATAAAGAAATATAAAAATAAGACACATAAATATAAAAGTTTTCTAAAACTAAAAAGGTACATGTCAATAGAAGGGTATTAATACTGTCAGGTTTTGAAGACGTACAGTACAAAAAACTTTGAGCTTTGCTAAACTAAAAGAACTCAAAAAAATAAAAAATAATAATACTGATAGGTAATTTTAGCTAACACCATTAATAAAATGAGGTCCATAATAGTTAGCATTTTTGAGCATACATTGGCATTAATTTTTTTCTTAACAAGAACAAACAAACAAATTAAGGGCCCCATTAAGATATAAGTACAGCCATAATATTAATCTCTATCTTATTTGAAAGACCACTTTGAAACACTTGTATATGTGCGCAGGTACGTTTCTTTTCATTTTTACTATAAATTTATTTTGGGACAACCAAAGCACAAACAGGCGATATTGTAGCGGATTGAACCACTGATATATTAGTTTCTTTCAACATACAACTTTAAAATACCTGCAAATCCTCCTGTTCCGAGCCATTTTAAATTGTCAGGTTGTGGATTACGCACGGGCACGTAGGGTTAAAACAGCGTCAGCTCCCAGACTAACGCCTTTATATATATATTACTGATATATATTAATGTTAAAACATACACCCTCACATATACAAGTGTTTCTATATTTTGAAAATCTTTGTAGTATTTAAAATTTAGACAACACTTTTCCACCAACCTGGATTAAGCAATTTTCTACCTGTCTTATTTAGTAGTTTTGTTTCACATCACATCCAATCATGAATAGGCAACCAAACCTGATTCTACATCCGCTGTTTACGAACGTGGGATTTGTTATTTTTGTGTAGGAATAATTCAGTAGACTTGTAATATTAGTCCGAAGTGCTGTTAGCTACCAACAAAGGTCATAACCCACAATCTCATTGAGAGATTTCTTCCCCACACATTGGTAGGTTTTTTTTTTCTATTCTATCCCTGAAAATTCAGCTCAACCACTTCAGGCCACATGACGGACATTTTCCGTCATACCGAACTTTTATATCTGAAGCGGTGTCCTTTTATGGGGTTAATGTGTACCTGTCACGGTACACACACCGCGTATGCTTTTAAAAAACAACAACAAAATTTGTTAGCAAATGCATACATTTTTAGATATTTTATATTAACGCAATGTCCTTTCGCCATTTAACAACCAGCTCTTGGCATATGTGGTTATCAAAGAGTAAATGTAACACCCACAACGGCAAAATGATGGCACTCTCTGCTGGGGACTGGAGTTAAGTCTTAAACCAAATAACGTATAAGGGTTTAAAGTGGACTTGTCAGTGACAGGACCTAGCAAAGTGCTGTAGCGTGGAGTACCCTCACTTTAACCCCTTAAGGACACATGACATGTGTGACATGTCATGATTCCCTTTTATTCCAGAAGTTTGGTCCTTAAGGGGTTAAGCATCAGTTAACAGAATCCAATTCTTCCACAAGCAATATCCTCTAAGTTTCCCAACTCAATCCGGAATGAAGGTAAAATCCACTGACAAGTAAAAAACAAACAATGAAAACAACTGTGCAGGACAGGCATTCCGCTGCAAACATTTCCAAAACTACCAAACAAGTATATTTTTCAATAAAAGTCAACTGTTGACAATTCAGCATACAAAAAAAAAACAAGTTTGGAGCCACTATAGGCACCAATACCACTTCATCTCAATAAAGTGGTTTGGGTGCAGTGGTTCTGTCATTTTAATAATGCAATATAAAACATTGCATTGTGTGAAATTTGCAAAGTTTATTTCTATAGCCAGGTACTAGAGGCACATCCCCTCTGAGAACCCAAAGAGCATTTGACTGGAACGGCGCGGCAATTTTCCGTGCATGCCCACTAGCGAGTTCATCAATCTTAAAGCCAGGGCAGAGAGGGAGTATAGGAAAGTTAAAATGATTTTACTGCAAAGGAGGGGAGGGACGACGATACTAAAGCATTGGGAATACATGTCCGTATCCCTAACACTATGATGTTCCTTTAAAGGGCAATGTGACACGGAAAACTACTTTCCCTAGATTGGTGGAAAAAAAACTAATGTGGAGTTTGTAATAGTTCACCATTAGTGAATTATGGAATAGTAAATATATATCAAGGTAAAAGTTCTTTAAAATAAGCAAAACCTTTTTTTTTTTTTTGCGTAGATTTTGATTTTATAAAACACAGGTGAGATTAAAACACGCTACAATACTGAAAATAAAATGGAAACACTTTTTAAAATGATCGTTGGCATTAGCTACATAGAATAGAATATTAACACTATAAATGCTACTTATTACAGACCTCCATCGAACAAAGGCAAATTCAAGCCTTTTAAATACTGAAAATGGCACTTACAGCACAGAGGTCTTGCATAAGGCCAGTAGGAGATACATAGCTTTAAATCCTTCATATGGTTACTACATATTCAAGCAAGTACAAACACTGATTTTCCCAGAATAAATGGTTAATCCTTGCATCTGGATCTTTATGAAAATAGTACAAGTTCACCTCAACAAGGAGAACGCACCCTAGACTTTACTACGGTGCTTTTTTTTTTTTTCCTTTACTGCTAAAAAAAAATAAAACTTAGTCTGTAAATAATAAAAATTTGCAAACGATATAATCTATAAACTTCTACCTTGACTTGGACTAAAAGGTAGTAGATGCACTGATAACTTTCAGAATGGCAGGAGAATGTACAAGGCGAAATGCACTTGCTTGCAGACACTCTAAAAGTTAAACATGCATAATTTGTAAAGGAGGAATTCTGTAGTGCAGATATACTCACATTTTTTTTTTTATAAAATACTGAAGCGGATTTAATAAATGCAGCTGTTAAAAAAAAAAAAAAAAAAGGATAAAAATTTCTCCCAAATGTACAAACTAAACAATAAAATAATGAAACGTAATACTGATAAAGGAAAGGTGTCCAGATGTGTGTATGACCGTAATGAGCAGGTTCATTAAAACCTGGTTCCTTTTTTTCCTTTTTTTCTTCATTTTTTTAAGCTTCGGAGTCATTATTTC
Source organism: Pelobates cultripes (assembly GCA_933207985.1). Taxonomy (NCBI): domain Eukaryota; kingdom Metazoa; phylum Chordata; class Amphibia; order Anura; family Pelobatidae; genus Pelobates; species Pelobates cultripes. The sequence goes on from OW240915.1 coordinate 28,804,406, forward strand.
TCTATATATATATCTTTAACATTGCATGTAACAAACTGTTTCCTAAATTTATTTTTCTTTTTAAAATTGCTGTGAAAAATTTCTAAGTTTGATATTCAGGCACACCTGGATTTTTTTTTTTTTTTTAAACACAGTAGTGAACCGAAATCACAGTATACAAGTACTGCGTTTCAGAGAAAAGCATGTATAATATAGAATAAACTTCATTATACCGTAATTTCAAAAAAAGACATTTCCATATAGGAAACAGAGGACACTGCTAAGGTTGGGATTCGTCTTTCTCCAACACATTCTTTTCTGTGATGTCTTCACCAAGACTTTTATCTTCATCTTTTGAAGTACCTTCTAATTGTTCTGCTTCACATCCTATTTCTTCCATGTCATGCACTTGATCACATTCTTTTTCATCCTGTCCATCGTCCGTATCTTTTTCGTCGTCTTCTTCTTTTTCACTGTCTTCGTCCCTGGCGATACTCTCACGCTCGTCAGAGTCTATCTGAGAAGGAGATTCCTGCGAGTCCACATGGTCATTGCTAAGGTTCTCTTGTCCAGTGTCCTCCTGGTCGATTCCGTCACGTTCCTCGGCTTCTTTCTTGCAATACGAATAACGATGGTTCATATGTTGAGAATAGGACCCAGAGTGTGAAAATCGCTTCCCGCATTTGTCACATTGGTAGGGCTTTTCACCAGAATGAAGACGCATATGTTCAATTAAATGGTGTTTGTGTTTAAATGCCTTTGCACAGATACCACACTCATGTGGTCTCTTACCTGTCAATAAAGTAAAAAGATTATTTAGTTTCTATGTGGATAGATGTTCTCATTGTATCCTCACAGTCAGCAGTATTAGTTTTACACGGTTTCTAAAGCTGAATAACATGCAGATTTTCAGGAAGTTATCATAACTTCCTTTTCAGTTATAAAGTAACACAACTATCGTAAAATACTCACAAAGCTCAAATTAACACAGACATGGTGATGACAACTTTAAACAAAGAATTAAGGGTGAGATGAAACTATAGAGTATATGGAAACGGATTTGTCATCTACATTCATTCATCCATCCATGTTCTACAAAGCACTTTGTAAGATGTCTCTCAGTACATAACCCAAATAATGTTAAAAGGAACAATATAGCATTAGAAATACTAACCTGTATTTCTAATGTTCTAGTGTCCGTATATAGATCAGTGCCTCCCTCGTGGTGTAATAGAAATTTGATTAAAAAAAGGTTTTACTTACCTAGTCTCCAGCACCAAGACTCACTCAGCTGCTCCGCCTGCCACAATGTCATCATGGAGGTGTTTCATCCGAGGGGTTCGTCCAATCCAATGCTCCTCATAGAGGGCATTGGGGACTGATGGGCGTGGGTCGTACACCTATCCAATCATATGCTTCTCATAGGAAAGCATTAAATCCAGCGCTTTCCTTAAAACTGAAACTATCGTGGCTGTGGAAGTGCCTCTAGTGGCTTTCAGGAATTAGAGGCACTAACAGATGTTCGAGGTGTGTTTAATCCTGCATTCTATGTATTGTGGTTTCTACAAAAACAGCTTTACATTGCAGGGTTAAAACTACACGTCCACTGCACCCAGACAACTTAATTGAGATGAAGTGGTCTGGGTTCCTTTAGAGGTCTTTTAATCATACATTCATACAGCAGAGACCCTTCCCTACCGCACATTACCTTCTCACTTACGCATATAATAGTACGAACCACAAATCATAAGAAATCTACAGATTCTAGAAAGTTGTTTCACCTAGCCGCTACAATATCTTTCAGTCACACTCAGCGAATTTAAATAATCCCATGCATAGAGGTTGAAGTGCTTTAGAAATGGTCACACCTGTGTGTTCGTATTTATGTCTAAGCAGTGAACTGCTCTTCTGGAATATTTTGTCACAGAGATCACAAGCATAGAGTCCGTTTTCTGTCTTCTTCAGCTTCTTTTTGGGTGGAGTGGAATCAGAATCATTTTGATCTTCTACATTTGAAACTCCTTCTGAGCTTGTGTCCTGTCTTTCGTCCTAAAATTAACAAACACATTTTAAAATTTATGACATAACTTATCCTACAGAAGTAAGTAAAACCCTAACAATGTTGAGAACAACCATTATCTTCCAGCAAACTCTGCAAAGTTCTAGTCACTTTTTTGGTGAAAGCATTGGATGTGAACTCATATGAACTTGTTTTGGAACTATATAGGTTAAAGAAATAATAGTATTAAGATGATTTTGTGAACTTTTCACTGGGGGGATAACAAGATTAAAACTTGGTTATATATTTGGACTTGTCAAAGTTTGGAAGTTTGAATTCAACTACTAGTCACATGGAATAGTAAACCAAACCACCAAACAGGCGACTTATTGCAATTACATTAATATTAATGAGATTGGAACTTTGGAAGGAAAGTAAATTTCACCAATTTAACCTGGGTTGTGTTTTTAGTTGGGAGTTACCTGCTTCCAATCAATCAGAATCTTATGATACACCCATGCAGGGATCAAAAATTCCACTAGCCATTGGCTAGTGATAAATGAATTTAATTTAACCCCTAGTGAGTGTGCCATGGACCCTCTAGGCATGCAGTGGTGAGTAACTTAAGTTGTGGCTAGAAGCATAGACCTTGACATTTTAAGATTTTAAGCCTTGCCCCTTAACAAGTTTCAGTATACAACATATGTCAAAAGTAGTCATAAACTATGAATTAATGTACAAATCTGGCAGGGGAAACACCAGGGTTTGGCGCTTACCAAATTGACAAAATGTAGAAAACGATTTGATCTATTTGGTAACAGTCAGAATATATTTTTTGAAGAATATTTGCCCTTCCACTCCTCTTCAGTAGAGTAATTGAAATATATTGGTTTCATGCTGTAACTTTAGAATGGTTGTAACAATAAAGGAAATAACCTAGTTTATTGATCACAATAAGTCTTGTATACAACATGAAGAATAGTATCATTAGTGTCTAAAGTGTGGTAAATGAACATCTGCTTTTATCTTCAAGACATCAGAACTACATGAACCCAACTAAAAACACACTAGGTTTGACCCTGAGGTTATGGATCTGACAAACTTTTCTTCTCCAAACCATATGAGGCAAAGTACGAGCAACAGCTCCACCAACCCCCTGTCCATCTCCACTGCCTTCGTTACATCTCCACCATCAAGAGACCGTCCCTTTTTAATGATCACCCCGTTTTTGGAACTAGCATAAGCATTTTCTTCTCTATAGGAAGATCAATAATGATGGTGAAAGTAAAATTTTCATTTCTGAGATAATTACAAAGAATAGACTTCAAGAACATTTGAAATTCATTAGAATTTAAAAAATATACAAGGTAAGCATTGTAAAGTATTCTACTAGGAAGTTGTGGAACACTTTAAACCATGATTTTGCCGTGTTGTCTCTTTCAAAAATGTAATTGATCAAACTTGGCATTTTACAGTTTGGTGAGTAGATCCCAAATGTTTTTACGGTTTCTAAAGTATATATACACACACTTTTTACAATTAAACATTAGGTTTTTATACAGTTCGAACCATGAAGTCAGGATAAGTGTGCGTCACTGTGAGCATCAGACAAGAGAAAACATTAAAGGATTATAAAACTATGTTTGGAAGCTAAAACCCTGCTGAAGGAGGGACAGTCAATCCTCTAAGCACAGACAGTTTAACAGGTACAAATGTATCTTAAACAGCCTTATGGAATTAGATCGGAAAGCTTTTTTTTACCTGCCTAGTTTTCCTCCTATCTGTATGTTAAAATATGTTGATTAGATTCCTAGGTTTTAAGAAATAATATAACACACTTCTAAAAGTAACTTAGAAAAATTAAATATAAAGTACCAAAATTAATTGTTCTGTAATGTGAAGTTAGGATGAAAGCTTTTCTGGTGATTACAAGCTCACTTCCAGTACAGTACAAACAGTACATTCAAAATTAAAAATGACTGAAAAATTTGAATTAATATATAATGTCTATATGTATGCAATACTGAAGAGATGTCAAAGCATTGCCATTGGAAATTATTTGTTTGTCGAACTAAATCCTCTCATTATTTCAAATTGTTTTAAAACAGCTTAATATATGGGTGATTGCAGGAATGTATTTGTTTGGAGTATCAGAATGTGTGACACAGTGGTGTATCCAGTGGTGTATTCTGGTTTTGTGCTGCCCTAGGCATAACAAAACCCAGGCACCTCCCCTTCCAAATGTCTCTTCTTGACAGACACACGCCCTTACTGATGCATGCACTGACATACACTCACTTCCAGATACACAGTAATTGTCACACACACTTTCACTGAAACATACACATTCACAGACATACAGACTCACTCATAGTTACACACACACTCACTCACATTCACTGGACACGCATTCACTGTACAGGTAGTGGAACTGCACTCAAACCCTTCTCCCTGGAATCCTTGGGTTTCTGACCGGATCAGTCCCAGTACCAAAGGACCAAATGTGTAGTTTAAATGTAGAAAGTAATCCAGGCACTCCAAAGTGTTCCAAAAGATAGGAAATTTTGATTGGACCCAAGAACCAAAATACAACGTTTCGACCCCTTAAGGCCTTTGTCAAGCTGCATGCATTCACTGACAGACACATACACACTCACTGACAAGAGACACATGCACACTCTCTGACAGAAATGCATACACACTCACTGTCACACACACACACACTGGGACACACATATACGCACTGACAGATACACACTGACAAACACACATATACAAAACTCACTGACTGATTTATATACACTCAGTGTCAGACACACACATTCACTGACAGATTCATACTATCAGTGACAGACACGCATACACACTGACAGACACGCATACACACACTGACAGACACGGATACCTGCTGAAACACGCATAAACACACTGACAAACACACATACACACACACACACACTGACAAACACACATACACACTCACTGAGAAACATATATACACTCTCAGTGACAGACACACACTCACTAACACTCTCACTAACAGACACACACTAACAGATATAAAAACACTAACACTCACTAACAGACACACACTAACACACTCACAATTTTTGACTTTTTTTTTTACACTACCTTTGGTAGTGCTGTAGTGGATTCTTCCCTGGGATCCAGAGGGGCTGCTGCTGGCTGGGTGGGCAGGCAGGCTCATAGTGGAGGCAGCGAGGGAGCTCTGATCCTCCTGCTTAGCTCCCTCGCGCTCCTCTTAGTGATGCCGGAGCAGGAGTGATATCATATTCTTGCTCTGGCATCACTGCGGTGCGCTAGAGGGAGCTGAACACGGGAGAGCTCAGGAGAGAGCACTCCCTCGCCGCCTGCCTACATTAGCGGCTTCTTTTGTCACGCCCCTGAAAGTGCCGCCCAAGGCAAATGCCTTGTCAGCCACATGATAAATACAGCTCTTGGTGTATCTATGTAAAGTGTCAGTATGTATTTATGCAGGGATGTGATTGTATAGAGCAGTAATGACAAACCTGAGGCACATGTGCCACAACAGGCACGCACAGGCCCCTCTCTTTGTCACGTCAAGTGTACTCTAGGGATGGTGCTATTGTAAGGTGGCCCATAGAGAACATGTCTGAGGATCAAATTGAGCAATGGATTAACATTTAAAAAAATATTCCTTGGTGGTACAGTGGTGGAGTGCGTGGTCTGCACTTCCACCTGGTGCAGACCATATTAATCACTTCCTTGCAGTTTCAGTACTCCGTGAGAGAGTCAGTACAGTCGCTGGAATTCTCAGTCTGTGCTCTGACTTCATCACAAAGCTCCAGATCAGGGGAAGCGATTCATTTGTCTGCACTAGCCGGAGTTGTAAACCATGCACTCCACCCCTGGACCACCAGGTGATTGTTATTAAGACCACTGACCACGGGATGTATTGATAACTGCAATGAACCAACATGGATTTATGATTATCCACTACTGTCAGTTGGGAAACCTTAAATCCCAATGGACCACCAGTAGTGATGTCCCGAACTGTTCGCCACGGACTCATCATTGAGTAAACTTTGACCCTGTACCTCACAGTCAGCAGACACATTCCAGCCAATCAGCAGCAGACCTTCCCTCCCAGACCCTCCCACCTCCTGGACAGCATCCATTTTACATTCATTGTGAAGCTGCATTCTTAGTGAGCTGTCCAGGAGGTGGGAGGGTCTGGGAGCGAGGGTCTGCTGCTGATTGGCTGGAATGTGTCTGCTGACTGTGAGGTACAGGGTCAAAGTTTACTCAATGAACCATTTGTGGCAAACCGTTCACGAACCGTTCGGCGAACAGTTCGGGACATCACTAACCACCAGTTATTAACCCACACTGCAAAAAATGTAAGCAGGACAGGGACATAACATTTTTCTATTTTATGTTGTCAATACAGTTAAAGTTAAATAAATACCAACCTCAGATATCACATAAAGCCTGTTTAATGGTTGGCAATTTGAGAAAAATATGTTGGTTTCCAGTTGCAATTTGGGCACGCATATCAACAGATCTCTAAATCCAAATATTACTTGGTAACTCCCTCTTCATGTCACTTGGTCTCTAGCTGAGAATATCACTTGTCATTAGGTTTCACATAAACATGTTAGTTGCCCTCACCTCAAAATGTATTTTATTTTTATCAGACGCCCTCAAAATTAACTGGATATTTGGGTATATGATTTCTATCAAACTAAATAGGTATACTGTGGTCACATTGAGGAACAAAACCCTGTGAAATGCCTTCCATCTGCCTACTTTCTAAACTAAACAAAGTTTTAAAGACTAAAAAGGGGTCAGCTGAAAGTTTTGTGGGTTTGATAAATATGAATGGAAAAAAGGTGGGATTATAATTCTCGTTCTTTAAGGTTGGTAATCATAATATGAGTTATAACATGCTCTAACAGCAGAGGTCTACTTTTTGGGCTACCCTTTCTTTAAAGTTCACTTTAATTTTACCTCCTCACACATGTGTGGCCCCAGAGACAAGGCTGTACAAAGATTCCTATAGGTTACTGCCAACTATGCACAAGGTGGTAATTAACACAACACATCATTACATAGTCCAGTGTTCCAATGGTCTACAAGATTCTTGCAGTTCAAACTACAGGCCAGGAAATTATAGAGCATTTAGGAACGTTGCGAAAATAGAGACCATCACTGGAGTTATAAAGAAGTTGTCAAATTTGATTTATGTATCCCCTCTTTGATAGGTCTGTCATTGGATACCCAAGAACCTGGGCCTTATGCAACAGTGGGATCCAATCATTCTCAAAAAGTAGTCCAGCAGGGAACTAACTGTTTGTCACCCCAAATGCCAGTCATCAGACAAGTTAGCCTGGAGGGTAGAGGGATATCTGTAAGCTTTAGATACACTGTGTATATGAATAATGTAAAAAAAGAGGCAGAAGTGGTAAAACAAAACTAAAAAAAATAAATAAAAACACAAACAATACAAAAATAACATTGAGTGGGACGGAAGTACGTTGCTAGACTTGTGACACTTCTGCTCGAATGCTAAATATTAACTCTAATTACAAAAATTAAATAGTGTGGAACTATTTTTCAAAAGTGCCATGTACGTGAAAATAGATCGCTTGTAATTATTTTTGAGGTTTCACTGCTTGTTAAAAAATAAAGGTGGCACAGAGGAATAGTTCCTGATGCAGCTGGTTAAATGAGAACTTGAAGAGATGGATTCTTTCAAGCTAACGTCAGGCTGGGTGCAGTGTGGGTGGACAGGTGTTTACTGCTGTGCTAAGACGAGGAGGACTTCCATTAGTGACAGAAGCACCTCTAACCACGTTTGTGTGATTCTGTGAAAGATAACACTTAAACCTTAGCCACATGCAAAGAAACAGAAAGAACACATGCTTATTATAGTCTTTCCACATGACAAAATGTTGTGCTTAAAGGAAATGTGGAGAGAGACTTTTGAGACTATTCAAGTAAACAGCCCAAAACTTAAGAAAAGTCTGACCATTACAGTCTTACCTAGCAGAACAAAACGGCTATAGCATTGCATACGTTTCATCCTGTCCAAAATTAGAAAGATAGACTCCTAGTCACACCAGCTGCACCATTCATTCTTTCCCACTACTGATGTGCAGGGAGAGGAGCTGGGGAGACAGACCAGGCAATTCTCCCTCCACACATTCTCCCTTAACAAACCAGTGACTGGAGAGGGGCTTAAAGCCATCAAAAAAGCAGTCAAAAGACATAAGACAAAGTAGGGACTTTACCATGACAAAAGGTGGAGCTACAGCCATCAAGGTTTATCACTTGAAGTACGGTAGTTCATGGTCAGATAATATCTATGGAGGCAACCGTGGGATCCTCCATTGACATCAGTGTTGTACTCACAGTATATATGAGAGTACAGCATGGACATAGGCTCCTGGCTGACGAAATGCCAAGAGCTGTAGATCGAAGATGAAGGCCACAGAGGAGTACAGGATTAGGAAGCACAACTACTTCTACTGTAACATCATCGGCGAACATTGCAAAATGGACTCCAGAAGGTGACAGACCAGCAAATATTAAAGACAGCAGGGGGGAAACACGAGTATGCATGCACATACATATTTACACCACCATTCTTTACGGGCTATTTAAATCTGTGTATTATATAACATTATCTGGTAATGGAAGAAACTCACACAAACTTCCAAAAAAGTGTTATTACAGTAGAAGTGGTGTGACAATGTGATGAGATGATAAAACCAATTTGTAATCACTAGACTAAAGAGCCAGTATACATATAATATATTTCCGCACATATATATATATATATATATATATTATGGCTTGGAGTAACCATACTATTGAGTGGTACAGATAAACAATAACGAAAATATTACATAACTGTGTGATACTCTGTAATACACTAACGGGATCTTATAACACCAATCAAAAGGAAATCTCTTAAAATAACGTTTATGAAGGTTGAAAGGAGAATAATTGCCATTTTCTGATTACTGAAAATACATTTTATATGACATAAAACCACATTGTGTATTATTCTGAAAGGTCAGCCCAGCACTCTCAAAAGAAACACTAAAGCCACCTTTAGTGGATTTGAGTGGTTATGGTGCCTGGTGTATCTGGGTACTGGGTTTCAAGTCAATAGTAAACAGACTACTCATTGTTCAGTAGAGATTATTGGCCCCCAACAGCCTGGCCTTCAATGATGAAATGAGGATGGGGGAGCTACGCTGCACTCCACACAATACCAGGGGTGGGGTGATTAGCTGAGAGCATTAGCTGAGCACACTTAGACAATGGCTTATATGAATTAGTATTCTGCGAGGCAGCAGCATAGCTCCGCCATATTGTGATTGGAGGCCGGCCATTTAGACAAACTGATTTTGAAGAAATAATGTGGATGGTTATGCTGAAATCACCTGTTATCTAACAGAAGACCACACAGGTAAACAATTTGTTGTGCATTTACAAATTCTAATAACATGTTACAGGCATATCAATAATACAATTTGAGATGGTTTTAGCTTTTAACTCAGCTTAGTCTTTGTTCATATAATTGACGCAAAGAAGACTAAAAGGAACACTTCACTGCCCAAATAAAAAAAATTAAAAATGTCAAAAAAGAAATCTAAATTACTGTTTAGAAGATATTACGCCAATGAAAACATGAATGAATTTAATAATGCGGTTTTTGCATCGGAGGTGCAAAACAGCTCACAAAAGCTGCAGATCTCTTGCCTGAAGCCTCACAGACTTCCCAATGCAGCCCAATGAGAAGTCTTTGCAAGGCAGGTGCTCTGGGCAATTGCTGCCTCTTGAGTTTAGCTCCACTGAGCTAAACAAACCAGGAAGTAACAGGCCCTGTTATCTGATTGACAGCCAGGGGCTGTAACTTGGTTAATGTATAAAAGATTACATTTCTATTGATATCTGCACTTTTTGTAACATGAATAAAAGCACACACTCTATATAAATAAAGCATTTCAGCAAGCTGCAGTGCTTTATGAATCGAGAGTGTCCCTTTAAAGCTGGCTGCACCTGAAGTAATCTTTTCATTTCAAATCATAAAAAATAAAGAAAAAATCATTAAAAAAATCTAAATTTTCCTTTAAATGACCAATTAAAGCTCTTATCACTCAAATAAATATTTTTTATGATTGCCCAAGTGTCAACAAACTATCAAAGACCAATCAAAGAAAACTAATGTGTGTACGTGGCATTAATCAGAATGATAAACAAGGTTAACAAAGAGACACTTTGCAAAATTACCTGATTTCCATTTGTCTGGATGATTTTTTGTTGTGGTTCTGGAACCGCAGGACTAGAAGTGGTTGAATACGTATATGTCACTTGAGGAATTAAAATAGTTCGCTTATTGGCAGCTAGTGCTCTTAAACATGGTACACTGTTCTGATCAGTAATGGCAACAATTGTAGGTAACTGGGCAGTGACTGTTGGAATTGCAATGTTTATTGGATTGGCACTTGGGTTTAAAATAAGAGCAGTTTTGGATTTTGTATCATTGTCTATTTGCGTTGGCTCTTTTTTCACACAAGACAAGTTCAAGGGTTCTTCTTGAACAGAATAAACACTGCTCTGGTAAACACTAGTTATGGAAGGTCTTTCGGCCAAGTTTCCTTGTGGCTTTGGTAAAGATAAATCAAGAGGCTCTACTTGATTTTCTTGGTCTTCTTGTACCCCATCAGAGTATGTCTCACCTTCTGAACTTTTTAGAGATGAGAGGTTTAGTGGTGATGGTGAAGATGTGACACTGGTTAAACCGTTGACAGGTAGGGTGTCCGAGGGCTCGTTGTTGGGAGGATCAGATAAGCCATCTGTGCCATTCTGAGCTTTGCTCTCCTCTTTAGATCCAATACTGTTTTCTACAGAAACACCATTTTCTCCAGGTTTTGGAGAAGATGACCTTGAAGAGTTAACAGAAATTTCTCCATTCTGCATCTTCGCAAACCATTTTTTTACCATGTCCAGTGGTAAATTTACGGAATCTGCAATTTTTGTGAGTTCTTCGGCACTTGGCTGTGCATTCAAAGCGTAATAGGCTTTCAGAAGAGATAAGAAATTTTTCAAAGGAGGCTGACTAGACGTTAGATTCCCATCTACAACATCCACAGACAATGACTCAGATTTAACGGTCTCTGCTTTGCTAGTTTCAGGAAGCAGAACGCTTTTTTTCTGACCACAGTGCTTAACTTCTTGAAGTGCATTGATGTCTCCTGGACGAACGTCTGGAGTCGAGCCAGTGCTTTCCCCGGCAAACTTGGTGTCCTTTTCTATTTTGATGGTGAGGTCCTCTGGTAATTTTTCGGTTTTGCAAATTTCTGCTGGGACAGGCATTTCTTTTTTTAAATTTTGCGCAACAATGGGAAGCTGACTTGGCTGCTCCAAACTGTAATTAATTATTATTTTGGTTGTACCATCCTGATCAACCAAGGGAAGACTAAATGCTGAAATAACAGAATGACCCGCTTGTTGAATAGTTGCAGAGGTGAGTGTGCCTTGTTCTTTGGATGTAAGGGTTGCGTGATTATTTTCCAACATTTTAATTACATTCCCATCAACAGCCATCTTTAGAACATTTTGAATGTCACTAAGATTAATGCTTATAGGTGATACCAGCCCCATCGTTGGTAGGACAACAGCCTGGACCACACCCTGAGGAGAGCTGGTGGCCTGCAGAGTACTACCACTACTGAAGACTCCATTTTGCAGCGTGCCTGTACAGTTAATTCCTGACGTGACCACTATTGGCTTAATTTCATAATCCACAGGTTCGGTTTTAATTTGGTTTACAGGAAGCTGCTCCTGTAATGGTTTATTTTCAATCTTTTGCCTGATCTGTGGTCGGGCTGGACTCCCTGGGGAAGCCGAAAGGGAAGGTGAAGAGCACTGCGGAGTCTTTAAACCAGATCTTGCCCGTCCATTAACTGGAACTACGCCTATACATTTCTTACTGCTTATATGGGAGCTATAAGAACCAGAATGGGAAAATCTCTTCTTGCAATTAGGACACTCATATGGCTTTTCTCCTAAAATAAATACAAATATATATTTGTCAAAAATATGGACACACGCACACACGATTCTCAATGTGCAGCTTGACAGTTTAATAGTAGATATTTTATATCCAGCTCAAAACTAAACCAAAGACAGATTTGTCGATCAGTACACTTGTAGGTTTGTGATGTGTATCTGTATTTATTGATATTACTGGGGTCAACACTGGAATAAAATCAAATGAAGAGCACTGTCACCAGGGCTTTGTGTAGCTTGAAGCACAAGGGATTATGTTTCACGACAGATGGGGAGCTAGATAACGTATTCCATTTAGGATGTTTAAAATTTATCACTTCTACCTAATTAACTATTTTTTTTTTTTTAAACTTTTTCATGAAACAGATTTTTTTTTTTAGAATTTATTTAAATATATAGCAACTACGTAGAAAATTGATTTGCCCTTACACCATGTGTGATCTACACATCCCGTGTTTAGAGTGAATAACATTCATCATTCCATCCAGGTATTTTTTTGTTTGTTTATGCAAAATGATAATAAAAGTTTAAATAAACACACACAGGGTTATTTACTAAAGGGAGAATTAAATGAATGTCAAATGTAAGGCCACAGTATTCAAACTGAAAGCATTGTTGAATTTTTCTATTTTCAAGTTACTATTTTAACCTTAATTTTGAAATGAATTTTGACTTCTCCCTTTAGTACCTAACCCTGACGGAGCAGCAAAATGTCAAGAATAAGGTTTTTATCAGTTTTATTTCTGGCTATATAATTCATCATTTCCTAGTCTTCACATGAAAGTTTAGTAAAGATTTGACCATCAAGTACAAGGCTATTGTAAAGACAATAGTGTTGCACTTTCACGACAGCAACAAGTAAACAAAAACCCTTTGGTATTAGAGAGACGAACGCCCTGCTGTTAAGGGTAGTGCTACGATACAATTGAACAGATAAAACCGACAAATAAAAAGCAACAATAAGAGAGAGCACAGGAAATGCGGTACATAGGGGCATGAAATACTGGGTGAATAAGGATTAAAAAGGGGTTCATTTATGGAACAAAATAATATAATTTTTTTTTAAATAAAAGTCAGCGAGATTTACCCAGAATCTGAAATACGCCCTTACAGCAAAGTACGTACCACTGTGAATTCGCAAATGTTCCTTTAGATGATGTTTATATTTAAAAGCTTTCCCACACTCTGTACATTTGAATTTACGGTTACCTCCAGACTGCGTTACATGCCTCTGTAAGATTATAGGAAAAAACATAAAAATTTAACAAAAATAAAAAATAAATAAAAAAAACTGCAACAAAGTTTACATCTGGGCAACAAAATACATTTGTAGTTGAGGACAGGAAGCACAAACGTGTTTCTCTATGATGTGATACGATTTCAATATATTACATACTGAAGAATATTTTTTTCCCATAATTTATTATTGTCAGGGCTCCAAATATTCACTCGCCTTACAAGTTCCATTGGCAGAATGTCTCTTCATGAACTGTTAACAGACTCAGTATATCATGCATTCTAATTAATTTTGCTGAGCAGGAGCTGTTGGTACATTCCCTGCTTCACACACACACACACACACACACACACCTGTCTCCTTGCTCCGTGGCAGCTCAGTGTAAGTAATATAAATGATACATCATTATATAAGCTTCATGTCATACTTCTTGCACTGAGGTGCAGGGGATCAGGGAGACAGGTACGTAGTGGGGAAGCTTTAAAGCCCAAACGGCTCCTTTTTGGTTACACTGCAGCTGGAAGAAACAGGGAGTTAAGCATGTTTGCTGGTCCAGAGGGAGGCTTGGGAAAATCCCTAGGTTATTAAACATTTACTTATTTAATACTTTTATTGCTGCAATTATCTCGTGAGTAGCTGCTGTGTGTGAATTGAGCGGTTATGTGTAATAAATATAATTATTTTTATTTTTTTTAAGTTTTTGCAGTACAGCCATGGAAAGAGGCTTGGGAGCAGGTTTCAAGAACAGTCATATTCTGACTATCTCCTCTTTTACTCAAAATATGTTTGCTGTGCTACTGTCACAGCTCCGCTATTTTAGCAAAATGTTTGCCATTCCGATTTTAATTCACCATCGCATTGCCTTTAAACTGTAAGTTTGTTGGAATTTGGAGTTTAGTAAATAAACTTCCAGGTACGTTTCTGTAGATGTATTAGAGAGTGTGGGTTGGTGATTAGGCAGTGTGTGTGTATCAATAAATAGAGAGATTACTGATTCACATACACTGAGAAGGGTAGCGTGATAAATGTGGTTGCATTCAATATAAAATAAATTAAAGGGACACTCCAGGCACCCAGACCACTTCTGGCCATTGGAGTGGTCTGGGTGCCAACTCCCATCACCCTTAACCCTGCAAGTGCAATTATTGCAGTTTTTATAAACTGCAATAATAACCTTGCAGGGTTAAGTCATCCTCTGGTGGCTGTCAACCAGACAGCCACAAGAGGGACTTCCGGGTTCTTTAAACATGAAAAGTGTTTTAAACAACACTGGACATCCTCACGCTATGCATGAGGACTTCCAGCATCACTGGAATCCCCATAGGAAAGCATTGAATAATGCTTTCCTATAGGGAGGTCAAATGCTCACGGCCATTGCCGCGCATGCGCATTAGGTTGGCGGGGGGAGAGGAGAGTGGACGGAGCCTGACACAGCGCCGAGGGACATCGACGCTGGATTCAGGTAAGTCACTGAAGGGGTTTTAACCCCTTCAGCAACATGGGATGGGAGTGGGAGGGAGAGGGGACCTGCAGGATTCTGCAGTACCAAGAAAACGGGTTTGTTTTCCTGGCACTGGAGAGTCCCTTTAATAAGATTAATCCCTCTTGTCAATGAGAAGATGATAAATAAAGAGAAAATGTATATATAGAAATTACATCACTTACTTGATCCTTTCCTGATTTATGTGATGTCATGTGACGATCAAGCTGCGTTCTATAAGCAAAGGTGTAACTGCACATAGAACAGCTGAAGTTGTCTTCATTTTTTTCATGACGATATTTAATGTGTTCCTTCAAAGACGTGTAACGTTTGTATCCCCTGTCACAGTACGGGCAAGTGAGGAGCTGGGAAAACGCATCGGGTGTTCCTGTCAAGGAAAGAGAGGCAATAAATTGTTAGCAATGTTAGCAAATCTTAAAGTTTCTTTTTTGGGGGTATGTTACCATGACTCAATTTGATAAATAAATGACATTAAAACATATGTTGTGTTAGTAATTTCAAACAGTCTTGGGATTAGTATTTCAAATAATTTTAGCATCAAAGTGACAGAGCACAACAAACATCAGCAAGAAATAGTATTAGATTTTGGACCTTTGCATATTACCCAACAGTCCTGGATGCAGTGGCACAGTCCTAAATTTGTGACCCTTATCGGACTAGTCCAGGTTTTCCACTGCCCATGACAGACTGCCTCCACAGTACTCTGCGCATGTGCAGCCCCAGTTTACTGGCAAGGATGCCTATCAGTCTGTTGTGCTTGTGTTCTGGATTGACTCGTCTCATTTTCAGGAAAGTTCCCACTTAAGCCATGCTCTACCCCATCCCATTTTTACAAATCTCAAAGCCGAAAGTATAGTTTTAGGAACCAAATGGAACTTTCTACTAGTGAGAAAAGTAAGAACAGCAATCATTTATTTAAAATACAAAAACAACAAAAGTTTATTTTAGGAGTCATGGATTACTGGATTGCCACTGTTAGTAGTTTACTAAGCGCCTACATTCCGCAGCAATGCGTGAAAACACATGTAAACACTTACAAAAGCAGTGTTTAAATTAAAGATATATTATTAGAGAAGAATAACTGATTTCTATGTAGCCCTAATATTAATACACGATAGACTTTATGTATGTGAAAAGGATGTAAAATTCAATTCTTTATTAATCTACAATGGAAGGCCATTATCTTCAACTTTTCAAAATTGTAAAATTCCTTTTGTGTTTAGACATCAGTAACATTTCCCACACTAATGTAACTACACAAATCCCGATTCCCAAATCCTTGGCACAATGCTCTGTCCTTTGATCAGTAAGAGCCTACTGCAGCTTGAGTGGTGTTTGTAAACCTCTTCATGTTTAAAGGGTTTGCTGAAGGAGGCTCAGCTTCTGGAGTACAAGGAACAAACATCTATTGTACTTTTCAGGAATGTCATAAGCATGATGTAGAGTCGTGTTGTCGAGTTGTCAGTGGGGAGAGCCAAATACCACGAAGAAGGACAGGTGTGATGAACATTTGGTAATGATGTGATGATAACAGAATCAGATTACTAGGCAGAGTCTATTGCCTGAGACAGTCAGGACTTAGGACACCTTGCAGTCTCTTTGTCCCGTCAGTGATATGCTTACTGTGCCATCTAGTGATTTTATTCTAAAGACGTGCATTAGCAGATATTTTTTATCTATACAAGGATTGATGTGGTACTGTCACTGTTTGTGAGTGTTCCAGTCTAAAATCAAACATATTGTGCAGTTCAAATCCCAGATCAGAGGTATTCGCAAGGTACTACCAGCACAACTAATAGTCTATGATTAATCATCTAATCCAGGTTTGTGCTTTCAACAGGAGAGTGAATTATCCAATCTCAACCTTAAGCAATATGTAACAGTGGAATTGATGCTTTGAAAAATGATATTGTATCAAAATCCCAGGGAGGTGGGGAAGAGGGGGTTGACTGCCATGCTGATTGGTTGCATCTTCTGAAAACTCCCAGAAAAAAACTGTTATTTCAACCTTTATAGAGACGCATTGTCGGCATCAGTGATCATATCTGAAATTCGAGATCTTGGAAATCTGAGGCAGCATTGGGCACAGGAGCAGCTGATTCAATTAGAATGGTCAGCTCTAAGCCAATCAGACACGCCCCCTGTCCAAGTATTCTGTTTATCTAGGATTTCATATAACGTAAGGGCAGGGGGCAAAGTGATCATGCGCTGGAACACAGTCTTTGGCGGTAAACCATTCGTGGTCTGTTTAAACCCTAAAGGTGAGCAAGCAGTAGGGACCATTCAAGTTGTTATGGTGCCCGGAGAGTTCATTTAAATATTGTGATCAAATATTCATAACTTCATTTGCAAAAGGTTATTTAAAAGTCTTTAACGCTGATACAGGTTGACTGCCCAGAGCTTTGCTGCTTCCTACTATGCTCTTCAATAAATGAAAGACTACACGCACAGGTCCTTGTAACACCACGTGCACACACCTCTCTGCATGGTCTTTTTCTTTGCCTTTACTACAGATTACAATGGCACTTCATAAATAAATTTGTGATATGCCTGAAAATCAATCTCACAAGTGAATGGAAGTACCCACTCACCTGGGCAAGAAGAATTTCATTATTTTTCCACAAATGAAATGCAGTTTGTGGCAAAAACTGTATCCCCTCCACATCCCTCCAAAGAGTATTTTTTTTTTTGCCCTGTCCAAATGTCTATTTACTAAATCAAGGTCAATTGTCGCACGGCAAAGGAAAGTAACGGACATGCCTAGAGCTGTCAAGGTTTCTAAGAGAGCAATATAAAACAAGATAAAAAAATATTCCTATAAAATGATTACCGTTTTCATCTTGACCAGTAGCCTCGGGCGTTCCTTGCCTCTGGTCATCTTCAGGTGCTTCAGGGTAGATTACTGCTGTATCTCCTTGCTGTAAAAATTCTTCTACGTTGGGATCGTGATTTTGTTCATTTTCCTCATCAGAATCACATTCTTCATCTTTAACTTCAAAAGAGAATAGCTCACATTACTCAAGGCATCCCTGCTTACACAGAAACTGCCGAACGTGTATTTATAGTTTAGGTATACAATGTTTAATTGTGCTTCTGACTGTGATAAGAAGAATACTTGTTCTCAGATACTCAAGTCCCTAGCCACAGGGAACGTAAAAAAGTGATTAGACTGAAAAAAATATGAATAAAAAAACAACAACAAATTTAAAGCAACACTCTTTATAGTTACTATAACTACTACCACGGTTTGTTTGTTTTCAAAACTACTAGTTGGACGTCCAATCTGGATGGAATGGCTAGCCAGAGAGTGATGAGGGATTGTAAATTTAGGTTTAGTATAATTTATATTTTATATAACCCTATGGCACGGGCCATAATGCAGAAGTCTGTCCCTTGGACCCCAGTGATAGGCTGAAAGTGTCAGCCTATGCTCTCAACCTATTACTGGGCGTGCATTGAGAGAAACGCTTAAGAAAAGTCCTTTTATAGGTGGATGATCACAGCTAAGTTTTATCTGGAATCTCATTGTTATTGCTGAAAAATGTTACATTCAATGGACCCAGTTAAGCCGTGGACAAAAAAACAAACAAAAAAAACCCCCAACAAGGTTGTTCCTTAAACTGTGATTTTCCGTGAAATTAATTCCCACTTTGATAACTTTAGACAAAACTAGTCAGCCTGTAGACACACTGGGGCTATTTTCTGTTTTGTCTTACATTTTACAAATGCTGATTTCACAGATCTCGACCTTAGAATGCTCTGCTGACTACCTATTTAATCCTTATTGCGATTCATGCGCACGTTGACCTCATAATGCGGCACCTACTATATTTTACATACTTATTGGTTATCTGGCTAAATTGTAATGTTTATGAATTTTATTTTCCACATATATATGTGACTTTGCAAGCTACATTTCCTTTTTTACGACATCTTTTGTTAATGTATGCTGTTTACAATAAAGACATAGTTAACACAATTCCTGCTTTCAATGCCCCACCTAAAGTTTGGCAAAGCAAAGAACAAAATCAATTTGATGCGTATACTGCAGCGATCCAATCACTTAGAACAGATTACAACGCATCACTGAATGCGCTGTGAGACTGCATACAGAGTAATGCCAGTAATGCTGGTCACCTTGCAAGAGCAGTGTTTAAACTAACAAAACAGTAGATGCTAATGGCATTAGAATCAATTGGCCAATCTATGCAGTCTGTATATGCTGCACAGTTCTTCAGATCGTTTTATGTACATCACAAGCAATTTCAAGTCTATTTACTGCTTGCACTGGAAGGCCACTGCAGGGATGAGACATAGACCGTAGAACAGAGGAAATTCAGCCCGAATTACTAGTCTCACTAATTACATATGAAGTCATAAATGAACCTTCCACAAAATAGTACTACTGATAGATAGGAGTCAAACGTAAGGCTTTGTGATTCACAAACAGACGAGAATTTCAATAAATCCCTGATAGAAGCCATTATGGTTACAATGTAGCACTGACACACAGACGTAGGAGCCTCAGAAGCAATGTGCTCCACTCATTGTGGACTGCTGTAACTTGTTTATTGTGGTGTAGATTGCAAACGACAACAATAAACAGAGACTGAAGATATGAAGTCATATTCCATCTCGTCCACAATGGAACAGTGATAGAACACTTGGTATCGAAAGAAGCAAGTATCACTGCCACTCCCGACAGTCCAGCACTACCCCACCAAGGTAAGAAATGAATAAGACAATGTATAGGGAAATTAACAGAAGAGATATTAGATGGGAAGCAGGGGCAATGACACGAAGGAATCTTACATCTTCTTACTCTTCTACAATGAAAAAACAAAAACATATATTTAAAAAAAAAAATCTAACTCCCAGATTTTAATAATTTGTTGGGTTTCCTATGGTCATTTTAAAAATCTGGCTACCTACATACATGTAGCAACAATTTTTTTGTATTATTTGTTAAAGAAACACTTCAAGTACCATAACCTCTACAGTGCACTAGAGTGGTTATAGTGCCAAGATTGCCCTAGTCCCCCCACTGTAAGTAATCAAACCATTTTAGAATGGTTTAACTTCTTACCAACTGCTCCCTGCCTCCTCTACAACTAAATGAGAGCCGAAACTCAATAAGAGCCATTAGCCAATGAGCTAAATCCTGCACTGCACGAACTGAGTAGTTGTGGAGGCAGGAGCTGAGCCTGGTAGACCCCAGGTGAGAATTAAAATAATTTGACTTCCTACAATGAGGAGATGCCAGGGCACTCTTGTTATGTTAAATTAGCAATATCAAAAAATTGTGCAGTCCTCTTGCAACACCCATGTTTTAGTCATATGTCAAGGAAAATGTATATAATTTCTATGATACTTTTATTTATTTTTTTAAGGTGAGTAGAGATAGTTTATCCCTAAGTAAAAAAATAAATAAATAAAAATCAGCTTTCCATTGAACAGCTCTACATATTTTGGTTTGAAAGTCAACAACAAATGTTTCCGCAAAAACAACAAATCAATAATCATAATAAAACACACACCTGTACATCCACCTTCATCCACATCAGCTTCAGGCCCCAGGATTTCATTGCCATCTGCAAACGAAGCACAATTATTGAATTAGTGAAAATGATTCATCTCACATTAGTGTCAGAGTGAATATCATTATTTCTCATCCCATCTTTATTAGCCATAGTCTGTAAAAACTGAGCATTATGACATACAACACCGTTTGCACAATGCACAATGTGTTTGAATGTTGTATATTTGTCTTTCGTCTTTGTGTTTAGCGTCAGGCTGTCTAAGGCTACAATATACAATACCTACTGCAGATACCATGAAAGCTGAAAGGCATGAAAAGGTGGTCATTGAATGGTGTGAGAGTTTAATGGTGAAATACTGCAGACACAGTATAAGAGAGTTTTAGTAAAGGGAAACTATAGTGCAACATTTTGACCTTTACAGAATGTTTATCAAGCCTAGGTCATAAATGCACACAGTAATTAGGTAATAAAAAAAAAAAAACATGTCATACAGAACAACGGGTTATACTTTTATAAATATTTATCAACTGATACAGATACCTCCTTGATAATTAATCACATTATAGACAAATATTGTACGAACAAATTATACCATTTACTGTAATATGTGAGACATTGCTGAGCATCCAAAGCTTCCAGAAACAGGGAAACCGTAGTAACAGAGAGAGAACAGAGGGATACATACATAGTGTGGTGGATCCCATCTTTTTGGACCAAGGCACACTTTTTTCCCTCCCTTTAAACGTCATCAGCAACTTAGAAATGTCACTATTACAGTACTTGAAGCCTTAATAAGGACATTTACATATTCCTCGCCAAACTGACCTACGCGTTTTACTAGTTGATTTCCAAATGGGAACTCCGATTATACTAAAACACATTTTAAGGACCTTATTCAACCCATCACAGCCCAGAAGTCAATGTATCAGTGGCACACTTTAAAGCTTTAATCACACTCTGGTTGGATCCACTACCACATGTCACACATGACACCATTCTTAGGGGCAACGAACAGTGCAGAACAAAAATGTTGCTTTTTCCTCAAAAATTTTTAACAAAATAACAAGAAAAGTAGTTTGAATTATGAACAATTTCAGCTCTCCTAAATAAAGTTATGTAAGTCCTGGCCAAGGTTATTTTTAGACTCTCAGTCGCTTTAAATGAGCAGTTCTTTCTTAGTAGGAAGGCCGTGAGAAGACCAGAGGTCAGCATAATAGAATTTCTGAACAGGAAAGGCAGAAATGTTTAGATGCACTGGAAACACAGTAGCGACTAAAAATAAAATGGCAATTACAATGTAACCAAGTGACCTTAAATGTGAACATGTAAACCCATTGGAAACATTGCTCGCATTAGCATTTAAATGATGCACGCTGAAACGGTGGTTAGTTTCAGATATCCCGTGTTTGATTCTAAACCCTACAGGGTTCGTTGTGAAAAATATAAACATCTAAATACAGCATTTATGATTACCCGATTAAAGGGCTAGTATGGTCAACCTGGTTAAGTCAATCCCCATCGCTCCCGGAAAGAAGTTCTGGTATTATTGATTTTTTTGTATGTGGATCATGTTTTATCCTGTCAATTGCATTTAGTCACTTTTTTCCCCCAATTTGTAAACTTTTTTTTTGCACAATTGTTTCCTTTTCTCACATTGTCTTTTTTGTTGTTGTTGTTATTTTGAGTACAGTATAGGTACAAAGTTTTCGCTTTGAAACAAGATATTTATTTTTTACACAAGTAAAATAAAATAAAAAATGCTACTTCCTAAATGCAGATCTAACCCTCTAATAAAAGGGGAAAGTTTGGGTACCACATCTACCCCCTGTGATATTTATTTAGCAGGTTAAAAGAATATATGACTCCTAGTTTTTTTGTATAAAACCTCACACAGGTGACACCTCCATAACAACCTACATACATTCTCAGTTACTAAACCTATCCTCGTTTTTTTACAATCCTTGCATGCCGGGAGTTTGGTCACTGCCTAAATCACCGCTCTGTTCTCTTGCACATTCAAAAATACCACCCAGTGCTCTATATGATAGCTGTGGATCTACTCAGGCATAAAGACTAAACCTCATACGTATGTGAGGGCCAAGACATTTGCTATTAATGATGGATGATGTAAAGGAGAGGTCAAAATGTTGGTTTAGTCTTTTAGTGCCATGTTTTAAAAGTTAAAATTAAAATAATGTAGGGACTATTTTTATATTGATCCCATTGTGAAACCTATGTATATGACAAATTCCACATCTTTTATTAGGCAATGTTTCATAAAGAATACACAGCCGCTACATCTTATTATACCGGGTTATCATTGCTTGAAAGCTATTGGTGTACTCAAACAATACTGGATCACAAAGTAACCATAAAAGATCAGTGACATTAGGTGCAATTCTCATCTCCTTTGCAAGAAATGAGTTTCCTACCCCAGAAAGATATGTACAAGGTGTGGTACAGCATTACGTCTTATCTAATTTATAGCTTGTAAATGTAGATGCATTGTAATGAATTATTAAATAATTAAAATAAAATGTTTTCCCATGTTCAAGCAAGTGACTTGAACATTGGACAAAATGTCTGCTGGAGCACTTTGCTCCCAGATGACTCATAATAACAATCAGCTTTGCAACAAAGTGGGATATGGGGAAGATTCACCGCAATACAGGTGCCCACCAGGTGTCAGAGAGGGGCACCCTTACCTCCTCTCTACGGCAATATTTCAATATGCTGACGGACCTCGCTACATAGGCCTTGAAGGGCTCATGCTCATCTGATGCCTTGTGGCCTTCCACCCCCAGTCAGAACGAGGGATGAACTGCAACCATGCCCCTACTGGACAGTTGGACTGGGCTTCCCTCTTGCAAAATCTACCAACTAAGGCAGACTTCAACCAAGAAAATGTACATTGTGCTCCTCGATCAAAGCAGAACTGCAAAGGGCTGACATGCAAGGCCTACACAAAAAAGTATCATATCTTTAAGCAGGCTGTGATAATCTGCTGGCATCCCAAACCACTACAGCAAATACCTTGCCTCTTCAAACCTCCCAATTGAGGAACATGGCCCTCCATATTTAGGATTTGGATAATAGTGGCCATGGGCACAATATTCGAGTAATTAGCCTGACGGAAAATGAAGAATGACCCGCCCAACTTAGGATCACACTAATGAAGTTACTGAACAGTATTCTGAAACAGTATCAGGATAGGTCATAGAGTTCATTAGAGCACACAGTGACTGCACCCTAGAGGCCCCCCTGGATTTTGATTGACAATAAATGGAAAGCCATCCATCTGTTTGACTAGTGGCTACAGGGATTTAGCACACCCTTGGCCTAGAGGCTACTTTAGTTACAGTTGTAACTAAAGACACAACAGCACTGGGGGGAGAAATATTCCAGTCCAGATAGAGGGCGTCAGTCACCTTCAATCTAGCTGCTAGTCACTCTTTCCTTCTCTAGGATACCCCACGGAGGCCATTGAGGTGTAGATATCTTATAAGGGTCCCGTAGCCGATTTGAGATACACCATACTGACTTACTGCATTTAGGAGCCAATGCGGAGAGACGGGAGATTCTGAGATCGGGTGATCAGCTGAACAAGAGTTTTGTACCGACGTGCAATTGGGCAGTTTTACCCTGGTCGCTCTGGACTCTTCCACAACCCCCACAAGCACTGGTGATTACAGATAGGCACGGACAACAGTCCTCGGGAGGACACAACCTCATTCCTGCTCATTCACTATAGCTTGATAACATTTGTTGTTCATATGTTCTTTCTTTCCCCTTCCCTTCTCCCGCCCTTCCAGGATAGTGCTTCACTTCCTTAACCCACTAATCAGCAGAGGCAATAAGCAGATGGCATCCGCACCATCACCTTTAACCATATTTTCCATCAATGCCCATGGGCTAAATACCCCTGAAAGGACGTCACTGGACCTGAGAGATTCTAGGTCCAATAAAGCATCAGATTTGAAGATGCTGGATGTCCTCATGCAAAGCGTGAGGACGTCCAGCGTTGTTTGACATAGTTGCTAATGTTGTTTAGATACCTGCAGTTTCCCTTTAATATTACATTTTTTAAATGAGATGTCTTTGCACCGTACTAACAGATACTCCAACTCGTTTACAGAAAGGAAATTTAAGAAATTAGGATTCAGAGCATACCTTCATCATCCCAACAACACGTCACGCTGCCCTTTGCACTCTCCCTGCCTTCCGGTAATACTGTTTGGTCTGTTGGCAAATCATCTTCTGGCACACTGCCTTCACCATCTGCTGCGTCTGTAACACTTTCCTCTTCCACGATGTGCAATTTGTCTTCATCATCGGAGTCCGAGTTTGCTTCTAGCACATTGTTGTAATTGGTAACTGTCGAAGAGAATATGAAAAGACTCTGTTTAGTGAAAGCGAGCCACAACAATCCCTGATGTGTTGATATCATTACTATTCTGAAAAAAAACACAAATGCATATACAATGTGATCATGTGGCTAATTAGCGAGCGTCAGCAATTACTAGATTCTCTGTGGACCATAAAGAAAATACTGAACCATAAATTAGTAGTAAAACAAAAGTAACACGTGTCTCCCTAATAACACAGAAAGGTTTTGATGTGTATAAAAATGTATATTTATTTTACATTAATAATATTTCTTTTTTTTCTTCATGAAAATGTACAAAATTAAAACTATAGCTGATCTGTTACAATAAAAACGCACAGGTTCTCTCTTTGTTTTCGAATATTTAGATGTTAATTTGCAAAATAATTCACAGAGGTAATTCCATAAACAATTTAACAAAAATGCATTTAAAACACAATACACTCAAATTAAATGAAAATAAACAAACAAACAACAATTAAGGATGGAGGCAACTATACAGGTCCTGAACCACAACAAAGCCTGGAATTTGAGCTATATGTCTGTTTAACCATAATGGACCTCTTTCATATTAAAAACACACACTTATTATATACATTTTTTTTCTAAGTGTATATTTACATATTTTTTTCCATAATAGTAAAATCACTTAATAAGTTGGGGGATCTGCCTGATAAATAGGTGTGATCGCGATCACCTATCTCTGATCAGTAGAATTGGCAACAGGGGAGGTACTGCCTCGGTTGTCAGGTAGTCTCCCTGATCAAATCTGGCAAGGAGGTGAGCATCAAGACTGCAAGAAGCATTAGGGCATGCTATGCCACCATAACAGTGTTAAAGCCCACCTTTTGTAAGCTGCCCTAACGTCAGAAAGGGGATAAAACTTATTTTTTTTTTTTTTTTTAAATACAATGCCTTAGTTCTAGTTGTGAATAGAGGGAAAAAAATGTTAACCTCTGGTTTAACTTGCAGCCACCCATTTAACGGCTAGCCATTAATCTGTTATGGCGAACCTCGTGAGGATAACATGGGAGACTAATATGCCACCGTATGCGTTCTCCACTGCGTATCTGCTCTAAGGAACGCAACTGGAATTAAATACTACAACACATATTATGGGGCGCCTGTGTGTGGAATGGTGAAGTGTTCAACACAAAGTATGGTCAGGCCTGAAGTATACATAAAAATTAAATAAATAATATATATGTAAAGATATACACGCACACTTTTTTCTTCTTTTTTTTAAATGATGCTTCTGAAATGTAATAAAGCTCCTTTTGGTAATTTCAGCTAAATTGCCATGGATAACAGGTGGTTTAAAATGTCTGGTAGAAAATGTATTACACTTGTGTTCATGGTTACAATGCTTAACATATGCTGGGAAATGAACATGGTCTTTATGGTTACATTAAATATTTAGCCTCTGACCAAGTGTGCTGTAAAACAGTACAATACCTATATTATTATTATTATTATGATATTTATAGAGCGCCGTCAAATTCCGCAGCGCTTTACAATGGGTGGACGAACAGACATGTAGTTGTAACCAGACAAGTTGAGCACACAGGAACAGAGGGGTTGAGGGCCCTGCTCAATGAGCTTACATGCTAGAGGGAGTGGGGTAAAATGACGCAAAAAGGTAAGGATAGTATTTATATAGCTCGTCTATATCACAAGCTGTGCTGCATGCCACTCTATGGTAAAGAGGCCACTCCAAGCTTGACGTGACCCCAGTGAAAATAAAATATATACATAGCCTCTACTCTAGAATTGTCAGTTCTACGTTCAGTTAAGTAATGGGAGAAAGCAGGAAGAGCTGAGAGGTTGAAGCAAAGTTAAGACATTGGCACTCGATAAAATGCAGGGCCTCGTGGGCTCTCACCTTGATTATCAGCTAAGACAAACTTTGTTTTCTGTCTTGGATGGTGAGAGCTCAGCAGTTGTGATATATGGGTTCTATGGGATATGGCTAGTGACAGTGACTAAGCCAGGGGAGCCAGATAAATTGCTTTTAGAGAGGGATGCGCATGCAGAAGTGTTACATTAAGAGCATTTCTACCTCCTCTGGTTGGAAGGACTTTATCCCATATGTCACAACTTATGGACTCTCACTATCCAAGATGAAACCTTTAAAGTCCGTCCCGTCCCCCCCATCCCAGGCCAAGAAAAAGGTTGGCCAATCAGGATATTCTTAACCCTTAATTCTGGTATATAAAATGTACGTCAGGGTTTAATGGATATGTAGCTCTGTTTATGCAAGAGGCTCCATTCATCCCAACGAATGAGTTAAACTCCTAAATGATCTGAAACTAGCGATACTGCAGTTCTTTAAACAAGACTGTATACATCACGTGTCTTAAATTGCCAACTGCACATGTACAAATCTGCAATGCAGGTTCTTTCTGAATGCTGGGTGGGGGGGTGTTTGCACAGTATGTATGGACTACAGGAAATTTTGGATGGCCAATGTCAAAGAGCTCCAGCAATTATCACAACGCTCGTCAGTTATAAATCACAGGGTATTGGGAGGGTAAGAAAAGGAAACTGCTGTACTATACAATGTATGCCTTAGCACAATTTGTCACTGTGCTTAAAGCATCCCTTTAAGCATCCCGAATTGTCAGGAGTAGCAGGAGTTTAACTCTGGTTAGTTCGGTATCAGCCACAAACTCAATTTTATTCCAGGACTTTTCAAAATTTGAGGATGCAAAGTGGAAAAACTACAGACACCTCAATTACTGCGGAACTACAACTCCCATCAAGCTGTACGAGCCAACAGCTGCAGATGAAAAACTTCATGAGCACTACCTGCTAGGTATTCACTATGGGCTTAGGAGCACATCATTAAAGCAGACTTTGCAGCTTCAACCCAGGCGTTCCAGAAAAACAAAGTATCATTTTCACTACAACACATATTTAGAACTGCCTGCGAATTCTACGGATGAAAGCGGTGGTTTGTGAAATTCTAAAGTTCCAAAATACATATTCTGCCCATAATAAATAGCCATGCCAATGGAAAATACAGAAAGAAAAAAAACAAAACACATTTACTATGCCAGAGGGAAGGCTAGCCAATTATTTCACTTATTCCAAGCATTATGAGACCACGTTGGAAGCGATGATGAATCCGTTACTTCGCATGTAATTCCATCGTTTTAACTTGTGCCATGAACAAGCTTTTTAGTTCTTGCAATGTTCACATCATAACCATAAAATCTAAGACTGTTAAATGATGGAATGGAGTGTAGAGGGGAGAGCGCCATGTCTGATAAACAAATGGCCTGGTGTGAGTGAGCTCAATAGTTGGGTGAGAAGTGAGTTAACAGACACCAATCATTCAGTAGTAAATTATAAAGTTGCCCAGGCAAACGTAGTTCTCGATTGTACGTGCAGGTTTTTGGTTTTTGTTTGTTCTTCTTCTTCTCCAGGGAGGATGTGGGTAATCACAAAACACTGAAGACAGCATGTGGTATATAACACTTGTGACACATAAGGTGTTGGTTTAAAACTAAAAATAAGTTAAACTCATTAACTCAAGTACTGGACAAAGGTGGACAAAAAACCCCACTAAAATGGCATTTCCACTGCAATGTATGCGGGTCACAGACAGAGATATCCTGGTATGGTGGAGGCATCTACATCTTAGAGAGAGTATTCATTAAATGAACATGGCAAGTACCACAATCACTACAAAGTCCTGTATTGTTATGTTGCCAGGAGTACCCCGACACCTCCAATGTAAGTAGTCACGGTATTCTTCATACCAGGTATTTAGTGGGCATCATTTTCCTTCTGGTCTGAGTGCCAGAAGTTCAAGAGAGGAGATACAAAAAAAAAAAAAAAAAAAACGTTCTAAAAACGTATTTAGAAAATTGGGCAGACTAGATCGGCCGAGTGGTTCTTATCTGCCGTCACATTCTAAGTTTCTAAAAGCATACTGTAGTGGTTACTACTGCCTGTAGTAGACCCTGCACACGGGAATAGCAGCCAATGAATCACAATGGGGGCAAAAATATTCTAATAGAAAAAAATCGACATGCTTCCAATCTCACATCAAAACCATGACACCTAAAAATAGACATACTTCCACTTCTATGCCAGCCTTCCACTACTCAATATATATATTTTACGCTGAAGATCAATTCATAACCCAGGTGCTATAACAGCCATAATTAGTATTCTAGTCATTTACAACGTTTGTTTTCCCATCTCGATAAAAGCAGTTCAGCAGTTCACAGTGGACTACCAGCATCCCTCCGTACAATACATGATAAATATCCGAGACTTGGTCAGTGAATAGACTGCATGGTGCTACCAGGTTTGGTGTGTAGAGGAACCTGATGTTTTTAAGAGGTGTAAGCCACACTATGACAAAGTTCAGGCTGAAATGACCATGTTGTGACTATAGCCGTGTAGCAGGCTACAATCAGTTATTTTAGAACAATTTGTTATTCATTAAGTTTGGCGTTTAACGTAAACCAGACAGATTATCAGTGAGTAAATCCCAAAATAGAGGCAGGCAATATAGGGACATCTTACTATTTTTGGGGGGTAAATTAGTATATTTTAGGTTTCTCCGGGCTATATTTAAACAGATTCTGTACCACGTATATAAATATTTTAAGGACAAAATTCTTGGGTGAAGTGTTAAAAGTCAGAGATTACCACGGAAACCTTTGTAATGTTCCTGCAGATTGCACCACTTTGAGAACTTTGCCCCCTAAACGGTCTATGGTATTTTCAAAATCATAGAATTGTTCCAGATTTGTTTATAAAGATACAGTACACCAGAAAATTTAGATGATATGACTGTTCTTTTTCAAACGTCCACTGACCTCTTGAAACCAGCTGTTTGGATCACAGTCATAACGCTCCCTCCCCACTCACAGACACACACAAGCATTACATCATTAGCAGATCCTCGGATGAAGCCAGATAAATTGAACAGAGCATGCTTGTAATGGAATTAAAGCATCTTTAGTTTCCCTTTAAGAGTCGTAAAGATTGAACGTAATAAAATCCCTCTCACATACATAAAAAAAAAAAAAATAGTCTCTGCACTCCCACGGACTGCTGGAGTGAGTTATCCATGCCACGTAAATTAGGTATTTTACACCCAGGTTAACCAACCAGTAACAATTTAGCACTAGGTCTGTCGAATCTTGATCCGCATTTAAAAACAGCCTTACTTATAGACTGTTCTAGATCACTGTTCACTTTAAATTTGACAGCGGACTGCAGGGAATCCAAGGCAGTTCCTTATCAGTAAAGCTAGAATAGTGAGTGTATTAACAAGAAAAACGTAATTGGTACTTGACACGAGCAACTAGTCTCATTCTATCGAAACTCAAATCGGACCATCCCAATCAAGTGCCACCTTGGCGCTGTCAGTTGTTTAACCTTCAGCGGAAACTGAAAAATGGAGGACACTAAATCGAAGAAGAGAACTTCATTTTTTTAAATTTCATTCTTTTACAAGTAGAGAAGTCGAAGGCTAGAAAAAAAGAAGGGCTAGATAGTCTTGGCAGTAGAACCTATTTTTCACTAGCTTATGTCACCTGGTTTCCTGAGATGTACAGAATGGGTGGTACCAGAGGTGGACCTACAACAATATCTGATTGAGAGTATATACCCTGTAAGATGTCTCAGCAGATAATCCTAGAAACTGGATGGTAAGATGGGAGTTGCAGTCCATGGAGTAGCCCAATGTAAGAGACTTGTGGACTGCAATCTTTGTCTATTGCAGCAAAAAATTATAATGAATAATAAATGTTGCACATACTAGCATTATAGTAGTTGCAGTCCAGAAAACACAAAGATGATACAGAACTTTGCTGAAATTGAACACAACATCAAACCTGGCATTCTGGATGCGTAGCCCTGCCTTGCATCATTCCTGAATAATATTATACACAAGCTTACTGCATGCACCACTACGTAGGAGAGAATCATTTTGAGAACATCTATCACTTTCACTAACTGGGTTGACCTTTGATTGGCTGGCAGCATGAGCTCTTGGCAGGCAATTAATGTAAATTAATTATAATCTTAACAAATTCAGGAGAACAAAACCAAAAAGGCATGTAAGTAAATGATCACATGGTTCAACGACCAGCGACTAATTGTGTTACAGGTTTGTAAAGACAAATTAGTAGACAATACCCAAGGTCTAGAACATGTCTGTGTTTTTTTAGGCATTTAAAAAATTCCAAAAAGAGGACATTATATCAATGTATAAAGGGACACATTCCTTAGTTCTGCTATATTGCAGGAAACCATTTTCCAAACCCAAATGAATCGGTCTGTTTTCATATTGTTATTACATGCTTTCAACAATGTATTATGTAAACGCAATACGATACCTTTTATACAATGTATCCGGCCCCTTGCAATTTGTTGATGTTAGAATTAGATCACTCTAAAAGCATACCTCGCTCATAAAGCACGTTGGGTTCCAGATCACTGCTGTAAAATATGCATATTAAGAAGGCAGAAAAATAATAAAAGAAATGCCATCACCGTACGTATTGCTAACCTTTAAATAATGGAGATTCGTCGTCTGACTACAATTGAAAAGCTCTGTTTTAGCAAAACGCCATAAAGCGTGGTATTACTGGATAGTAAATACTGACATTTTAAAGCAGCGTTGTTTGGCCATACTGTAACCAATCTGCTACATTGGTATCAATCGAGTATTTTCCATCTGTACAAGTTCTATTTTTCAGTAGTCACCTCTGTCCAACAAAGTAACATTAGACAATGGGGTTTAATCACATAACTGGGGCAGCTAAAGGAATTGCCAATTTTAGACTAATGTAGCCAAGCTGGGAAAGAAGGCAAGCTGGATAAATATTTCACTGGCATTGTGGCCTAAACATTTGCAGTTATCTATTCTATTCTCCATCGTTCCCTTTCAGTGAATAAACCACAAGGGATTTATAGCTAATCACCAAAACTGGAGTAAATGGAAAGTTTGAGTGTAATATTTGGGTAAAAAAGTGCCAATTTGGGAAAATTCTTCAGCTCGACGATAGTTTAGCTATTTCTGTCTGGATGTTTTAATTCATGGGGGTTATGTACTAAAGTGAGAATTCAAAGTGAATTTAAAGTTTAAAGTCAAGATAGCTGAACTGGAAAAGTTTCTCTAAGCCACCTACGCATTCAGTTTGGCTACTCTGGCCGTAAATGTGAAATTCACTTTGAATTCTCACTTTGGAAAATAGCCCTGTGAGTTTTCATTTCACTGCAGTTTGGTGTTTAGTGAATAAACCTCAAGTCTTTTTGAAGTGTCACTGACACTTTTCCACTTATTTTTTTCATGAGGTTTGGAGAATTTGTGGCACAATATATTAAATACGCTGAATTGTTCTCCCATCTATTTCTTTTTGTAATTCTTTTTAACATGCACCATTTTATTTCTGCCGACACGGATTTGTGAATATTTATTTTTTCCCCTTTACCATAAGAGTTAGTGATCTTCTGAAATGGAGATTTCTGCAAAAACTGACGGAATTTGCAATGGCAAAAGCCGTCACTTTAAGAAATATGATCACACTAATGACAGAATGCCACTGGCACTTTTCAAAACTACAGTATTTCATAAATAGGCGAAAGGAAAAAAAATCAACTGTCTTCTGAGCCTTCAAGCCATAGGCTGATTTATTCGCAACTATAGACTTAATATTACTGTTAATAAACCTCCATTGTGATACAGTCTGTTGTAAAGGGTGTATTGTTCAAACATTCTTTTTTCAGAATAATGGCGGACGAACGTCTTTGAATTGGAAGAACAATCAATTGGTAATTAAGATTATCAGTGCTTTGTTTTGTGGACAAAAATGTTCCCACGATTTCTACTAGAGGACTAAAGGTTCTCTCACTTGCCTGTACGGTCTGTTGTCATGTTAAAAACCTGTGGCAATACTCAGTAAATGTGATCTCTACCATAATAGTTATAAAAAGTAATGGTAATGGCAGCGGCATATAAATGCTATATACTATCTGGAGGTAATATAAATATGCTAGCTGACATTTGTAACTCATATGCAGTTGGTACAATATGACTAACTAACCAACGTCTAATGCCAGCTGAATTGGTTTGAAGTAATTGAAACCAAGTGTACAAAAAATGTAGGTGTTAAAATGTTATGTTTTACGTTGAATGTCATATTCTACATGTGGAAAAAGTTGATGGCAAATCTCTGAATATTGTCAACAAAAGTAAAAAATTCAAAAACCTGCCTAATTAGTATTCTGAATTATAATGGGAGAATGGTGGGAGTAACCTTAGAATTAGAACAACTTATTCTGAGTTACAGGTGTGCAGAATTGGTGATTTATGGCAGGCTTCCCCAAACTCCGGCCCTCCAGATGTTGCTGAACTACAACTCCCATGATTCTCAGCCTATCTATTTCATTTATATAATCATGGGAGTAGTTGGTCAGCAACATCTGGAGGGCTGGAGTTTGGGGAAGCCTGATTTACGGCCTTTGAAAAAAACAGCTCTGCTAAATGTTTGTAGAAGTAAATGTTTTTTTTTTTTAAAAACAGATAAAATGTTGCTGTGTGAAGATGATCTAAATTGAAGAAATGCCAGAGGTATTTTTAACAGTAAAAGATACAGGAAGGGGAAGAGGAAGTGACACACAGAGGGCATAGGTCATAAAATGTGGAAGTTTGAGCAGCGGAAGTCAGGCAGAGTCAACATTTTACATATTTAGATCTAAATGCTGATTGTTTGTAAGGCTTTCTGTTTCTGAGGAAGGATCGGTAACTAGTCTAATATTCTTAAATGACAGATAATTGACCCCATAAAGGACAATGCCATTGAGATGTCTTTACATTGTCATACAAAGTGTGGCCAAACTCTGACACAACATAAATGGTTGTAAAATATGTATATCATCAAACAGAAGTTAGAACAAGCTAGATTAATCATGCAGTTATGTGTCACCTCTAAACTCTGGAGAGAAGCCACATATTTTTAATCTTCCATTAACTTGGAAAGGAATTTGTTAAAGAGATGCTCTAAGCACTATAAAATCTTCATCAAGCTGATGTGGTTATGAAGCGCAGGCTCTGACCATGTATCCTTTCTTTTTAAAAATATATTTTATACTTTACATAAATATTTTTTTATTCATGTGTATAGGGCCGCCTCCTTGGCCTGTCAGTCACCTAGCTGAAATAATATCTTCCTTGCTGCCAACATCAGTTGGTAACTTTCTATGTTTCTATGGTAACTCCAGACGTCTTGCATAGGCAGTCCATCACCTAGGTGAGTATAATTTGTAAAGCAAGTGCTGAACTGTGGCCTCCTTAGTTATTTGTGGACTACAGCATCTAGGCCATGGCAGGCTAACAATTATGAGGAGTGTAGTCCAGTAAAAGCTGAAAAGAAAAAACTTGACATATCTGCTATAAAGCTATAAAGAAAACGGACTAATGATAATTAAAAAAAACAAAAAGAGCTGAGGCAAGTCAGAACAAAAAAGCTGACACAAGGAAGCATTTTCACGGAAGATAATGCCGAAATTCAGATAAATGTGAAGAAAATAATGGCCAATAATAATAATAACAACATGCTTGTGTTAGAAATCTAGAACTGAAATTCTCAGAAATTTACACCAGGGGAAAAAAAACCACTAAAAATCACCTATAATTTGAAACCCTTTTTAGCATAAGATGCGTTTTCCTAAAACTGTATATGAAAAGTTTAGCAATTGACATCACAATCCATTTCACTCAAGACAAAGCCAGTGTAAATATTGCAAAGGTGAAATAGAAACATTGTTTCATTTTGCCTCTTATCTGCAGGCTTTCTCTATGCTGACTGCCAGTTACAAAGAGCAGAGCTTTGAACATTGATTGACAGGGAGCCAAGATGGAGGCACCCATTACAGGATAAATAGCTGTTGATATCTGCAATTAATTATATTTTATAACCTCACAAATAAAAAATTGTTAAATATAGGGGTATGTATGTAAGCAGAATATTAAAAAACCTGGTAATGGACAGTGCCCCTTTAATCAGCCAAATTATGTGAATATAACCCCTCAAAGAGAAATAAAAAAATAGGTGGAAGTAGTGCAAGGCCAGATGTGTACAATGGCAGTATTAATGTAATTTACTAATATATATATATGTATGTATATGTATTAAACTTAAAAAAAATAAAAAAAATAAAATTGCAATATTTCTTTCAAACTGCAATGAGCTCTGCAACAGTTTACAGAGTAATTTACTAAAAACAAGGAAAAAGAAAAAAAAAACATCCGAGAAATCAAAGCAGGAAGCTGAAGAGTAAAACACAAGAGATTACTGGATTCAGACTGGATACAGTTTATATCAGTTAGGTAAACAGTGAAAAGAGAACAGCCAGGTTTGAGCTGTGGAGGTATTTAAACCATTCCGGAAACCTCTGCCTATAAAAGGTAAGGAGCAAGCAGTCCGACACACTCAGGAGGCCTGCTGATTTACAAAACCAGGCCACACAAGAGCACACAGGAAAAAAAAATGGAAAAAAAGGTGGGGATAGAGTTCTTGAACACTATACAGCACCTACCAACAGGGATCCTGGGGAAGGTTTACAACCTGGCTCCGTGCCACCAAGCCTTGTGGAGAGAGATACAGGAACCATAATTTACCACCCATCGAGTGTCAGAGGGGTGAGCCAAGCATTGCACACCCTCTGGCACAGAATATATTATATTAGAGCCAATGTGACTGACAAAAGAAGCTGTAACATTGTTGCAAGAGTTGTTCTCCTGCTGTAGCTCTGTTGAGTCTTTGTAGTCACAGCTGCAGTGGTGTCCTGGGTGCACATATATAAATTAAACAAAATAATAGGATAATATAAGGGGGTTGTAATAGAGATGTTGCTCTAGAAGCACGCAGACTTCCATGGTGGAGCAGAAATTGGTAATCGACTATGTGGTATGGGAGAATTTCCTTTTAAAGAATTTAAAATCTTCATATACTCGGCGGCACTTTTGGGTGTGCTCCACCTCACGGCATATGACAGACATCAGTACCCATCAAAAGAACATGGTTGTTCAAGCACCCCTGACCCTTTATACTTTGGTTACCACCTCAGGCGCAAGATATAAATATTGAGAGTTAGACCTAAAAAGCCATTATGTGGTTCTTTCTTAAGTTCTAAAAGCAATCATTGTGGAAACCAGAGGAGTGTTCCTGTTTGCAAGGTGATTGCTCCACACTTCTAGAACTCTTTCCAACAGAATGCCATGTAACCGTTTTCCTCATGCACTGCCAACCTGATAAATTGCAAATACAAATATTAAATTTAAATTAAAAAAAAAATCAATATACTGTACAGCTCTATTAATACATGTCCCCCAAGAAGGTATCTGTCATTTTTTACCCCTTGCAGGTGGCAGAATCACAAACGAAACTTCACTCAAATACCATTTTATAAAACGGAATACCAGTTAACTAAATTTGAAAGGTCCCAGGTAATCACTACCACAAGCAGGTTTGGCCAGAACGATGAAACAGGATGTGTTCTGGACCAACAATACATAGCTAAACATAATGCAGAGAACATTTATACCAGGTGCAACAGCAGACTCATGCGCGGAACCCAATGATCAGAGATGGCTAGAGAGCATCATGGGAAATTTAGTTTGCAAAAAAAAAAAAAATATCTTGCCGCCAAATTAAATATTTGTATATTTAATTCTAGGGTAGACTTTTTCTAGATTTTTGAGACAGCAAGACATTCTGGCTGCCATTTATTCCCTGTTTCGCTGCAAAGAACAAATTCCACACTTTAAGCAATTTCAGTACGAGCACTGGTTTCCCACTAAGTGCCTGTTTCTTCCTGCCCGCAGAATGCTGGGAAACAGCTTGGATTCTTTATAAATAAACGATCTGGGTCGAGGGAGGGCTGATGGTAAGAGAACTGGAGCCTCCGGCTCACTCAGTGTTCTATATTCAGCAAATATTATACAATCTTGTACGACTTTTTGACACGTCCCAGACAATTGGAAATTCACAGTCCTAAAAATAACAATTCGCAAGTTTCAAAGGGTTTTCTTGCCTTTCTTTTATCTAATAACGTTTACTGATAATTACTCAAGATCCTACATTTACTGGCATCATCTACCTTTTTGTATGGCTGGTCCAAAGGTTACAGATGCTTATTTTTAATGTTATCTCTGAGACCTCTGGCACAAAGTGTTTTTGCAGTCGCTGAAGGCTTTGGGCAGACATGGAAACACTCTGTGCAATCATGCATGGTTTCTGCATGCACCACATTGATTTTTTATGTTATGGCAGAATGTGGAAAAGTACAAATTTTGTTTTATTTCTACACATTTTTTTATTACTTGCCATTTTTAACCCTTCCTCCATTCCTTTGTTTGCCCCCTTTCCCCCATACCTGGTATTTTATTTTGCTGTACTGCTTTCTGTTTCATGGTTTGTCCTTCATTTAGTCTGAGCCTGTATTTTGTTCATCAAGTAGTTTTTCACTATTATCTGCTCTTAAATTTTAATATATGACATCACACAGCCAAATTCTCACAATCTGCCTGAATTCCCTCACTTATTTTTAACTGTCCATTTATAGCACTCAAGTCCTGCCCATATCTCCCCTTTCCTGTTTTTCCAACTCCCATTCTACGCCTCACTGCCTGGTCTTCACTCTGGAGGTATCTGGAGTTACCAACTGATGTTACCACCAAGGAAGAGAGCATTCCAGCTGGCTGATTGACAGCCTATGGAGGCGGCCCTTTTTTTCCACACATGAAAAAAATATATATTTATGTAAAGTATAAGCTTCTCTCTCCCTCTTCTAATCCTTGATATTCTCTTTGGTCCTAGAATGTGCCTGTCTTTTACTTTCCCCCACCATCCTTCTAATTTCTGCTCTTCTCATTTCTACAACAGTCTATCCTCTCTTCCATCCTTTTAAATATTTAATCAGCTGTCCTTACGGGTTGACTTTTCCCTTCCAATTCCCTTTCTCTTTACTCCTGTACCTTGCCTGCCCGCATTATGCTGTACTTATTCTTCCATGCCTCTTGCCTGTCCGTCTCTCACTCACCTTCCAGTCCTTGTTTGTCGTTAATATATTCTACCTGTCCATTTATATGTTACCATTCACCAAAACCTTCTCGACACCTGTCTCTCACTCAGCTTTCATACCCTACCCTTCGCATGTTCCCAAACCTGACATGCCTTTGTTTCTCACCATTCTGGTTTAACCAAACCCTTCTCTTTTCTTGCCCCAAATCTTCAAATCTTGCTTCTGCAAACCATCCGCACTATGCTTGTCCGTTTTAACCCCCAACATTCCTCTGACCCAAATCTCCCTACTTTTTTGAAGGTCTTTTTTCTTTTTGTAATATTCCATCAGGTACACTCCATCAGCAAACAGTTATTATTTCCTTATAATTTAAATAGTGTTATTTAGTGAGCTTTATCAAGCACTCTTGTATAAATCATGGCATGGTAAATATGGATATATATATATATACATATACACACACACACAATACAGAAGTTCTTTTTATTTCTTATTCACTACACAAAATGAAATCTGATTGTCAAAACTGAGGCTAACGTTTGGAAAAAATAAATAAATCTAATTTTCAGCTATAGTCAGTTTTGCTATTTTTTCCTTCGTTTTGCAATTCATATTCAATCAGCGTAACTTCACAGTTTAGTGAAAACCACGTCTTACCACGCATACTGTAGGTTAATGAAGATACTGCATAAATTCTAGGTATGAAGGATTGGCTTTGCTTTACTCCTATAAACATAAAATTGATGGCAATCATTTGTACAAACACTTGGAGTTGCTCAGCCTGGAACTTGTGCCCAAGCCCATTGTTAAACGGATGGCAGATATCTCGGCAAATCAATTTACAAAATTATGTTACGATTTTAGCTGAGCCAGAACAGCCCTGAAACATGTGCGAGACAGAACGTGAGGACTATTAATCTGATAGGTATGGTGTGAGTTAGGAGCCTGGATGCTGTCACTGTCTAGGTATTTATAGGGTATATAGTCTGTTTGGGCAGATACTGTAGTCATGGCTGGGGTATATATAGGAAAATAGCTCTCTAATGATATAACTTCGCTAAATAATGATGATGAACAGATGATTAGAGCATCTATCAGTTGAGCAGAGCTAGACTTTCGCTCTCACCATATTCTGTATATTGTCCATACTTATGCTACACAGACGATATTTGAGAGAGAATCTAAGAATCTTAAATGCTTTCATCAGAATATTTATCTCTTCACTGGATATTCCACTCTCACATTCCAAGGGTTATTCACAAAACAATTAATTATATTTAATAGCAAATGGCAACATTTGGGCAAACATTACTAATATGGAGAAATACCGCAACACCACTATAGTCAGAGCTGGGATATTTTGCCCACTTTTTCTCATTCAAATTTCAATTTGCTACAATTCGATTATTAGTTAATAGCTCTGCATGTCTAGGTAGCACAGCAGAGATATTCATTCCTTCATAGTGTGTTTAGCATAACTTCCAACATTGGAAGATATAGAACCAGGATAGGGGGCAGGGTGAGCCTAAGGCAGCATGCCAGTGTTGAAGTGGGCCATCCAAAAATAGCTCTGGATAGCCCCGATGAGAGTGTATAAAGTGCTCTGACAGCACAAGCGCATCTAGTAACATGTTCACACTGTGCTTTATTGGGACCTGATCTCTGGACTATTGCAAGATATCTTTAATGCTCAGTTATACTGACTCTACATAACTTGTGGGCATTTTGGAGAGGAGCTATCTGTTTTAGTGTTTAGTATATGACAGTTAAGATCTCTTGTTTATAGTATGAGACTGTTATTATCTGCCACTCTACACAATGCGTGGGTCAGGAATATCCACGGACGCCTCAATCGTTGCAAATTCAAAGTGAATTGGACATTTTACACGAAAAAGCGAAAAAAAAGTCTGCATTGTTTTCATTCAAGATAATGTGACCTCAAATTCTAAATTGTCTTTGAATTCCCAGCAATTCCCAAATAAGTGAGTGACCCTTTGACTGTTTGCTGTATCAGAGACGAAGTGTGTGGTCTCACTACGTAATGTAAGCACATTTAATATTGGAGCATTATACTTTCTTATGTCTATAATTTGCGAATTATTGCTGTTATAATCTGCCTTTCACTCTGTCCATTATCTGCTTTGGTAATGAAGGAGATTTATACACGTTCTCCAGATTGGGTGAACATTTTCAGCAAGAAATGCGGCCTACAAAACATGAAATGCAACTTCAAAGAGTTCATGTAGAACCTTACAGTACCTTATAGAAATTGGTTTGAGATGCTGACCCACTGCAGAGTCTTATAAGAGTTACTGTAGGGCTGGGATATCACCATTTCTTGCACAGAACTTATAAATTCTTCCTTATCCGATA
The DNA here is from genome assembly GCA_933207985.1 of Pelobates cultripes. Lineage (NCBI taxonomy): Eukaryota > Metazoa > Chordata > Amphibia > Anura > Pelobatidae > Pelobates > Pelobates cultripes. The sequence goes on from OW240915.1 coordinate 28,844,540, forward strand.
TAAGACACAAAAAGGAAAAAATATGTCAGATCATGAACAGCAATATTGTTTGAGAAAAAAATAGGAAACTCAGCATGTTGGGAGGAGTTATAAGAATAGGCTTATGGAACAAAACTGATCATTTTGAAAGGAGAGAATATTCATTACAGCAGGGCTTGACAAATTTGTTTAGAATATAGGAGCCATCTAAAAAAGTTAGGAGCCAGTCATTTTCAACGAGAAAGTGCAATTCTTAAAGGGACACTATAGTCACCAGAACCCCTACAGCTTGATGCAGTAGTTCTGGTGTCTATAGCCTGTTCCTGCAGGCGTTTCAGTGTAAACACTACTTTTTCTGTGAAAAAGCAGAGTTTACATTGCTACTTACTAACACCTCTAATGACAGTCACTCAGACGGTCACCAGAGAGTCCTGGGTCACCTAGATTCAGCGCTGAATGTTCCTCATAGAGATTGGTTAATGTAATGTATCTCTATGAGGAGATGCGGATTGGTACATTTGCTGCGCATGCACAAAATCCTCCCAATGCTTTCCTAAGGGAAAGCATTGCCTTAGCTGAGATCATAAAGATTCATCATCTCAGCCATGGGGAAACTGGCACGGGGTGAGAAAATGGGGAAAAAAGGTGAGTAAAAAAACACCTTCCTCAAGCGATCGGAGTGGGCAGGTACCTAAATGCGCACGCACCCCCTACTGGCTCACACACACTCTTGACAGGCTCTTGCTCACACACACACACACACACAAACACACATACAGATACTGACAAGCTCTCTCACATACACTCTGACAGGCTCGCTCACTCTGACAGCACACACACACACTGACAGGCGCACGCACACACACTGACAGGCTCTCTCACAAACACACACACACACAGTCTGACAGGCTCTCTCACAAATACACACAGTCTGACAGGCTCTCTCACAAATACACACACAGTCTGACAGGCTCTCCTTACAAACACACACACAGTCTGACAGGCTCTCTCACAAACACACACACAGTCTGACCATCTCTCTCACAAACACACACACAGTCTGACAGGCTCTCTCACAAACACACACAGTCTGAAAGGCTCTCTCACAAACACACACACAGTCTGACAGGCTCTCTCACAAACACACACAGTCTGACAGGCTCACACACAGACACTCTTGACAGACTCACACAGGCTTATACACACACATTTTTGTTTGAATTGAAACCCACTCAGCCTCTTTACATTTGGGAGAGCTGAGTGAGTCTTTCCTGGGGTCCAGTGGGGCTGCACTCTAACTGTATGCGAGGGAGCAGTACTCTGCCTGTAGCTCCTCTCTGCTCCCTCGCGCTCTGTAATTATGCCGTGGCCGGAATGACGTCATATTCCTAGTACTGCTCCCTCGCGTGCTGCCCATAATGCTCCCGTGGGCGGCGGTCGCGCACAGTGCTTCCACGGGCGGCCGTCTCCGTGTACCCGCGGGCGGGCAGTATCCTCCATGTACCCGCAGGCAGGCGGGCAGGCAGCATCCTTCATGCACCCGCTGGCGGCTGCCTCCATGTACCCGAGGGTGGCGCCAGAGCTCCCTCCCACACTAACTAGAGAGCTGGCAAATCCCAGACGCCAGGGCGAAATTTCTAGTCGCCGTGGAGATCTGGCGTCTGGGATTTGTCGAGCCCTGCATTACAGCACCAACCTAGAAAAAAACAACTGGAACCTAAACTTAATAAAAGGAATGGAACATATCAGCTATGAAGAAAGGTTAACAAATTTAAACCTATTTAGTTTAGAAAAACATCGCCTGAGAGGGGATATAATAACATTATACAAATGTATTCGGGGCCAATACAAACCATTGTGTGGAAATTTATTCACAAACCGGTCTTTACATAGGACACGAGGTCATGCGTAGACTGGAAGAAAGAAGATTTTTTTACTGTAAGAACAATAAGGATGTGGAATTCTCTGCCTGAAGAAGTGGTTTTATCAGAGTCCATACAGATGTTCAAACGGCTACTAAATGCATACTTGCAAAAACAGAATATTCAAGGATATAATCTTTCAATGTAGGGTAATACCTGCTTGATCCAAGGATAAATCTGACTGCCATTCTGGGGTCAAGAAGCAATTTGTTTCCTAGCTTGTTGCAAAATTGTTAGTGCTTCAAACTGGGTTTTTTTTTTGCCTTCTTTTGGATCAACAGCAAACAACAAATGTGAGGAAGGCTGAACTTGATGGACGCAAGTCTCTTTTCAGCCATGCAACTATGTAACTACACAATATAGCCAACACATGTGTGCAGCTAGAGGGTCACTTTTATATACACCACATAGCTGATCTAGATCACTATAATTCTGGACTGTTCCTTAAAGAGTTAAGTAGCTTTAAGTGTTTACAGTGCTATATGCGTGAAGAGTATGTCCTCTTTTTTTATTATTTTACAAAAAATACATTACATAAAATTACAGATTTCAATAGAAACTTATAAATAGACTGTGTTGCACCTCTCAGAGCACCTGCCTTGCAAAGACCTCACATTGAGCTGCATTGGGAAGTCTGTGATTGGACAGCCACAGAAAGTCTGCGGTATTAGAAGGGGAGGGCTTGCAAAGGCTTCAGACAAGAAATCTGCAGCTTTTACATGTTTTTAGATATACCTTCATTGAAATAAATGCACAGTTTAATGCTTGAATGTTTCGATTGGAGGTATATGTATAAAAAAGAGAAAAATACAAATGTCACCAAATATCTCCACTTATTTAATCACAGCCACTATATTTGTGTAAATGGCCTTATCCTTTTTAGAATGATTATTATAAAGGAAGTCAGCCGATAGTAAATATTCCAAGCACATACTGCATGGCATTTTTCGAATAGCGTCTGCTGGGTATTGTTGTGAGCAAACCAAAAGGTCTTCTAATTCCCTTTTGTTAAACTACAGACCATGAATAAAATGTCAACTCTGGAGGAAGAAAGAAATGGACCCACATCTTATTAACTTAACTTTTTCCCCCTAAACTTTTTGAGGCCTCCAATGCAGATTAATCCTACGTTTCTGAAAACATGCACATTGAGATGAAGGTATGTAACCAGGGACAATTTAACTTTCACTATCATTCTTATATGGAGACAAATCGAACCAAGCCAAAACTCTCAAATAATAGAAGCTGCATAGTTAAAAGAAAAATAATGATGAAATACAACAAGACATACTTTATGTACCTCTTTAAGGGCCATTTATAAATATCTATGCTATGACAAAGTTCTACGGTAATTAGCAGATTTATTCCAAGAGCCCTTGCCATGAATGGGTTAAGCTACCTGTATTCAGGCAGGTATGTCGACACTGACATATTAGAAAAGGCTTACTTTGTCATATGTTATAAGTTTAGTAAAAGGAACACTCCAATGCTGGAAATAAACAGCCACCACAACTTTAAAATTCTAAGGACTTAAACGCTGTCTCACCGCAGCTCTGCTCCACCCACAGAAGATCATCAGGCTTCCCAAACTCCAGGCCCTCCAGATGTTGCTGAACTACAACTCCCATGATTCTATGAATGAAATAGATAGGCTGAGAATCATGGGAGTTGTAGTTCAGCAACATCTGGAGGGCTGGAATTTGGGGAAGCCCGTTTTAGGCCAATACAATGCTTCTTACAAGGAAGCACTGGGACACAATTGCCTATGCAAAGTAAATTATGTTTTTACAGAGAAGCATTATAAGAAATGCTTCTCTATGAGAAGTCCTCACTTCTTCTTTAAGCATGTTCTCTAATGAGCAAAAGGTGCCCTCCAGAGAGTCCTCCTTCCATGGACTCAATTAGTTCTAGTTTAATCTACAAGCACTACAAAATGACAATAACTGGCTTCAGTGTTCTATTAACTGTATAATGCAGTGCAGCCGGTCTAAAATAAGGTCATACCATGGTTTAATTTACCTCCTGTGTCTTCTGATAATCTAGGAGTGTGCACATGTGGTGCTCTGTTCATACAGCAGAAGGCAGGCCAATTCCTGAAGGCATACCCATTTCCCTTTCATTATCTAGATGTATACTATAAGATTGGTCTCAGAGTAGAAGTACATAAACCCTGCCACCAGAGGGAGAAAGAAAACTCTTTAACTGGGCATAGGGGCTATAATCCTGTAAAAAGTATCCAGAATTTGTATTTATTTATTGCAAATTAGTCAACAAATAAAAGTGGGAATCAAAACACAATTGCTCACCGGCAAACACAATCAACGAAACAAAATGTAAATAAGATAAAAAAAACATGCTCATTATTTTCTACCTTTAAAGATGTAAAAAGTGCCTAGATGCCAATGATTAAGGGATTGCGTTTAGATATACAGAGCCATTTTAACAAATAAACTGCAATTTAAACCTGAGAATCGAAACATGTAAATGTTTCTTTCCAAATCAAATATTTTGATATCACCACATTTTGCAGCAGTTTACAAACGCGATGAACAATGCATACATATTAATAGTGAAAATAGATTCTGTTTCTAAACCATGTGTAAAAGTCTTCTGATCGGCAAATAATACGATGTTCGTTATACTATGATAAGCTAAAAAAGAAGAAATAAAATGAAACACTAGTGAAATCAGCCCACTGCATACCCCAGTGAATGAGCTGGCTCCTCGCTGGAGCTGTGGTTTGACCACATTAAAGAATTATCTAGTTACAAATCTGTAAAGAAATTGCCCTTAACTCTGTGTTCTAATATCGTTAAGCAACCACCTTTTTCAAAAAGCAAAGATCACCTCATCAAAGGGAAAGTCCCACCGTTCAGATATTGATATGTCATTATTATAAAAATTCAACAGCAATGCTTCATTGCATGATTAAAGGGACACTATAGTCTCCAGAACAACTACAGCTTAATGTCGTTGTTCAGCTGTATATAGCCTGTCCCTGCAGGTTTTTTAATGTAAACAAGAAATGGCAGTGTTTACATTACTGCCTAGGTACACCTCTGGTAGCAGTCACTCAGATGGCCACTAGACGTACTTCCTGGGTCAGTGCAGCACAATGTGCAGCATTGACGTTCAGCATCTCCATGCACTGCACGGACGATGTATTGATTCAATGCATCTCTATAAGGAGATGAAGATTAGCGCAGCACAGTGTTTTGCCGCACACGCGCGATAGCCTTCTATGCTTTCTCATTGGCTAAGATCATCAAGTTTAACTATCTCTGCCAAGCGGGCAAAGTCAGCCAAGAGGAGACCTACGCAGTGCTAGAAGAAAGTTAAACTTTACTTTACCGACAGGGGGGCTGGGGTCCTAAACAGTGTCTTCACAGCTATAGTGACAGGAATACATGCTTGTATTCCTGTCACTATTCTGCTTTTTTAAGTTAAGACACTTGCTTATGAATGCCCCACTTTATTGCTGCCCAGGTTCTGTAACTTCTGTATCAACAGCAGAATAAAACTATGGAAGCCCAGAGAGGCCATATATTTTTAATATACTTTTTCTTTATGCTTTATGGAGGCGTCACCAGTAAAAACAAGCACATCCCCTGTGACGCCCATAATGGGCATGTCCATCTGTAAAAGCCTGACTGGCCATCTAATTACTGACAGGACCATGCTGGGAGTACTGCTAAAGCACTCTCTGCATGGTCCTAGTGCCATCACAACACGAGTATCCAGGAACACCAGGGTACTAATGGACAGTGGGACAGGATCCCGAAATAGGGACTGTCCCACCAAAATCAGGACTGTTGGGAGGTATGTGAAAAGAAGTGAGCAGGCCAGTATGTATATATGTGGCTGCTGTACACTTTCCCAATAGAAAAACAAGTTTTACTTCTTCTGCTTTCACTGATAGGAACCCCAGCTCAGCATTATCAAATAGAAATCAGTCTAGTTGTAAGCATTATGAATATAATATCCGACAAGAAAAATCGCACACACACAAAAAAAGAGCTTTTCCACATAAACAGAAATGTATGTTTACTGAAAGGTACACAACAGTAATTATGAGAGGAGGGACATATTCTTTTATGAGACAAAGAAAAAAAAATCTCTTCAAAAACCATAGGATTTACCCCTTGAAGTGCACTATTAACAGAGCCCCTCACTACTTGCAATGCAAATTTATGCTTAACGTTTACTGGGCAGAGAACATGATCACAATGCATTGCAAAATAGAAAGTTCACTTTCAGAACAAAATGGTCGGACTAAACATCTATCTTGCATTTCCCATAGTACACAGGACAGACATTTATGGTTTAAGTACAAGTTAATAAAATAGGAGGTAGGAATGTGAATGAAAGCAGGTGCTTTATTTAAACAAAGCTCTTAAAGCAAAACATGACACTTGACAAACTGAACTGGGGCTTAAACACAGCTAATTAAAGGCAGACACCATTCCACAACTGTGACCGTTTCACTAACCGCCCGGGAGCCTAGCAACAATTGTCAATGTTGTTTACTAAACTATAAAGTTGTGGTGAAATGAAAATGGATTCGCAAAATTTAAGCGAAATCAGCAGATTTCGGGATGAAAAAAAGTGTCTGTTTCAGTTGCTTTTCCCAAACAAATCTTTGCAATTTAGATTTAAAAATTACCAAAATAATGTAAGTGAAGTTACTGAGCCGAGCCCATTTTCCATTTCTACATTTAATCTGCAATGAAGGTGGCCTATGTCTAATTTTCCACTTATGTGCATATAAAAAAAAAAAAAAAAAAAACACACAGGCCATGTCTCTGAAAAGTCTTCTTTTGTTTTTTTGGGGATGGGGGGGACAGTCCTGATTTCGGGATTTTGCCCTGTATTAGGTCCCTAGTATCCTGTCATTAAGTGGCGGGCAGATGTTTGCCACGGCCGTTCAGAGGGTGGAGCTACCTGTTATGGGCACCCTCAGGGTCCACCTTCCCATTCGACTGCATAAATCCCAATTTTGGGAGGTATGCACAGGCACATCTCCCAGTGTACCAGTGTGGGAGCAGAACCAAATGCCTCAGGACAATAAATAATTATTGGGTCCACGTCTGTGATAGATTAAAAGCAGCCGCCTGAATCATAACAGAATTCCTGAGTCTAGTTTAGAAATGTTTATCTGTTCATGAATTTAATGTCACTTGGGTATGCACATATCTCTCTAAAACCGCCATTCTAAGTTATTTCAACACTTGAATTTCATCATGTAGTCATTTTAACATATACCTTTGAAATTTGTAGTAATGGGCTTTCTTGCATGCTTCCCATTTTATAATGCCTGTAGAGTTTGTGTACAACATGCTGTGAAAATTTTAATTCAGCTACTGTACCGATTCAAATAGTGAATTCAGTTACGATAATAAAGTCCGACATATATCGGTTTCTTGCATCTCCATGGGTGTTGTAGTACGGACCTGGTACATATTGTAATGTTATTTGCTAGACCTTTGCTATTACTTTAAAATAAAATAGGTCAGTTCATTATAAAGGTTAAAGGGACACTGTAGGCACCCAGACCACTTCAGCTCATTGAAGTGGTCTGGGTGCTGTGTCCCTTTTGCACTGGAATTACATTGCAGCTCTAAGTCTGCCTTCGGTGGCTGTCTTCCAGACAGCCACTAGAGGGCTTCCTGAATCGAAATGGACCTCTGGTCCGTTAAAACTGATGCTGGAGGTCCTCACGCTCTGTATGAGGACCTCCAGTGTCAGATTCTTCCCCATAGGAAAGTATTGATTCAATGCTTTACTATGGGGAGGTCTAATGCACATGTAGCATTTGCTGTGCATGCGCATTAGACCTCGCTCATCACGTGGCAGCGCTTGTAAAAGTCATGTAAATAAAAGGAACGGGGGTGGCAGGTGGAGCGATAGTGCCAGGAGTACAGCTTTGTATTCCTGACACTACAGTATCCCTTTAACACAAATTATCGGTGGCCTAGTTTTGTTACAGTGGTGTAATTTCCAGAGAAGTGTACTTTAACCCCTTAAACGTCTGGAATAAAAGGGAATTATGACATGTCACACATGTCATGTGTCCTTAAGGGGTTAAGGTTTATGTTCGTTTAAACACTTTGGCATTTTCGACCAGAAATATCTGGTTGCTTTGTACATGAAAAGTTTGTCCCTTCCTGATCAGCATTTCTAAGTAAGGCTAACCTCAGGAGTATAAATATCTGGTCCAGTATGTACTAATGTTTGGAATTCCCTATGTGCAACAAAGAGCTGGTCACCATTAAACTCACACAATGTGATGAAAACAGCATATTACAGGCTGGACAGCTGCAGAGGTTTAACCCAGATGCACAAAAAAAAAAAAAAAAAGATTGATGACTCCTTTAAATGCTCTCTGAGTATAATCAAGACTAGCATGTCCGATCTAACAGCTGCTGGAGCCGAAGAAACTGCAGCATTCAATGTGACTTGTTCATCCCTGCATACATTAACCAGCCCTGGGATCAGGCACCAAGATATGACCTGTTGCTTTCATAAATGTGAAATATCACCAAGAAAGAATTACATTCGTGGACGCCTGCTGCATTCTGAAACTATTTAGATGCACAGCAAGTGAAAAATAAAAATGTGAGTTGTAAAAAGCAATCTGAGACAGCAAAGCTACCCTGTTGGCAATGTTGCAGAAGACCTACCTTCTGAAAAAAAAAAATAATATATATATATATAAATAAAATACAAAATAAAAAATGCCTTTACAAAATCAATTGAGCATGCAATAAAGCCTGCATTCTGATCACATTTGTTTTAAATAAAAAACAAACAAACAACAACACAGTTCAGCAGTTTTAATAATAGATTTTTGAACTACCTGCTGTGAACACTCATTATTCAGAGGGCATAGAACGGACATTCACCATTACCACATTTTAGTTCCTCTATCGCGAAATGAAACCAGTTACAAATATATAAACAAACACATATCGTAATGACCAACCAGCGAGAAAGAGGAAGCCAGATGCATGGTGGAAAATATATCCTCAGGTGTTGAGGATATGATATTTAAAGCTTCTTATTATTTTAGCTTACTAGTTATATTTGCAGTATTCACATAATATTTATTTTTGGCATCCATTACTAATTTCAGAATCCAGACGATGTGATGTAAAAATTCCTGTATCTGATTCATTCGTCAAAGTGAAATAATGCTTTATTGACATGAAGCATGACGAGCACTCTATGCACCAGAATCACTACAGCTTAATGTTCTATGCCTACTCGGACAACCAAAGTTCCTTCCTGGTAAGGTCATGCAATGTTTAGTGTCTTTACATTCCGCATGAAGGCGTTGAACACGCCCTTATAGAGATACATTGATCTGATTAGCGCAATGCGGCACATACACACTAACCCACATTGTTTCCATACTATGAAAGCATTAGTTTAACGGATATCTTTGTCAGTGATTATCTCAGCCAGGGCGGAGTGGCGTTCGCAGGGAGCCCGCCAGCCCGGGAGACTAAAAGTAAGTTAAATCGGTTTAAATTTTCGATGGGTGGGGGGGAGGGGGGGAGGAATAATCTAAATATGTAGCAAAACATTAACATTAGGAATACATGTTTGATTACAGGAACAGTCTAATAATAGGAATACAATGTTAAGTAATGCAATAAGTAATACAAAATTACAAAATTAAAAATATTGTCCTTTTATACCCTTATATAAACTAAAAAAGTTTGCAGTTCTGTTCATTTATTGTTTCACTTCAGATGTCTTATATGGGGACTCACAGACGGATATTCTGTAGCTTCCTCTACATTATGACAGTGTTTTGTATGACCACTAAAATGATGGGCACAAAACAAAATATAATGCTATAGACCAGTGGACCTTTATCCCTGCATCAGGACCAAAACTTGGATCAGAATGGTTTATCAGGCCACAGGCAAAGCAACACAAATTGTTTTGGGTGGTGGCATTGTCTTTCCAATTGCATGGAGGACGTCTGACAATGGGAAGAGTTCATTGTTGAATAAGCTTTGTTAAATTTAATTTACAGTTTGAGAATAGGTCACGGAGCTAATTTTGCAACTGATGATTTCTGTGTACATAATTTGGGTCCCTATTCAACAACGAAACAAAAAACAAACAAACAATCAGGATTACATTAAATAGGGCATGCAGGACAAAAAATAAAATAAAAATATATATATATATATATAAAAAAAAAAAGAAAAAAAAAATGACTGCTGCTATAACCATGACACTTTGCACTGTGATGCCAAAGATTTGTAGAGTTGGTGCATACTACTCTTTGCAACAACCTGAGGCACAGTTGCACATATGCTGGGAAAAAAACCAATCACCAATACTGTAAAAAGCATCATAGCTCGGCCGTGATCAACTTTTTCAGCAGTTCCCGTCATCAGATCTGATGATCTCCAGCGACTCAAATACAAACACAAAAGAATAAAAATACTCTCCAGGTGATAAGGCTCTGGTTAAAAAAAAAAAAAAACAATCAGATGATAAGGCTCAAAAACAAAAAAATAAACAATCAGATGATATGCTGATAACATTTTCTATCAAGCATACCATATTTTATTTTGTGAATGTTTTCTGACACTTCTCTTTTTCAGGAAGCCTTGGAGTGCCAAAAAATGTGAGCAACCAATCTTCAATGCATTGCTCAGCGGTCAGGAAGGCGAGGGGTTAAAAAGTTATTCAGGCACGCTGATGAGAAAGATATGAGATGTTTATTAGTCTTGTATTCTTTTTGCTAAGCAATGTAATTAGAGTTTCCTGAGGACAAGCTAGAAAGCACTGCATGGACAGCCTATAGTTACCAAATAGAAAACAGATGGGGGAGCTGGTGAGTCCTCTTGCGTTCCTTAGGCTGTTGGGAACGTAACCAGTTATTTTTAGGAAACGTTTCCTGCTGTTTTGCAGACTAGTAATGCTTGATTCACAGTGCATCATTCCTCAAGTTTAATCAGTAGGTATGATATGTCCATTAGGTGCGACCGCGCCAAAGACAGAGAAAAACGGAAAATAACTGTACTATGACAGTGCACAAAACACTATCATATGTCTAATTGGGCCTTAATCCAAAGTAAGGGAGTGAAGGCTACAAGTGTATCGGTGGAAAAGGCTCGAAGTGGAAACGAACGCTCAAAAACAGCTGTCTGCCACGTCCATTGACTCTGCTATCCAGCAAAGCAAGAGCATTGAAGAATATTCACATTATACCATTAGACAGAGACAAACCACTTACAGACGTTCAATTTATTGAGCCCGCGATATTTAACTGATGCCTTTTGCTGCTTGCCTGCTGGGTCTTAGGCTTATTCCATTCCTCAGGATAAACAGTTACAAGCTATATTTATGTTATCTCCTGTAGTGAAAGTTCTACTAAACTAGTTTTCTTTGAATTGTTTAAGGTATAAGGAGGTCCCCTATACCAGTATCTCCTGTAGCCCCGCACATAGTACCTTGTAACTACAATAATTTTCAAAATACACTGATGATTAAGTCCACCCCTTCATTCAAATATGCCACAGGAAGAACCTGGTTGATTCATTGCTCATTCAAGTACTTGTACTATCCAGAGGGGATCAATAACAGAAAAAAATGAAAGTCTATTTCACTAAATTACATAACCCAGCTTCTAAAATACAAATTCAGGGCTCAAAAGTTCCAGTCGCCAGTAGTCATTGGCGACTGCAAATCTAGAGTAGAAATTCACTCCTAGTGAGCATACTGGGGGTAAGTAATTTTTAAGGCCTGGCTAAAAAGTTTATATTTTAGGCCCTAAATTATCTTCAGAGCTTCTTAACATCAACAAAACATAATGTGTATATGATATATTTTTTCTGAAGCACTTATTTCTGTATGATTACATTTGCGCTAAACAAAATTGTTTTATAACATGATAACTATGAAGACCAAAGAAGGGCAACAGTGTATTTCTCATATGTCAACTGATCACCAGAGTATTTTTCTATTTTCGAAAACCTTTCATGTTAAAAATAAATAATATTAAAGAGATATATACTGCAAAGTTTGGAAGGAGTTGTCAAATGTGAAGCACAATTTATCATCTAAAGAAACACTCAACAGAGGTTATGGTGCCAGGAGTACCATGATGCCCTCCCCGCTTTGTAGGTAGTCAAACCATTTTACAACGGTTTGATTTCTTATTCGGCACCACTCTCTACTTCTAACTACTGACAAAGACCCGAAAGCTTGTCCTTAAGAGTTTCTGTTAGCTCTCCTGACTTTGGGTGGTATGGAATGGATGGGTGGATCGATGAAACTAGTAATGGGAAAGTCTGCCCGGGAAGTGGCTGTCTTCAAACTTGCCAGACTGACAACCTCTTGGCAGGCCCCAACGTTCAGGACCAAGCCGCGAGCACTGCTTAAGAGATTGGAACTCTGGGTTTATTGGAGATCCTGAACATGATTGGCTAATTAATTTTACATTGGATATGAACCCCATTTTGTGCCAAGTCTATACGAACAAAATGAAACCATAAGTGTCCCACTCTCACATGTTGATGACGATTTGTCAAGAGTAAAAGCAAGCAGAGCTGCTGTATGAGATTGTGTGTAGTACATGGGGAAGATATGTTTCCTTTATGGTGTCATAAAAAACCACTGCAGCACTAATGGCTCATGTACCAGAAGGCAGAAACAAGCAGCGCTCTGCAAAAAGCAAAAGTGGATGTGGCAGTAGGAGTTTTTCTTTAATTATGCACAGTTTCCAGTTAAAAGCTCTCCATCAGGATTAAACAACCAAATGGTCAGCTGCACTCTGGGAATACACACACACACACACATATATATATATATATATATATATATATATTGAATAACTTCAACACCTGTTGGCAATAGACAGGCAGCCAAAGTGCTTGCGGCCAGCTGTCAGCATTGGTGTAAAGGAGGAGCATTAGAACTTTCAGAAAAAGAGAGAAAAAAAAACCACATTAAAAAAAAACCCTCTAAAAACAATATATGAAGAAAAGGGATTACAATACTGAAGAACAATGTAACAGTATACATTTATACCATGCACCATGTAACTGGCAGGCTTCCCCAAACTATCGCCCTCCAGATGTTGCTGAACTACAACTCCCATGATTCTCTGCCTATCTATTTCATTTATAGAATCATGGGAGTTGTTGTTCAGCAATATCAGGAGGGCCGATGTTTGAGGAAACCTGAAAGTAACTAATTGTCACATGACATGAAACAAACAAATAAAAAATCTAAATTTAGGGTATAAAATTGCCATTCTATTTTGCCTTACATTTTGCACATTTGTTTTTACATTTACCTCAACTCACAGTTTAATTAAAACTGAATTTAACGTTGATCATGATTTGGCAAGTTTTATTTTGAAGAACAGATTCACACAGCTTTTGAACCTAGTATTCACTAAAGTGAGAATTTAAAGTGAATTCCAACTTTAAGGTCACTTAAATGCTTTCAGTTCTGCAACTGAGGCCTTGAATGTGAAATTTAATTTGAACTCTCACTATTGTGAATAAACCTGCATAGTTCTGTCATAGTTATGTGTAGGAAGTTACGTTTTAAATGACTCAAATCGACAAAGTAATTTGTATGAAAAGATTAAGTCGAAGCAGGTAAAAATAAAAACTATACATGCTATGCACAGCAATATATTGGGCTGGCAAACTTCCCAGCAAATATCTACATTAAAAGAAAGGTATTTGAAGATATGCCTCCTCCAAGATGGTAGCTGTAGTTGCTGTGCATGCACTGTTGCCATGTTAATTTTTTATCTTACTGGTTCATATAAGTTTGGAACCTCAACTGCGCCACAGATTATGTAAGTATGTGTGATAGTAAGAAAAAAACCAAAAACATTTTGATAAACAGGGTCCATTTAATATAGGGAGAAAGGACTAGAAATACAAGTGCAGTCAAGATATTTGTGGACATATGGTGGACCATAAAACCTCTCTGTTCACAGAACTGAAAATGGATTTGGGCCTGAAATAAGGACTGCCCCTCCTAAATAGGGACACTTGGAAGGTATGAGAGGAGGAGAAAGTGATCTTGCTGACAATTTTAGTGCATAGGATTAAATGTATATCTCTACCAGATTGTGAACTTGTCAACCACTCATTTTATGGATAACAAATTCTTTTTAATGGTGTTTCTGCATCAGATGGTATAGAAAACAAGAAAATATTTATAACTACTGGACATCTGCAGATGTATAACATTTCATGCTACTGGGGCCTACTTATATGGGGGTTAGACATTTAAAGCTATTTAAATGCAATGCTGTTATACTAGAGAATATTGCTGGCTGTTTAAACCCCTCATTGCATATGATGAATTATTAGTAAGAGGATTGTAGTAGACTAATCTTGAATAAAATGCAGATTGGAAATAGAAAAAAAATATTTTTTTATTTATTTATCTGCAGTAAATATATCTAAAGCTTTTTGGGGGGGGGAATTTAAACACACAAGAAATGTTTTTTTGGGGGATGATAAACAGATTCAAAATAGACAATAAAATAGTGTTACTGATTAAAATGTTAAATCTTAAGAATTCTAAGTGTATTTTATAAGTTAGGGGAAAATATATAAACTGAAAGCATGGAGATTCTTTTCAGTTTGTTTATTTTTGACAAACATTTGAAAATTCCTTTAAATTCTTAAAAAATTCACACTCGAGAGAATAACCGCGAATGTTATTTACAAAAGCGGGGATACTCCAAATTTAGGTCTCAGGCCTATGGTAACAACCATTAAGCAGTATTTTGATGTAGACATATAAATAATTGGATCAATATGTCATCTTTAGGTTAGTGTACAAGCTGTAGGTTGTACAAATATTAGTAATACTCCTACGCTGATCAAAAGATACTCACCCCTAGAGCTTCCACTATCCTTTTCCAAGATGGCTGCTATAATGGGCATAAGGAACGTGACTGTACCTGCCTAGCGCCAAGTATTATGGGATTAACGTGCACCAGGTTTTGAGGCAATTTTTGTATAGAAATAGAATAAAGAGAATAGTATATTTATTTTCATGACACAGAATATTCTACCTAAACGATTGCTAGCAAATATATCAATCTGGACAGTGTAATTTATATTATTTGTTTTTCTATGTAAAGTAACTCCATGTCATGTTGCATGTTGAGAATAAGATTTTTTTTTATTTATTTATTTTTTTTAAATGAGGCATTTTAGCCAGATATGATGTTTTTGAGGGTGGTGGGTGATATGGTATTAATAAATAAATTTAGTAAATAATTCAATCTAATTCATGCACTAATAATGCACTGGATATATCTCCAAGTTCATAAGCTCTTTTAAACAGGACATTTTTCACCTTTTGTTTTGTTGACATACATTTGCTTCTCAATTTGCAAATGATTAATTATAATGATTAAGTATTTTTCATGGCTTCGTACCAAACGACAGATGCATAATGACATTGCTTAAACTATATGTTATAATATTGATGTTTTGTGTTTTCTGTCACTTGGAGGATACATTTTATTTTGTTTTAACGTTACACATTAAGCATGTTTCCCATTTTTTAGTATGTGTTGGGCTTACAGAGAGGATTAGAACACGCACTCAAACTGTGAAGATTTGTTTGATCACAGACAGGACAACAAGAGGGCTACTATAGAATAAACATGCTTTATGGCAAGAGGTCTGTGGCCTTCAGGCATTTCCTCTCTGCACAGATGTTTGTATACATTGAACAGGATCTGAAGTCTATCACTACAAGTCTTGTGACTATACACGTATCGAGTTTCCATGTTACAATTGTGCATGGATCATATGCAGGACGTATGATAACGGAGGAAATGTGCTGTGGAATTCAAAAAGATTTGTGCTAATCTTGAAGAAGTAGTAACAGGTTACCCATTCAAATACGTAATTTGGGTAAATAGAAGAGATTCAGATTTGGATTTCCCTTGGCAAATTTTAAACAGTGAATTCTGTTTTCGGCAAGGCCCACAATCAAATTGGACAATCTGGTGCCAACGGGCAATTCTGCATTGGAGAATGGTAGTACCTGGCTCTGCTTCGATTTTTGCCCATATTGATGGATTCATGAGGTTCGGCAAGTGCAGAGGGCAAGTTAATTTTGTCCGGATTTGGTTGGAACCAGGAGATGGCTTACACAAAAAAAAAAGTTACCTGCCCTCAACACTTGTAGCATTGACCAAACCTCAATAATTAAGGAGGTAATTTGGCATGTGCTGGAGATACTAGAGGACTTATTAGGTAGGGCAAAGGTCTGTAGAAGAATTGGTCTTCAAAATTAAAACAAAAAAACATTGCAGGCTGTCCTCACTTAACAAATTGGTCCTTAAGTCAGGAAGCGCTAGCGAGCATGCGCTAGAGAGCAGGTCTACATTTGGGGGGATTCCCCCAAACAAACTTTTCCGAACATAGATTAGCTCACTAGTGCAGGGAATCTCTGAAATCTATGTTCAGGGAAAATCCCCCAAACATAGACCAGCTCTCTAACGAGCTGGTCGTAAGTGCGAGCCGTCGTAAAACAGGTAGGTCGTTAAGTGAGGACCACCTGTATGATGTTAAAAATTAAAAAGGAAAAACAAAAAGGGTAAAAATAGACAAAACAGGAATAATTTTTAGAATAGCTATTTTGAATTCCTAACAATTCATACTTTAATGAGTATGCCTGAATGAGAAAAACAAAACATCTGTTTAAAGGTTTAAGAGCAACTCGAAAGAGCATGATCTAAGCCTAGAATTAGTTCTTTGATAATTGTATATGTTTCCGTAGATCATGAAAAGATCTTACATAACCATTACTAGAAAAAGCAATGATGCTGAATGTATCTGCCAGAAGGACTAGAGCGTTTAATAAAAGTGCTAGGTGAATTTATTTCTGTATTGACAGCCTGACAAGAAAACCAAGGAATAACGTTATTCGTCATAGAGACAGGAATGCTTATAAATGGTGACATGAGCATAACTGCTGTTGTGTTTTTCCACCACTAAGTAAAAACAGCTGATTTTCTTTATTAATAACCAATAGTGATGTCCCGAACAGTTTGCCGAACGGTTCGCCACTAACAGTTCGCCACGGACTCATCATTGAGTAAACTTTGACCCTGTACCTCACAGTCAGCAGACACATTCCAGCCAATCAGCAGCAGACCCTCCCTCCGAGACCCTTCCACCTCCTGGACAGCATCCATTTTACATTCATTGTGAAGCTGCATTCTTAGTGAGCTGTCCAGGAGGTGGGAGGGTCTGCTGCTGATTTGGAATGTGTCTGCTGACTGTGAGGTACAGGGTCAAAGTTTACTCAATGATGAGTCCGCGGCGAACCGTTCGGGACATCACTAATAACCAATAGTGATGTCCCGAACGGTTCGCCACGAATGGTTCGCCACGGACTCATCATTGAGTAAACTTTGACCCTGTACCTCACAGTCAGCAGACACATTCCAGCCAATCAGCAGCAGACCCTCCCTCCCAGACCCTCCCACCTCCTGGACAGCATCCATTCATTGTGAAGCTGCATTCTTAGTGAGCTGTCCAGGAGGTGGGAGGGTCTGGGAGGGAGGGTCTGCTGCTGATTGGCTGGAATGTGTCTGCTGACTGTGAGGTACAGGGTCAAAGTTTACTCAATGATGAGTCCGCGGCAAACCGTTTGCAAACCCTTCGGCGAACCGTTCGGGACATCACTAATAACCAACAGTGGGGAAATAAAAAACAAATAAAGCTATCCCAAAAAGAAAAAAACAGAAAAAAACAGCATAGGTGTGATGACACAAAGAAAAATTATGATCATGATATAAAAGGACAGAAGTACTGCCTAAAGAATGTGTGAACAAAGTGGTAAACTTGTTTATACATTTTTTTTTAAAAGATGACGCTGGACGTCTGGACGCTTGACTCAATTCTTTCCTGTGGGAAGGCCTAATGCTCGTGACATGCACAATAGGTTTCCCCTCGAGCTACGTCGGAGGAGGTGGAGACGGAGCCAGCATCAGGTAAGTGTTTAAAAAGAGTTTAACCCTTTGAGTGCCGTGGGGCGGCGACAGCAGAGGGATACTACAGCGCTAGGAATACAGCATTGTATTCCAAGCACTATAGTGTTCCTTTAAGCACAAAATATAAGAATTGGGCAACTTTCTCCTAAATTGGCTATTCTGCCCTAACATTCTCCACAATTTCCAATTTGGTAAATAGCCGGATGTATGCAAAGAGCACATTATTTATTTTCTAGGGCTGTAAACAAAATCAATTATTCTTATAATAGTAGCCACAACACAGCAATAAAAATTACAGTAGTATCACATCTCTGAGTATTTAGACTTTAAAGTAGCTCTGCCATCCCTAATAATATTTCAAATAGACAAAATACTCATGCCCACTGCGTTGGAATTTTATTGAAATTCCAAAACAATCCAAAAATACCATAAGACAAACTATGGACTACGTTGTCTTATGGTTTAGTCTGAGCCTGAGGAAATGTAGACAAAATGCAGCACTCCACTGCCAACTTTTGTCCAATCCCAGCAGGTGATGGCTGTGGGAATCAAGCATTGTCTCGCTCGTCATTATCCTGCGGTCTTTTGAGATCCTCCTCAGAGATTTACTTTCGCACATGCCGTGACGTGGCTCCTGACAGGTGAACTGCCAGGAGCTGAATATGGTGGCGCCAGTGAGGGACAGATTCAGGTAAGTATACCTACCTTCCACTGCACTCCCCGTGGCTACCAGACACTAATCGGAGATGTCACCTTCAGGGGTCTTTGCAAAATATTCAAAGACCCCCTAAAGTGACAGATCCGCTTTAAGTTTGTTTAAAAGGGGTCTCATTACCTCTTTTTTTCCCGTTCACCTTCATTGTTATAATAGGAGCATTGTACAGCGCTGAAGAATAGGTTGGTGCTACACAAAGACAGACACATTCTTTTGTTTAGAAAGATAATTGCTCAGCATGTTGTTCCTTCAGAGATACATACGAATTACCCCAGATTTACAGGTTATTAAACCAATCTAACACTGCAATGAGTCCAGTGTAACTAATCTTAAATATACATTTCATGTAAGAAGAATATATATATATATATATATATATATATATATATATATATATATATATATATATATAAATACACACGCACATACATACACAGAGTGAGAAATATACTGACTGGGTGCATGAAATGTTGCAAATGTGTTCTCAAATCACCACTACACAGTTTAGTGAATATGCCAGACTCATTTGATCCAGAGATTGTGTTTACAAGCTCCTGTACATTCTTTCCGTTTTTAATTAACACTTTGGGTGCCAGAAAAACAAACCAAACAAAAAACAACAAATAGCTGCACACATGTCCACATCTCAAAAGGATTAGCCATAAGGTAATATATCACATCATTTACAAGTATATCAGCCACTAGTTTTACACATCACTGAGGTTGGTGACACGGAGTAGTCATTTTGTAAGGTCCATCGCTTTCTCAATGAGAAGGGCTGTCTCTAATTCAGACCTGAACTCTGACTTTAAAGACCTGATTAGAACTAATTAACATGGTTCTGCTTTACTGGAAATCAGCGAAGTTTGAAAGTTACAGGATTCTGCCAAACTTTAAACCTGAAACGTTTCACTTGATGTGACTGAACGGAAGAGGGGGGTAAAAAACTCACACACTGCCATAATATATATTACACAGGCTTTCACAGCTAAAAGCTTACAGTTACTGCTGTTCTTTTAAATGAATACTATAGCATTAGCAATACAAAGGTATATTCCTAAAGCAACCGTTTCCCGGTGGCTGTTTAATTGCATTCCACCAGCAGAGAGAAAATATTTAAAAGTCCTTTTAAAATGGGGGGAGGACGTGACAACCAGACCACTTCATTGAAATTAAGTGGTCTGGGTGCCTATAGCGTCCCTTCTGGTTGAGACGTGCAAGATGGAAACATTTTCATTTAATTTCCACTATTTAAAGGATCACTATAAGGTCGGGAACACAAACATGTATTCCTGACCCTATAGTGCTAAACCCACCAAATAGGTGGCGTGCCCCCCCTTAGCCCACTATAAACGTTTAAAACTCCCCTTATTTCTGAAAGCGCTGGATCCGCACCCTTTGTGACATCATCAAAACGGCCGATTTTCCCTATGGGAAAAGCATTGGATTGGCTAAAATCAGCATGGGGTGGGGCCAAATGCCATTTTGGCCAATCAGGACATCCTCATAGAGATGCACTGAAGCAATGCATCTCTATGAGGAAAATTCAGCGTCTCCATGAAGAGCGTGGAGACGCTGAACAGCAGGGCTGCTTACTGTGCAGCACTGAGCCAGGAAGCACTTCCAGTGGCCACGCTGTAGTTGTTCTGGTGACTATAGTGTCCCTTTAATCTTTGAATTTTGGTTTGTCTTAAATTCTGAAAATCTTATTACAAACCTAAATTAGTCAGAGAATTTTGTTATTTTCAAACTTGGCCAACCATTATTCTTAATTGATTGAAGGTAGCAGTCACAAAGTACCAAATAAGGGTAAATTTCCCTTTTCTTATTTTTAATTTTGGCCTAAAATCTATCATTCTCTGTGAATTCACTTTGATTTTCCGACCATTCTCAATTTAGAGAATAAACCTGAAATGGTTTCTGAACTATATTTCCTATGAAGTCTTGCCATTACTATTTTTTTAGCACATGTGATTTTTCTTACGTCATGATAATCATATTTAAAAAAATAAAATATATATATATATATATATGTAAAAAAAAATGTTACTCTGCTCTTAATTTCACTCATCATGCAGGTTCTCCAGGAAACAGGAGGTGGCTGAGAAGTCTCCGCCAGTGTTGGCCCTATTTGTTCTCAGTGGGAGTGTGGGGATATCATATTAAGGGATAAGTGATTAAGCAGTTGGCAGTAGTTTCCTTCATGCAAAGACATAATTGAAACCACTGTGCAAGCTAACAGAATTTGTAGTGTGAATAGCTTAATTCATGTTATTAAAAGGGATAAGTTAATCATTTATAAAAATAAAATGGGGCAAATCACACAGTACACAGGACATGACAAGGATCGTGGTTTGCGGCAGATCAAGAATTTGTAAATAATTTAAGGGTGCAAAGTGGCCAAATAAACTATTAGCTTGATACAAAAATCTCTGAATAGTTAATAAACCACAAAGTTGACAAGATATATAGAATTCAGAAACTCAACACACATTTACAAGACAACCATACGTTTCCAAAGACAGTAAGTAAATATAGCCAGTTGCATAGAAATTACTCAAAAATCCAAATTTATCACAATCATTGCACTGAAATGGTTAAAGGCCAGCATATTATTCATAGGGAACTATAAAAATTGTATAAATTAGAAATCTTGGCTCCATAGCTATTATGGGTTGTCAAACCATATCAGAAAGTAATTAATTGATGCGGCCCGTTAGCCACCACCAAGCAGAAATTAATTAGGACTTTTTGGTACACATCATCTTCTAGAAGTATTTGAAACACACACTGGCCATGCTATGCATGAGGACAACGT
The DNA here is from genome assembly GCA_933207985.1 of Pelobates cultripes. Taxonomy (NCBI): domain Eukaryota; kingdom Metazoa; phylum Chordata; class Amphibia; order Anura; family Pelobatidae; genus Pelobates; species Pelobates cultripes. Next base: position 28,865,992 of record OW240915.1, read on the forward strand.
TCAATGGCAGTAACTTTAAACAGTATTACACTTTTCACATCTTCATATAGCTGTATCAAAAAGGACAACATATTCCAGTTAAAGTGATTTGATCCAGTTCAGTGATTTAAAGCGTGATTAGCCAGCACAGAACAACTAATATAAATTCTGTGCAAAATAGTCATCTGTCAACAGAACTTGACAGCCAATGACAGCCCCTGCCACCCCCTCCCAAATTTCTCCTTTCAGTCCATCCGCCTTCTCTCCCACTCTGGCGAGGGTGAGTGACGTCAGCGGAGGAAGATCTATGGGTAAAAGGGTACGTTAATGCATTAATTCCACCCCCCCTCCCATTTGGGGGTGAGTTGTAGGAACCCGATAGATTGAAAACACTGGTTGGAATCAGCCTTTAAGTTTATGTAACTGGGTAAGTCAATGAAGAAAATTAAAACAGACTATATACTAAACAGTTTAAATCTAAAATGATGAACACGTCCATGATGTAACGTTATACTCATTCAGCCAGCTATAACCAGAGGTTATGCATCAGGCCCTCACTATATAGGGTGGTGCACGGTGATACAGATTCACTGACTTGGGCATTTAAGGTCACGTTTCCTCCACACCCTTCCTTCATCAACTGGATACAAGCGACAAACTCAAACGACAAACCATAGCAAAGACTGATATTGGCTTTTTCACTAGATAGCAAGTTGTGGTAAATTGTTTATTGAGTTAGAATTTAGTCAAAAACAGTATAATAAGGCGATGTCTGGTTTAAGCAAATGGAATGTTTTGTTTCCTTGGCTATTCTATAAAGAAGGGAAGGCATATAACATGGAACTTGACAGCCAGGTACTCTGAAACACAAAAAGCATGCTGCAAATGTACTTGTGCAGCAACGAGTGCAAATTTATGTTTTAATGAGACGCTTTATATGGATTTTCTATGGGACCCGAGACAGCTGACACCAGGGGAATAAGGTCCCAAGTTCTACCTACCAAATAGAACTTGGGAGGTAATATACTGTCTAGAGGCTGATCAGAACCCATTGCCCTCAAAGATCACAGAGCAGCATGTTAGATTCAGCTTCACCTGGCGAATAGACTACAATCCAAGGGTCCCTGTGTATTAGGAGGTACTCTAGATCTCTCTAACATAAGAGTATTTATTGCTACGGTGATGGGTCTTAAGTATCTCCAACATTCCGTGTTACAACATTCCGTGTTCCTGCCTACCAGGTATGGGAGCTGCCCTAATGGACACATGATTTCTAATGGAATGGGTCTCTAATTATTAAAAAGCATTCAAAATTATCCCAATTCTCTCTATGTATTGTGTGTGTTTTTATCGGGCCTCTTTTGAAAATGTTGTTGTTCTGTAATTGTAAGATCCATAAATATAGGTATCATGTCACAGGCTTCTCTTCCTGTTTATAGTAGCAGAATATTAAGGCTGGTCTGCCCAGCTGCGCAAGTTGATTGATGACTCAGGTCAACCAACAGTCAAGCCACATGGTATGATTTGTGAAGAACAAGAGGCATGCTTAAGCAAAGATTCATCCAAAAAGTCCCTTAGAAGAGTTTAGTCACAGTGAAATACCAATTGGAATTAATGCTCCCAAAACAGAGAAACATTACTGGGAAAATTAGTACGGTAAACAATAACAAAAAAAGGGGTGGGGGAGGGGAGAAAATAAGTGAAAAATACAAAAATGTGAAAAAATGTAAATTTAAAAATTAAAATTAAAAAAAAAAAAAATTCCTTAGTATATATACAAAAATGATGATTAAAAATGTTTTCATCCAAAGACAGTTTCTCTGGTTGATATTTAAGGTTAGATCTCACTCCTCCTGCAGGTGTAGTGTTTTGGGGGCAATGTGCTCCTTAGAATTTGTCAAATTTGTAATTTTGGAGGTAACTAGTTGGTGGGTCACATCAATACCAGCTCCAAATTAAAAGCAGAGTGCCAACACATGTATATACAATTTTTGTTTAATTTTATTTCATATCCTACTTTCAGTAAATTATGTAAATATACGTGATGTCGGAGAATACACAGTGTAGGTAGTGAAAGGGTTAAACGTCAGGAACTCCAGCAATATGCATTTCATTAAGTGTCCCCGGTAAAAATAGAAGAATGGATTACACTACTCGAAAGTATAATCACACATTAATTACTGTAAAAACAAATACTGTGTGAATATGTATTCAAGTGTGAAAAAGCAACTTTTCAAAAAATTTGTGTTTCAAAATAAATCCTTTATAGCTTATTTAAAAATATATATTTTGATATAAAAATAAAACATGTTACAGATTTTTTTTGTTCGATTTGTTGATGGTCTGTGACCTGTTGACAAGTGGTAGCAGGTGTGTAATCAGAAGGCAGCTGAAGGGAGACTTGGGGGAGGGACAAGAGACAACACCAAAGCCCTCGCCTGCTATAAACCAAATGTCCAACCCAAGCACTGACACAGAATTATAAATCAGTTTCCACCGTGGCGAAACAGGGGCCTTCATTAACAGCCAAACGCACACTGAGCACAGCTAATGCTGGAGACTGATCCTAATGACACCATATTACCAAATATTATTAACCTGAAGTGTCCTAACTATACCTTTGCCGGGATTTTTTTGGTGGGGTTTTTAATTTTATTTTATTTTTCTTGAACTAGTTTGCCAGCAACCTTTTTAGGGCTCAGCCCTTCAGAGTTGGCTATTGCAGAATGCAAGCTATTTATTTAAACCAAATCATTTGCATACAACACAGGTCGCACTCCTACTGAACTATTCCACAGTACACAGAGAAATATAGAATAGGTACAAAAACTTTTTTTAAAAAGTCCTGTAAATCTAGTGCGAGATTGTCAAAAACAAGTTTTTAAAAAACTTAAATAGAGCTACTTATTAAAAAGGGACATTCCAGGCTGGAATTTACACTTTTCATTTGTATTTTTTTTTTTTTTTTAAACAAAAAAAAAAGGCAAAAACAAAAACAAAACTACACTACAAAAAAATTAAAAATATGAATTTTTTTTTTATAAGATATGCTAACTGTCTTAGTCACTTCCCAGTAGAATGAAGTGGCTAGAATCTTAAAGCCTCTCCTGATCTTCAAAATAAACCTTTATGAATTTAGGGGACATCCACATGATCACTATTAAAAGGAGCAGAATTGGACACAGATTTCTCCCCAATTCTGGTTTATTGAATGCATTTAACAGTATTTAAAATATGAAAACAAAGATCTTCAATGTAACAATTTCTTTTGGGGTATACAGAGAGAAGCACAATGTTTAATTTAGGTTTATAAGGAAAATTGATAAGGCCAGTGTAGCTATTTACCTGACAGACAGCTTCCTGCTTTGAATCTGACCTATGTGACTACATACATGTTGTGAGAATGGTTTTTGCCATCATGTGGTCTCCAGCACTCAGCTAACTAAACTCAGGAATGGGACAGGAAGTCCTCACCCACAATGCTGATTATATCCACAATGGTTACAATTTCCTCTAAACGTGAGCAAAAAGGGGTCAAAGTGCTTTTGGTCTTTGTTATTCGATATAACTGATGGGGCAGCTGAAACACCAGTAGTCGCTCTGCTTACGTTACATGTCAAATTTCTGGCACATAAAGGGTAAATGCTAAAAAGCAGGGTCTGGACAATATTAATGGCATGATCTATAGCAGTAGATGTCCAAAATATTATGTAGAACTAAATGCTCTTTTTTGTGAACATACATACTGGCTAAACATCATGAGAATACAGTCCACAGGACATGGTACCCATAGCTGTCACATAACCAAAACATGCATTGCAAAATAGGCAAGACTGCAAGTCCCATCATTCCCATATAGGGCAAGGATATTTATTGAGAGCTGTACTTTAGGTAATCTCTGGAACTATTATAGAACTAATATGGTTTTAAATATTATAAGGCTAATTAGTAAAATAATCATCTCGTATGTCACCAGCAATCAAAGCAATGTTTTTTGCAACAATTGGAGAAAAAATAATAGTTTGTCACAAAATAAATAGACAAGGAAATGCTCTATTAATGAGACGGTCATGGTCTGAATAGACATTTTATTTAAACAGGAGTTCAGTGGAATAAAAAGGTGCCCAAGCAATATTGATTTATAAGTAAGTAACATTTCAATTCAAGAGCTCATAAACCCTAGATTTACAGTATGTCGGCAGGGCACACAAATTATAGATCTTTGATTAGCAGGTTTTTCCCAACATTATTACACCACCTTGGTTTTCACAATTTACTTCCTTTCTATTTTAATTTTTCTCATGGTACATAACCTATACAGTCACTAAAGAGCAAAAAGGAGTCAACTGTTGATGTTCTGCTGTGAAACAGCTCAACGCACCAGCAACTGCCCACCCACAAAAATAAAATATGGGGGGGGACCACTGTGTATTTGAAGTCAAATACGCACACAATCACCATGCTTCTTCAATTCATCATCACAGGAGCAAAAGGAATGGCTGAGGCCTTTGGCCACAATTTTTTTTAGAGTACGAGGAGGAGGTTTCAGACCTGGGTAAGTGCTACAAAGTATTGACAATCAAAACATTTAGTTTTTTTTCCCCCAATGTCAAATAATACACATAAAGTTAATCAAATGCATCCAAAGGGAAAAAAAAACAAACAAAAAAAACAACTGTTTTCATTTGTGTATGCTGAAGGGACCACCATTTTACAGGTTGAGCTGAAAATTTGCTATGTCAATTTATTTTGATGGGATTTTTTGTTTGTTTGTTTTTTCTAAAGTACTATTTGCAGAACGCGAGATGAGATCTCTCTGTCCTGTAATGCCACTTCAAATCAGGATATTCCCAAAACTTTAAAGTATCTTGTTGACTAATATGAGCTGGTTGGTGTCACATGAATCGGACCTACGAGAGATCTTCAGCAGCTGTCACACCCAGTTTCTCTCATTTCACGCTCGATTCTTTCAAGGTCACCAATGCCAAAGACCTAGCCGCAAAGACAGCATTTAAATGTATTACAGAGGGCTATTTACATGAAAGGCTTGTGCCATTTGGGACCAGGACTGGTGTTACTCAAATTGTCTCCCTGTACAACTAAAGTTTCCACAAAACGTTCCGGAATAAACTTCTTTCTTTTCTGTGATGATACAGTTTAAAAGAAAAATCCACACAAATTAAGACAAATTTTATTAATATCATATGATTTTCTTGATAAAGGCATGAACATGCAAAATGAATACATCTGTGTAGTCTTGCAAACTACAGAGGTTTATTCAGTAAAAATATCTGACTGCTCAACTCAGTGGTAGTCACAGTTTGGTAATTTTAGCCAAATTTTGCAATTCACAGGATTATTACTAAACTGAGAATTAAAAGTGAATTTAAAATTTAAGGCCAAACAAGCAGGACGTGATCTTAAATTTGAAATTCCCTTTCAATTCTTACTCTACTGAGTAACACGGTCAGTGTTTTTAGAATAGATCCCAAAGTGAGAGAGGCAGACAGATATACTAACAAATTACCAAAAAGGTAAGGGAATAAATATAAATAAATAAAAGTAATTCACCAATGGTTACGTAGGAGTAAGATGTATGAAGGAAACCTCACTAATAAATTTTAAAATCACATAATTTATTTATTTTTTTAACCAAAAACTGAAAAAAATAAATACATATATATATTTAAACTTATACTTATCGACCACAAAGTAATTATACGTCACATAAAAGGCAAAAAAAAACAACGCAGTGTAGACTGTTATTCTACACTGTATATCAGTTTAGAACTTATATATATCCATTTTGGAAAGCGCCTTGCACACTTTCTTTTTTGTTTTAAAGGTGCTTATAAGTCAACAAAAAAGTGCTTACAGTTTATTTGGGGGCAGGGGAAACAAAGATGGCCAGAGGAATTTGAAGCGAGCATATGTGCATGCCCCAAAATGGCAACTGCCCAGCGCGGTGTGTGTGGGAGGCTGCATGTACAGAGGTGGCATTAACCATCTTACATCGTGATATATATGTAAAATGCATGCTGTCATGTGGCTGAGTCCCAAAAGACAATGATAACAGCACTTCTGAATATTTTAATGTGAAATATGTATGGCCTTAATTACTCAAACCGTTTCGCAATAGCAGCAATATTCCATAACTAATGCATTGCCCATTCCTTCGGAATGCAAAACGGTTAAGGTAGGAAACCCTTGCATTCTGAGAAATCTTTTCCAAACTGGCTTAGTTAACTGCATTTTAGCGATAATAAATGTTGCAATATCACTACAGGAAAGTAATCTTGCCAAATGAAAAATATATTCAACATCACGGATGTCTAAACCAATTCATAAAGGTTAGACTAATCTGAGAAATCTGCTTGTTGCCAGCCCACGAGCACTAGACATTGATAGCCTTATCCTATGAAATTCCGTGAAAATATTGTAAGCGACAATTTTTAATGACTTCCAAAGAGCTTTTAAAAAGTAGTGACAATGTTCAAGGGATCAAGTATATACATTTTTAAAGTGAAACTGAAACTAAGAATATGACACACAAAATGTGTCAAAAACAAATAGAATTTTAAAACGAAAAAAATCCATATCTTAAAGTTAATGTAATTTTCAAGATATATGTTTAAAAAAGTAAGACTCAGCAGGAAGCACTAGACAAGGAATGTCTGAGTGGTACATCGCCAGCTGTTTCAGAACTACAACTCCCTTGGTGCTTTGCCAGCCTTAAAAGAACACTGTAGGCACTATAACAACTTAATCTTATTGAAGTTGTTATAGTGCCTGTAGTCCTGCCACGTATCTCGTATCACCCTAATCCTTTATTTCAGGCTTGAAAGCACGGCTTCAGGTCATGCCTCCAAAACCTTTGAGTATGAGGGCCTGGAATCTAACTCCCTAGTTCTCATACTATAACATAATAGGACATCATTTGTGCATGCGCAGTGCCGTCACGGCCTGCCAATTATTCAATGATTCTCTATGGCAGAATTTTAGTCGTATCACTATGAGGAGCATTGGATTGGACCATCATCCCGGAGACACACCTCCAGGAAGATGTCACTCGAGGAGGAGGTTTCGACAGAGCTAATGGAGACTCGGCGCTGGTGAAAAGGTGAGCAATTTGTTTTATTTTAATTCAATTTGTTTTCCTACAGTGTTCCTTTAAGAACGCTGAGTCCTGGGAAGGGAGAGTGGCAGTCCTATAACAGGACATTTCTGCTATAAAGTCTTCTTAAACCCTTGACCCAGACAATATAAAATGTTCAATGATGTATATATTATTTTTTTTGTTGTTGTGAAATATGGGGATTTAAATTGTGGACAGAGGCAGTGATGTATGGAGGACAGATGAAGCTTCCCACCTTAAATCAGTTCTAAGGTACTTATTTACAAAGTAATGGCACAGATTTCTGGGGAATTTCACGGTCCCTATTTATAAGGCCTAGAACCGTGTGTATGCAGCTGTCACCTTTAATGTCAACCATATGTTGTTCACCCAGGTAGTGCTATAAAAGCACACTGTATATGAGATTACTACTTCCTCTGGGTCATGAGGACCATCACAATTTTCCACATTTCAGACTCCAGAAACAAACATTTATCAATTTGCAGAGTATAGTATGAAGTCCAAAAAATAAAAAGATGTTGCACACTTACACACCACTACGGACCATCTTCACAGCATTAAGTACATTCGAAAAATCAGCTTTTTAAAGAAATGCTAAAATATTTCTGCAATTAAAAACCACAACCGGGAAGGGAAAAAAGGTCGAAATGAGAGACAAGGCTTAATTTTACAGTAAAACAGTTTGATTTTTTGTTGGACAGCCTGGTAGTTACAGAAAAGTTAGCGATGGGCTGCGTTTTGATTTTTCCCCCCCTTCATTTTCCTCATTAACCGTCTATTTTATTTGCATTGTCTGCCTGGCTGATATTGCACAAGCAGAGCACGCCATATTTAACCCCCGTGGTGCGTTGCACAAGGAAGAAAGCCCAAGTGCAGAATTTCACTGCAGATGCTGACACACGCATGAGCCTACTCCGAGCATCACGTAGTGAACATGCTGACCTAGACACGGAATTGCTGAGGAGGCAAGTACATTTTTGCACTATTCACCAGACTTAGCACTCTAATAGCGTTTATTAGATGAGCGAAGTGCAGAACTGTCCCTTCCCCAGAAGTGACAGTTCAACTTTAACAATTCTGATTATAGACAGCAGCACATTCAGACCGCTTTATACAGATTGTATAGGTTATGGAATAGGTCTTGTTTTAATTTTATTACAGCTGAAGTCTGCATCTCAGTCTAGTTAGTACTAGATCACTTTCTGGTTCAAAGACATGCTTCCCATCCAGGTCATTCCCTTCCTGCCTAAATAATAATTTGATATCATTATCAGTTCATTTCCACAATCTGTATTTTCACTTTATTTAATTTGGCTAAAAACAAGAAAACAGCAGCCAGAACATTTTTTTTTTTTTTAAACAGTTACCCAACATTCCATCATTACAATTTTTAGAAAGGATGCCTATACAAGCAAATAGATATTCTACCAACTGCCTTATGCTTTATGAAATAATCTAATCTTTTTACGGAATGCACATTTTACTGGGAGTCAAAAATTAAGGGAAAACCAAACAAACCATAGCTTTTATGACATAACAACAACAACAAAAATGAAACTACAGGTTCTATACTCTAGTCATGTGTATTAGTTTGGAGGGGGGATAAGTTTGAAAGACGTTTCCCACAAACCTTGCTGAATAGTCCGCTGCCTCTTCTACACCAAAGGCTGAATAGAGCTTTTCTTTCACAATAAACTTCTACGAGGTACATTGAACAAATTGTATAGGTAACTAAGCCTTTTGTTAAACACTTTCACTTTTCTGACACACAACAGCTCATTAAAGGATTCACAAAACCCAACAACAGACAAATTTAGATTTGGCAGATGTATACGTTCTACACTTACACTGTAAAAAGTTACTTTCAGTTAAAAAAATCTATATATATTAAAAAACATTTTTAAAAGATTTTTTTTAAATTACATGGATTTGTTCAACAAGTCTGCAGCACAGAGAGGTGAGAACAAAACTGTACAAATTATCAATTTTAAAACCAATGAAAATGTAATGGTAAAGAAACCGAGGCCTACTTTTATGGTAAGCAGTATACAGCGCTGCGGAATATGTTGGCGCTTTATAAATACCAATAATAAATAAATAGTCTTCTTTTAATATTAGTATTATCATCCATGGATCAGTTAAGCATATGTTAATTGCAGCAGAGTCTAATTTTTTGTTTTATTTTTGTGTTATCCATGAGCTGTCAATCAGTCACAAAATATGGATGGGTGAGGGAACCAAACAGAATAAAAAAAAACCAAAAAAAAACAGAGAAATAAAAACAGGAATAGACAAATATCTAAACCAGTAGTTTAAGTACAACTCTCATAATCCTTAGAAAGTCCAAACCCAACCAAATATTGGCTGAAGATCAATCGGTTATTGAGATTGTTGTCTTGCTAACAGCTAAGGGAGACCCGATGGTTAAGGAGTACTGTTCGTTGCCTGTCCATGTCAGCAGTTAAGACGTTAGCTGAAAAAGGCAAATACTTGAAGATGTTCGTCGACTCGATCTTACCTGAATTCTACATATTATGTGGTTTACGGGCACCCCTAGGTGCAGAGCAGCTCCCAGTACATTTTGTAGCTGATTCTGCCGTGTGACTCAAGACAAGGTTTGGAGTTGGGAAATTCTGGCATAAAACAGTCAATTTCCCACAATTTCCAGATTAGCAAATAACCTATATTTCATAACTTGACATCCTCCTTCCCAGTAATATAAGATGAAAGGTTAACAGACGTCACCGAGATTTAAAAAAATAAAAAAAAGGCACACCTTTTCAATTCCAAAATGTATAACTATGCAAGTAAGAAACTTTACAGAGGGACTGCACATGCCCCCTGGATGGCATTTTCTTTTTTGAAAAAATTCAGACCAACTCAAACATGTAGAAAATATGTGTTTACTAGCTTGAGAATAAAAAAAAAAAAGATATAAAAGCTTCACAATGTGCTAATCTTTTTGGGCCGGATTAACAATATATTAACCGTTATTATTATTTTTTTTTAATGTTCTAAATGCATTAATGGTGCTGGGGGGTTCTGGCACCTAAAATGTCAATTTAACGAACAGTTTCAAAAAGGCTACAGCAGTTAACCTGCTAAAACCAAAACTCCTGCCTGATCCTGAATCAAATACAAAAATGAGCACATTGCCTTCAACTTTGCATATATATACACAGTCCCTTTATTTAATAATGAGATGATTCCAACACATATGAACTTGGACTGTACGTTAGGACACGCTTGTGACTGCACCATAAAATGTTCATGGAGAGTGCCATAACAATGGGCCTCTAGATCACGCTTCGTTTCTAACGGGGAAAAAGAGGACTGTAATTTACCAAGAGGTGACCACATTGGGGGGAGGGGGGAAGGGGTTTTGTGGAAACAAATGCATCAATTTCAATGTCTGCAGAAGCTGGGAATGCCAGGTTCACAAAGAAATGGGGAGGACCCAGCTGACACTTAGACAAGCAAAAGTGGGATTCAAGGATTGAGGGGCTTCAATAACTCCACCTCTGGGGGATTTGAATCCCACCAGGACAAAACCAAAACCAAAACAAAAAAAAAGAAAGAAAACAAAAAACAACTTAACTTTGATGACATTAATTCTACTCAAAAGAGATCAGGAATAAACATATTTTAAAAACACACAAAACAACACTCAGAGGATCCACATATATGTCGTTCATGTACTTATACACGACTTGGATTTAATTTTATTCACTGATATATGTTTGTGTATAGTGGCCAAATTTATATAAAGCTATAAAGTTAAGATGGACAGAAAAGGGTTAATTTACATTTCCTATTAAACAGAATAGAACGGATAACTTTTTTTTGTCAAAACGGTTCTACCTTAACCCAAACACCCTCTTTCCTATTACAAAAAATTCTATAGAGTCGCAACATGAATAAAATGTAAACTTCTTAGTGGTGCAGTCACATGTGGCAGCTGTGGGGGGAAGGACAGCGAGGGGAATAGTATGTGACCCTAGTCTGCAACTCCTGTAGTGAGAAAACTCAAAGACGCCTTCCAGTGAAGATTTATTCAGCTTGCAGGGTTTCGGTAAACAAAACATACAACGTAATACATGCGCTCTCATCCCTTAAAGTGCCGCAATCGCTACATTTATTTTATTTATTTTTTACTGACTCCATGAGACAATTTAAAATAATATCCCAAAACACTATTCTGTTTAATCTAACCAGGCAATAGTTTGTTCAGCTGCAATTGCTACCTGAAGAAGGAGGTGGCCATCTTGGAATGGCATTAAACCTATCAAATTTAAGTAACAGTTGCAGAAGACGGAAAAAAAAGGAATGTGTGATGCCAGGAACCAATCATACCATGAATAGCTCTCAACATTGCACTGTGCAGGGAAGAAGAGGGTTCTGTGAGTGCTCTGATCCTGCTATGTGTTCACTGTGCCAATAGATTTATTCAGATTTATAAATTATGAAAAGAGAATTAAAAAAAAAAAAAAAATAAACTGCTAAACACACTTAAAAATGTGTCAGTTCCCTAAAAGCGACAGTTACTTGTTTCGTAACCCAAGTAAGCTAGAGTAAGTAGTGCAGCCAAAGAAGGAAAACACAAAAAACATAACTCAATAGCACTTGGTCACCAATGTCATCATCCCATGATGCTCCAGGCACTTTCATAGTGCCCTGCGTACATCTGAACAGAACTACGCAGAATGGATTTGGACAGTAAGTGAAGAGGTTTGATGTCGCAACAAGCTTACAATCTAAAACCGGTTGAGAATTTTAGAATAGGGAAAAATAAATAAAAAGAAAGCCCAACAACAATAAAAAAAAAAACAGAGCCCCCACAGCCAACTTTGAAAGATACATATATAGATAAATATATTTACATATATACACACACTGCAGGCTTCGTCACTACACAACAGTTGGGTCTGTATCAAGCACCATGACCTTACCTGAGACTTTACAAAGAATAGTTATGATCAAAACAGTTACTAGGTCATTTGTGGTGACTGAATTAAAGGGAAACTATAGGCTAGAAATCCAAAATTGTATTCCTAGCTTTCAGTGCCATAACCTCCCCTCCCCCCGCAGCGCAGAAAGGGTTAAAACCCCCTTTGTCATTTACCTGAATCCAGCACCTAAAACAGGCTCTGCCTTCGCTCCTCCTCCCCCGACGTCAGGGACCTAATGCACGGCGACCACTATGAGGTTTAAGCAAACGCTGGATGTCCTCATGGTAGACAGCCACTAGAGGTGCAAGGTAATTATTGCAGTTTCTCAATAACTGCGATAATTACCATTGTAGGGTTAAACTGACAGGAACAATGCACCCAGACCACTTCAATGAGATAATATTACTGAAACACTAATTTTCTTATAACATTTATTTTGCTATCACATCCATAAACCTCAAATGTGACATCTGCCATTTAAACAGCTATAGTCTATGGATGTACAGTTTTGGTGACAGATTCACTAACTTTGTGAATAGGAACGGTCCCATTTCTGTTTCTGATGGTTTATTGTATATTCAGATGGTTTTACTCAAGACATCTGAAGACTGAACAAGGGCAAAGTGTGCCATCATTATTGACTCATTAACATTAATGTTTTTTTTTTACTTTCTATGCAAATCTATTTTCCCTCTTGAAAATTGTCGACTTGAATAGGAACTTACATTGCGAATCTGACAAGAGATTGATTTATTTCTCTGAGATTACCATTTGCATAAATACCCTTTCTGTACCTGTCAGAAGGCAATTTGATGTCAAAAAAGTTCTAAATTAAAAAAAAAAATAACATTTAAAAAGCGTATAATACACAGGTTTTACTGGTGTTCGATTATAAAAACAAAACTTGTGACAAAGTAATAGCTATCGATTTATCTGCAAACTTCCAAATATATTTATCAAAAAATTTAGAACATTGCAAAAAGCTTCATACTAACCAGTTCAGATTTGCCAAGGTGGGGGCTAAATTCCTGAAGTTCACAAACTCAGACTAATGGTTACTCTAGTGATTTAAAGTTGTTATAGTGACTTGAGTCTGTACATACAGCATTTCACTTTGGACTGCTGTACATATGGAGTTTAACCCCTTAGCTGCCGGATGCAAACCACCTCCGAAGGCGTCATGGTCGTGTCATAAACATTCCTGGACAAAGGTTTTGGGCTGGATAATGTAAATTCTAATGTCAGTTGACGCTATCACTCAATGAATGGCAACTGGATTGGCTTCCGCAGCTCTGCAGAAGCCAAAAGTGTGTCACCACGGCAGCACGGAGCCTCAGAGCCTGGTGAGGTACCAGCTAAGAGTGCAAACCATTGCTAAATGGTTTGTCCCATTACCGGGGAAATAGGCCAGGGCTCTCCTGGCATCATAACCACTACAGGGGACTGCAGTGGATTATGAGGCTAGGTGTCTGGCACTATAGCTCCCTATAGTGCCCACGACCCCACTCGTGTTGCTGAAGGGGTTAAATACACCCTTCTGTCACTGACCTGTTTCCAGCACCGATATCCCTCGGCTGAAGTTCAGGCTCCGGTTCCACCCCTCCCCCTCCAACGTCAGCCGGCAGGGGAGACTTAATGCGCATGCGCGGCTATTGCATATATTGTATGATGCTTTCCTATGAGGTTTCATGTGACGCTGGATGTCCTCATGAAACCACATAGGACACACTTACACTACACTAAAGGCACTAGGACCCTACTTTCATGCCAGGCTGATGTGTCAATTCTTCAGACAGACCAACCCCCTTTTCAGGTGCATCCCCTTCCACATCTGCCCACCTACATCCACAGAGACAAGGAAGTTGGCAGGTTCATTGACATTCAAATTCAGAAATTTAGGTCAGTTCTTAATTCTGGACTTCATGGGTCTGGAGCTAAAAAAATGTGACGGGCATAGCGTAGCGGTTAGAGCCGAAGCTGCTCCACATGCCCTTTGGACTCTCCCTCCTGTGTGACAGCAAAGGAAAGGAAAAAACAATTTATGTCGAATCTGCTTTGGGTCATTTTCAAAGCATTGGCCTGGAGCAGCAACAATAACCTTAATCAATAACTGAGCGATACATTTTATGATCCTGTTACCACTATAACCAAATACCACTTGATATTCTTGATTGGTCTCAAACTTTTACAGAAAAGTAACTCTGCAGGTCTAAAACTAATTTCTAAGCACTCACTGACAGACATACATTGACTGACAGAAGTGTAAGTAGGAACCGCACTCAATACCTAATCAGCCACCCGGTGCTCCGGAGCAGGACCAGCAATCCCACAACAGCAAAACAAATAAAAGAAATATCTCCAGGCACTCAGGATGTTAGAGCCGCAGGCAGGTTTATTGAAACAGAAAGGACAGCAACGTTTCGACCTAACAGGAGGTCTTTGTTAAGCTTGACAAAGACCTCATATTAGGTCGAAACTTTGCTGTCCTTTCTGTTTCAACAAACCTGCCTGTGGCTTTAACATCCTGAGTGCCTGGAGATATTTCTTCTATTTGCTATACATTCACTGACAGACACCCACACTCACAAACACCCTTACTGATACACAGACACTCATTCACTGACAGACACACACACACTTACAGACACCCTTACTGACACACACATATTCACTGACAGACACACATACTCACAGACACCCTTACTGACACACACACATTCAGTGACAGACACACATACTCACAGACACCCTTACTGACACACACACATTCAGTGACAGACACACATTCAATGACAGACACACACTATAACTCTCACACACAATCAAAAATGATTATTTTTATTCGTTTGTTTTATTTAGTTTGTCCACCAAGCCTCTCTAATTTTTGGAGAGCTGGAGTGGATCATTTTCCTGTGGTCCAGTATGGGGCTAGTGTAATCTTTGTATTCTTCCAGCACGGCTCTTCAGTGATTGCGGGGCAATGTCATAACACGGTTTCTTTAAGGCGTGCGAGAGAGCAGTGCTGGAAGAGCACGAAGATTACAGCACTCTCACCGCATCCATTCTCCCCCAGCCGGCCTGCTCCTGGGGGGATGCTAAGGTGGTCAGCCAGCCAGATCCTGAAGTACCCCCTGCCTGTGTGCCACAGGTTGAGAAACTAGGGCATATACAAATATATGATTTAAAAAAAAGAAACAAAACAGAAAAATATTAAAATGACGATCGGTACAGACATTATTTATATGCTCAAATAAAGTTATTCATTTTAGAAAGACCTCTGAGTGCAGCCCATAATTTTGGTTTATATATTAATGTAGGTCAGCACCTAGGCAAGTTTATTGGACTTTATACAACAGGGGTAAGTGTCGAGGTTATATATATATATATATATATGTATACATACACACACACACACACACACACACACAATGTATCAAAGTTTATAAATACAGTTTATAAAAAAAAAAATTAATAAAAAAAACGAAACATTCTCTGAACGCTAATGCATAGCCGGGCTGGGATTTCCCAGGTTGTCGCTGAAGATCAACCCAAGATGACTAACTTGGGGTTTTCCCTATACTAATCAAAAAAAATCAGAAAATGAGCAACACAAAATACACTTTTAAAAGGGCAGTCAAACCATCATAACCACTTATAGTACGCTGTAGTCATTATGGCTAGTGAGCTGCATAGTCCCCAATTCTGTCAAATCATCATAACCAATTATATTCTGCTGTAGTCATTTTGGCTAGTGAGCTGCATAGTCCCCCAATTCTGTGTCAAACCATCATAACCACTTATAGTCCGCTGTAGTCGTTATGGAGAGTAAGCTGCATCGTTCCCCAATTCTGGGTCCAACCATCATAACCACTTATAGTCCGTTGTAGTCGTTATGGCTAGTAAGCTGCATCGTCCCCCAATTCTGGGTCAAACCATCATAACCACATCTAGTCCGCTGTAGTCATTATGGCTAATAAGCTGTATCGTCCCCCAATTCTGTGTCAGTCCATCATAACCACTTATAGTCCGCTGTAGTCGTTATGGAGAGTAAGCTGCATCGTTCCCCAATTCTGGGTCCAACCATCATAACCACATCTAGTCCGCTGTAGTCGTTATGGCTAATAAGCTGCATCGTCCCCCATTTCTGTGTCAAACCACCATAACCACTTATAGTCTGCTGTAGTTGTTATGGCTAGTGAGCTGCATAGTCCCCCAATTCTGTGTCAAACCAGTTAAATAAAACTCAGAGCCCCCATACACTTGGTACTCCACCTGCTGCATGGCTAAAGTGCACTGTTTCAGCAATATCAATTTCTTCTATATTTGGCTGACAATGTCACAACTTTCTATAGAACTGCTAAGCTTATCTCATAAGTGGTGCTTTATGAGCGCAGTAAGGGTTGCAGCAAGAGGTAATTCAATTGTCAATTCAGTAGAAAGCCAGTAGCTAGTAAAATACT
The DNA here is from genome assembly GCA_933207985.1 of Pelobates cultripes. Classification (NCBI taxonomy): domain Eukaryota; kingdom Metazoa; phylum Chordata; class Amphibia; order Anura; family Pelobatidae; genus Pelobates; species Pelobates cultripes. The sequence continues at coordinate 28,882,515 of OW240915.1, forward strand.
GAAACACTGCAGGCTGGGAGGGGAGGGCAGAAAGGGGGTAAGCGTGTGATGCAAAACTAAAATGATTTTAAAAACAGAAAAACTAAATATGATTAAAATCAATAAACATTAACCCACCATAACTATATAACCTACCTAAGCAACGCATTGTACGCAACATGTTTGGATTGCCCATAATGCTGCTGTACAGGAACACTCTAAGCACCATGACACTACAAGTGCACTGTAGTGGTTACTGCGCCAAGAGTGCCTTGGTGCGCCCTCCTATTTTAAGAATAACAACAGTTTTAGAACTGGCTTCTTACCTGGGGACCACGGGGCCCTGCTCCCTACCTCCAGTAAGCTCTCAATTTGAGCTAGGCACGGCAGTGCAGGGCTTAGCTCATTGGCTGACGCATCAGGAGAGCTAACCGAAGTTCATGATTTAGAGTCATTGGAAGTAGTGTAGGTGGGGAGTAGCGCCTCCCAGGTAAGAAAAAAAAGCATAATAAAAATGGTTCGACAGGGCACTCTTGGTACTATAACTTATACAGGACAGTCATAATGATTTAAAAGTAATATATACATGATACAACTCAAACATAATTAAAAAAGAGGTAACATTTTATGAACCCCCCTTTTTTTTTTCTTCTCTCAAGGGACTGTTTTCTGTAAAGGTGGCACAGTTACCTGCCTCCCCCTCCAAAATGAAGATTTCATAAGATAAAATCTTTGTCTAATGCTCACATTGGTGGTGTTGGAATTTCACTGAAATTACGACCCAGCCAAAATATAGTAAGAAAAAGCATGGCATGCTGTGTCTTAGAATTCTTTTTACACTTGACAAGCTTCACAAAAAGGTGGAGATACCTTTTGTCAATCCACCAGCCGTCACTAATAAGAGCAGAGAGGAAAAAGGCTCTGTTTATGGAAGATCCTGTGGTCTTGCGGGTTCCTTCATCAACCTCAGTGTTGTACTAACTCAGACTGGGTTCCTGCCCGCCTAAGTACCAAGAGCTGAAAAGGACCACCAGGAAGAGCAGGCAGCGGCCGTGAGGGACAGGTTCAGGTGACTATAATTTCTTTCCCCTGAATCCTGTGGCCACCAGACTCCCAGTGGTAAAGTCCCTATTGGTGTTCTCTGCAAATTATGCATAGACCCCAGACAGTAACCGAGCCACTTTAATTAAACTAACTACAATTATCAACCCAAACCCACCCCTTCCAGTGATACACATGTATTCCTTTCCTTAGGCAAGTATCCTATATCCATCTAGTGGAATTAGATTTCTACCTATCCATATTGTGCTACTGCCACAGGTAAAACACAAGATTGTAAAAAGTAAAATAAAAATAATAAGGAAAACATTTTACTGTGATTTGAATCGCACCAGGCTAAATTTGCTTAAAGGGACACTATAGTCACCAGAACAACAACTTATTGTATTTGTTCTGGTAATCATTCCCTTCAGGCTTTTTGCAGTTAACTGTCTTTTCAGAGAAAATGCAGTGTTTTCATTACAGCCTAGGGACACATCCACTGCCCACTCTTTAGATGGCTACTACAGGTGCTTCCTGGGGCAGTGCTGCACAGTGTAACTGACATTCAGTGTCTCCACCCACATAGAGATGCTCCTCTTTATGAGGAGATGCTGATTGGCTGGTTCTGACTCTGATCTGCCTCCTTGACAGTGTCAGCCAATCCTACGGCAAAGCATTTCGATTGGCTCAGAGTATGACTTCTGATGATGTCAGCAAAGCAGGTAGATCAGGGGCAGAGCTGCAGACTTGAACAAAAGTTAGATTTTGTTATATTTAGGGAAGCAAGGGGCTCCTATGTAAATACAAGCCGGCTCAATAATAACTATTGCCAAGATGGCCTACATATAACAGCAGCTTAAATAGTAATCCATAGATGCAAGAAAGTAGAGGTACCATTACTAATACTTTCTGTTCATAAACGAACCTGAAGTGAAAATGTATCTAGTAATATTTATTCACAAGCCATTTATTTTTAATTCTCATTAATATTTTACATTTATTTATATGCTCTCTCTAGCTGTCCGAGCATGGCATTTAAATTAAATTAACTCATTAGGTGCCGCATGATGAGTGTGCAGGATATCTATACTTAGATACTTGGTCATGAAAGATTGCATTTGGGGCAGCAAAGTCACCGACCTCCGCTGCATTTTCACACGTTAGAGAATGGGAAACTGTCAATTCCAGTGAGTGTATCAGTTCCACTTTAAAACAACATGCAAAAGACTAACACTATTTCTATCTAACCAAACTGCAGTAAATTGAGCTATAAATCTCTTAGTGTGGAGGCGGCCATCTTTGAATTGCATCACAATTTTAAAACTCTCAATTAAGTGACTGATAAAAAAATATGGCTTCAGAGAGCATACCAGGCCCGATAATCAGAATTTGCTAAGTAACCCAGAGGTTACTGTAAAATTTGTCTGAGAATGTTGTGTGTCCAAGGAAACAAGCTTTGTTAGCTAGAAATCTTTGATAAATAAAAACAAACAACCTGGATTAAAAAATTGTCAACACAAGGTACAGGTAGTTTATCAGGATATACAGGCAGGAGGAACCATTTAAACCCAGCCTCTCATAATATTCCAATATATAAACATCTAATAATAAAATATGTAGTAATTATTAGATGATAATAAATATAAAAATGAAATAACACAAGGTAAAACAATATCCATCTACCGGTATGTGGATCACTCAAACCCCCCCACATTAAGGAAGGTGCCTTAGCGAGACACCACCTCGAAAGGCGTTTTTCCCTTTGATGAAATGTGAATCCACTGAACAATAGCCTGGAGATTTGATTCAGCCATGTATTGAGACCTGAGTAATCTGGCTGAGGTCTGAGCACGGCAGATGGTCCTCTAGACCTAGATGAGATCAGAATTCACAATACGGTGTAATGAGTTTAACTGGCGAGAGGCCTGATAACCTACACAAACATCCTGAGTACGAGCCTTGTTCGACACTTAGGTGCCACCACTAAAAAGCATTAGGGTAAGTCTAGAATGCACACTTTAACCACCTCACTGCCACACTGCATGCAGTCAATTCAAGTTGATGCTTAAAGATGTCCGCTAAGCCATATAAGCACTAGCGCTTGCTTAACCCCTTAAGGACACAACTTCTGGAATAAAAGGGAATCATGACGGAATATTTCCGTCATGTGTCCTTAAGGGGTTAAATGTCTTAGAATGTTATGTAAACACACACAGCACTGATACAAATAGGAAGTATTATCTCCACGTCAGTTATGTCTTCGGCGTAGCTATCGGCATTTAAAATTTAAATTTTACTTTAAATACCTGCCAATTCACACTTTAGCAAATAAAAACTGTTAGACTTCCCACCAGGCAGTTAAACATGAATAATTGCAGACGGTACTACATCTACAAAAGTAACACTAGGAAAATAAACATCTACCCATCACTAACACTGTTATGATCTGAAAAATAACTAAATATATGTTCGCGAACTACCTACTCTCTTTCCATACTTGGAATACATCTCATACTAACTTCTTGTTAGTATGTCATTCTCCCCAATCCTCTTAAAATGCAAGCAGGGCACGCAGTACTTGCAACATGTCTTGTTGCAGACACTTTTTATTAGTCCATCTTGTGTACAGCGCCGCAAAGTATGTTGGCTCTTTCTACATTATAATACTAACTAGCAGTTGGAGGCAAGATTTGAGTGCAGCTAATACAAGTGTGTGAATGAAAAACCTGCCCACTATCTCTTGTTGGGACTAAGGCTGGCAGAGCGTTATGGAAATTGTAATCCACATGTGCACATAATTGTATATTAAAAAAAAAAAAAAAGTATGTTTAGTTTATAATAAACAGTCATAAATATCCACCAAACCAGGAATTGTTATGAATTCACAAAGAAAGATAACATTTTAGCCCACAATTTCTGAACTGGGAAACAAAACTGAATTCAAATTGAAATTCACTGGTTTAACATTAAAAATGGATTCTGGCGCCATATGTTTATCGTCGGACTATGGAAACTATACTTTTGTCTTCATGGTTTATGTTGGCAAAAAGAGAAGGTGGTTAAATATTTTGGCAATGTAATTCCAGAAATGCTTGTCCCACTCAGTAGAGAATAGGCTGACAACTTTATATGTCAGCAACACATTTGTCTACATGAAATTTCAGTTTCCAGGTAAATATTAATGTTATGTGTCATCAGCTATGTCCCTATCCCCAAACATGTCGAACAAAAACGTTGTAGACACAGTTAACTTTACTTCTGAGTGGGGAAATAGCGGGGATAGTGGCATGGGAAAAATGTCTTTCCTACTGTTACATAAACGTTAGTTTGTCTGCTGTGAAATATGAGTGTAAGTAATAGTAAGCTGCTCACACAAATTCACTGCATAGGTATTTTTATGCTCCATCATTTGAACACATTTAGTGGGCTCTTCAACAATATAGACAATTCAACAGACTTTTTTAAAAATAATCTCCTAAAACAAGTTCCTGGGAATAATCAAGATTAAAAATGGAAATTACAACTTTAAGTCTACACTACCATTGATGGAAAACATTAATACATTGAACATTGAAGTATGCTTCCAATGTTTTGTATAATTTGGCCTGAAATGTTTTAGTGAATAAATCCTCAAGAATGCGGTTTTGTTCTGCCACGTACACATGTCACAGGGCTACAGGGAGTCACGCATTGCACGCTGGCTGATGCCAATAGGAGTCTTAGTCCAGAACAGGTTAGGGTCGTCCAGACTTTTTATAGCTCCATGAAAGCTAGTCGAGTTGATTGTCCTGTTGTGTGGGATAACCAGTCACACATGGCCGTGTAACGTAGTAAAAGTGTACAAAACGTCCAAAGCATCGAATAGAGCTTCCATACCACTCCCCCCCGAGGACTGCCTCCATCACCAATCTATTTATATAATGCCCTCTACACACCCCTCCTGTTCTTTTCTATTCCTGGAAGTCAAGCAGAGCTGGCAGGTTTTAATTAATGCCGTGTGGCTAGCTCACAGGTGGGAGAGAAAGACCCACTAAAAAAATTAAATAAAAATCTTAATCAGTTGTAATTTCGGCTGGAAAAATAATATATCTACTAATGAAAATGACTCTCACTATATCACTCAGTAGTGAAAAGAATAACCGTGGCCCAAGTGTTTATTCACAACAAGCATACTGACATTCAAACTTGTAAATACTGTACCACAACAACTACATTCAAAATGTTACTGTTTTGGAACAAGTTACTTTAATATGTCTGTCTAATCACTGGTTAGTGTATTGGTTACAGGCGGATACGCCGTAAAACTTTCAAATGTCTCAAATTCAAAGTGAATTTTAAAATTTTAGGACAAAAATTATTTAACTTTAGTAAATAACTCTGCAAATGTTTTGAAAGAGAATTTACAGACCGCCGACCAGGCTCATTGTTACCTTTAGGTGAATAAACCACTAAAATAATATACCTTAAGTTATAGGTTAAAGTGGGAGGTTAACAAGATTCTAAAGCACAATTTTTTTGCCATTGAAGATGGAGAGGTAAAATTTCCGCATGACAGTGTCAGTATGGCGATTACGCAAGATGTATGAGGACGGAGAACTGTTATACAGTAAAGTGATTTAAAAATGGTGGAAATATATCCTTGAAATGTGGATCCCTTTTCTGTTCAGGTAAAGTCGGGACACTGGTACCAGTCAAAATATTCCCATTTTAAAATGTTACATAATCCCCATTGTGACTTGTTACTTTCTTTGCGCAATTTTTGACACACAAGACCGATTTCACCAAGAGAATGGTGCAGAATTGCAGAACCATAAAGTTATCTTAAAAAAAAAAAATGAAAAAAAAGGGGGGTTCTTTGAAGACAATTACAATATATCAGGGGAAACTTATGGAATTAGTGCCCTGGTCACTACTACCCATGTCTGATAGTAACAATTTTTTTAAAGCAGACATAAAAAGTTTTTATACATAACCCCTAATAATTATCTTAGAATCATACTGGAATATGGTAAGACAAGAGTATGACGTGGTTTCTGTTTTGCTCAGATAGAAAAAGTGATCTATTACGTGTCATTCGGTTTAGTTACACCCTTTATGAAACAAATATATTCAACATTCAATATTATTACTCAAAGTCTATTCCTAGTTTAGATGCATAAATCCTTTCAAACCAGTTAATGAACTTAGCTGGCCGTAAGATCTACTAGTTGAGCCTGGAATGTTAACTTGGGCTGAATTCCTCAATTCCCCAAATGAAGGTTTAAAATACAGTAAGAGAGAAAACATGATACATGGCTGAAAGAAGAAAGAAGGGGGGAGGAACTTGTGACCAAGAATGCAATATTTCAGGCATCACCAGCATCTGACGTCCTGTCAGTTGTTAACACCTTTGAGTTAACGGACTTTAGCTCATTTTGTTGCGAGCCTTAAAGTTTGGGAGGTGTAGATATCAGACGTTACTTCAGTAGTATGTGAGTTGGTGGGTGTGTAGTAAAGAGATAAAGCAGGCATTGCAAAAAAATGAATGACAAAAAATAATAATATATTGTGTATGTCTGTTTTGTTACAGTATATACATTCATAGTATAAACACACAAACACACTTTTCAAAGTCTAATCATACTCATCCAATTCACACTCTCTGAAAAAAGTTTTACCTGACCACTATTTTGCATATAATAAACAAAAAGCCTTTCGATAAGAAATAAAAACAAAACAAAAAAAAAATAGTTTTTTTTTTGAGAATGATGTAAACGGATACAACTCGTCAGGTATGTGTCCAGGGCTATGCAATCAGGCGATTAGTGTAATGGAACATACAAAAATAAATAAATAATAATAAAAAATCTATATATATTTAATTAAATTTTAAAAAGTGAATTACAGCATTTGAAAGATAAATAGAAATGAAATGATTTTCCGTAGCTTTTATCCATAGTGCTCTCATTGGCCGTTATATAGACAGCTGTATCACCTCACCCCTGGAATGACATTTTAGGAGAAACAGCAAGTCATTCTAACAGTAAACTCCTCCCTAACCGACTGTATCACTACAGACCTTTAAGAGCAATTTCACTGTGGTCCTGACTTAACAGGGCTGAGCCTGTAGATAAGTCATCTGCATCTCACCCAACACAAATACACCTCAAAAGGCTTAAAAGCTTATCAGAATTGTGTTGCCATTCAGGCAGAGATAGGAAGGACATCCATACTGTACAGAAAAATAACAGGGGGCACAGAAACCTTGAAATAGGTGAACCACAAAATTATCATGGAGCAGTTTTGGTCCTGTAGCCAAATGCTTTCAATTAGTTTACAGGCTGTCAGCTCCCATTACTTGTACGCCCAGTGCCCTCCCCCTCTATTGCATTCAGCTACCTTGCTGCAACGTGTTAGATACATAGAACAATGCTTATATACTTATTTTTTACTGTGTTACAATGGAGTCTTTAAAAAAATAAATAATAATAATTCTACATTAAAATAATTTCTCCTGATATACAATAATTCACCTAAAAAAAAGATGAGGTCTACTGCGGTTCAATATTGTGAAAAGAACCGATACACATTTAAAAAAAAAAAAAGAAAATTAAAAATCACAAAAATTTCACAGTGTGTTTTTATTAAATTGTTTGCCATCAAACATAAAATAAATAAATGTAAAAAGCCAAAACAGATCAAGCTCCACTATGCTTTTTGCAATGAATGGTATATCAGCTCCAAAAATCCCATTATTAATAATATAAATAATAGTAATCAGAAATGGTCCATGGAAGAAATAAAAGGCTTTTTTCCACATCAATTTTACATGGTGTGGGATGAAAGAAAAAAAAAAGGGAGAAAGATGACGCATCCACTACACAGGGAGGATGGAAAAATACCTGGGAATCTGATTTTCCTTATGCACCTTTTGTTTGAAGGGTGGGTAGACTATGCAATCGGTAATCATCACATTCACATCTTTGTTACAAAGAAAAAAAAAATCCAAAAGCATTAAACAGAAGGTAAAAAAAAAAAAAAAAAAGACAAAAAAAAGCGCTTGACAGAGGTAAATCAATGCTTCCCAGGAGAACTGAAGCCAGCCGACAGGAGGGGGCTTAACAGACATGCAGGGAAGAACCAAACACCATATTTTTTTTCTACCTGCACACGTTGCCATTTGATGCAGCATTCTCCTGTAGATGTCAATAGGCTTGGAGTGATCCAGGCTGTTCAGTACAGCTCCCCAGACTTGAGGATAATCATTCTTTCTTGCAAACCTTCTAATATCCTTAAATATTGAATAAAATCCATGTTTCTTCCCTGCTCAGGTAAACATGTTTACAGAGCTTGCAGCCTGCACAGGCACTGGGTGGTTTAGGACCACATGTCAGACACATGAATGATGTCACAGAAAGAAATGCCCCCTTTTTCCTCCCATTACTAGAAAAAGGGATTTTGCAGTAGGAAATATTAAAAATCATGAAATATTTTTTTTTTTGCCTAAACTTACCTGGAGAAAGCAGAAAAGTCCTTTAGAATCTCTTAAATAGTGATATAAAATAGCAGTGACAAAATCCTTAAATATTGCAATAAGAAAATATTATTTAAAAAAAAAAAAAAACAGTTCACAAGCCATATTAGGTAGAGTTTTGTGCATGAAAGGGTTAATACAGAATGCCTTGCTTCTTAAGAATCCCAACAGTATAGAAAGAATATATGATTTATCACCATGTTAAAAAAAAAGCCCATCCCATCAGTGCTCAAGGCAGGAAATCCCAATACAAAAAAAATATCTTAAGAAAAAAAAAGAATGTACCAAGGAAGAGTAAAAAGAAAGGTTACAAAATCTCAGCTGCACGTAACAGGAGGGGGTATTACAAAAACAAGGATCCTTCCCTCCCTCTTCCCTGGTCTGTGTTTTCATGGACTTAAAACATTTATTTAATAACCCTCTGGTTTTAGTGTTATGGGATTGGGGGGGGGGGGGGAGTTAGGGGGGGCATCATCCTGAAACATGTTACAGAGAATAGATCTCTCTCTCTAAAGGTTATGGAACTACTCCTGCATCTTCAAATAACTCATGTAAAAGGGGAGGGAGGGTGTGGGGGGCAGATGAAGAATAAAATGTAGCCAGGGGTAGTGAGTGTGAAATGTAAATGTTATCCTTATATAGACTGCAGCAGTTGCTGGACAGAGAAAAAAGGGGCCCCCCTTTCTGCAAACAGACACCACCCCCTTTTGTAGACAGGCAGGTACCTCTTGCAGGCAAGAAGGAGGAGGAGGAGGATAAAAAAAAAAAAATTAAAAAACAACTTTACTTAATGTAGGCCATTCCCCAGCCCTTACCGCACCCAAATTCATCATCCACCCCCACCAAATGGGAAAACACCCATTCTAAAATACCCCACAAAGCTGTCTATACACCTATTGCAAGAGAACAGATTAGCAAAGAGCTGAAATCTAAAACACTGATTAAAGATTAAAAATATAGGAATGGAAAGTGGCATTGAAACAGAGCACAAGGGTGTGACGGCAAGTAGGAAAATTACCTTCAAAGTTAATGGAAATGAGATAATATGAGCCTCAAAAACCCATTATGGGTACAGTGGTTAACCCCTTCTCTGCTGGAGACAAGTCAAAGCTCTGCAGTACCCATGCAAGAGCAATGCAAGAAGCTGTCTCCTTGTGCAAGCACAAAAGTGTTAAACCAATGAATGGAGGGGTAGGCGTCACCTTGAAGCAATAGCAAAAGAGAGGTGGGGGCCAGTTACCCCATTTGGGCCACCATTTAAGGTCACATGCCCATCACAGTGGCAAGTAGATGGAAACATGCTAGAAAGAAAGCTGTCACTTTTTTGGAAGTAACCCAGTCCCCAGAACCTGGCAAATCAAAGATCCAGTGACTGCTGCTGCAGAACATCTTTGGATACCCAGCTGCCCATCAATTCTAAGTGACCTATAGTCAAGCCCCAATCGCAGCTCTCAGTTTGGCTGCTGTGCTGGACAGTGGCAATGCAGCAGCTAGAATGGGCTATCAGGATGGATCTGTGTTTTATAGGGTTAACTATCTAAAAAAAACAAAAAAAAATTGTAAACATTCATCCCCCCCCCCCTCCAATAAAAATCCTGGGAATGGAAAAGGTTAGCTTACTTGGGCTTGATTACCTAGTCATCTAAATGCACAAATCAGCAAGAAAAAAATATATAGGTAGACAAAACCACACACACACACACACACACAAACACAATCAATACTGCAGCAACAGTGTCTTCTCCAATAGAGACACAAACCCTGCCCCTTTATTGCCTGATCATCACCCAGGTAACAACTCCTCAAGAACCAGAGACTAGGGGAAAAAAGAGGAAAAAAAGGGAAACAAAGTTCTAAAAATCTTGGAAAATAACAAGCAGATCATAAAAAAAAAACCAAAAGAAGTAAATAAAATGTAGAACAGGCTGTTTATCATCAGGGAGTTGGGCAACTACACCTCTCTCTGTTCTTGGGGTTCCCAACTCCCATCACTTCAGGCAGCCAAGTTCTGCTAGGTGTGATGATGATGAAAAGAATTCTACAACAACTCATAAAATGACAAGTCATGGGCTAGGCTTGATGAGAGTTGAGACTACCCTCCCCACACATCTTTTAGAAGCTTGCTACCTGGCTGTCTGAGGGTGTTGGGGGTTGCACCCCAATATTTGAGGGGTGGTAGTTGCCTGTTTTACCCTTAGTTAACACAGAAACCCCTGAAAAGAAAAGAGAAAAACACACCCCCCACCTCTTCTTCCTCATAACGTGGCTGCACCCCCACTACCTGCCCCAGCCTGGAGGGGTGAGAAGTTTGTAGTAGGGGGGCTGGATGGCTGAGGGGGTCCGGGGAGAAGCCCCCGGGGTGAGTGTGAGCAGGGGGGAGGTAATGAAGGTGCCTCCATCCATTAGCATGTGATTAGATGCGTGTAACGGTGCAGGAACCGCTAGGCGGAGGAGAGCAGGTAATGTAACGGTACAGGCGACCTCCCTCCCTCCCCAGCCAGTCTGTCCGCAGCAATAACCCCCCAACCCGGGCCAGCGGCCCCAGCACCCCCCACCTCCTTCCAACCCGGCCGGGGGGCTCACCGTTATTCCGCCTCGGGTTCGCCTGCTTTCTGCGCTTACACCTGGGGCCATCCGCCATGATCCTCTCGCTCTTGTGTCTAAATGCTGGAGTCACCTCCCTCCCCGCCCCTCCTCTGCCCCCCCCTAACACCACCACTACCACCTCCTCCCTCCCTCCCTGCTCTCTCAATCACCCCCCTCTTCTTCCCTCTCCCTGGCTCTGTCCGCACCTGGTTTACGACACTTTATTTTTTTTTTGTTTACGACATCACCTCGGCCCCTCTGCTGCACCCCAATTGGGATTTTGGGGGTGACCCCTATATTGGCCTATTACACTACCAGGGCATGAGGAGGAGGGGGGGCACAGGTGGGCACGTGACGCAGCTGGCACCCTATATGGACAGGGCATAGGGGGGTGGGTATGTAGAGGTGTACTCACATTCTATATGGAATGCTCAGTATAGCAGAATCTAAACACCGTTACTTTGTATCAGTACTGTCATGTGGTGGTTTTTTTTTTATATGTGGTTTAATTTTTAATCAAAATTGCCTATTTTACCTTCTTTATTTTAATTACTTCAACAGTATTATTAGCACTAATAGAGCCATTAAAATCGTACTGGCAGAGAGGAGATCAGTTTCTATAGTTAAATTTTTTTGGTTGAGTATATATATATATATATATGTATGTATGTCTGTATGTATATGTGACCCCATAGTGTCACCTGGTGCTGTGAGAGTCCTTGTCACATTTTAAAGGGTGTGTCAGCGTCTAATAGTGTCTTGTAGTGCAAGGTGATGCTGACTGATAAGGTGACGCTGTCAGAAGTCTTGCCTTGAATGTTACATGCCGCTTGGCACTGACATACATCTGCCACAGGGTAAAATAAAAGGTGGAGCTCTCCAACTGGCACTGTTAAGTAAAGTTTATGCAGTGCGAGGGTTGGCAGATGGGACTCCTGCAGTTGGCACAGTGAGGGGTCCTGCAACAGGCGGTGCAGTTTAGCAGGCGTACAATGAGAGCCTTTGCAGCTGGCACTAATCAGTAAGGGGGCTTAATACTCTCTGCAAAGGGAGCTCTTTTTTATTTAAAATGTGTTTACCGGGAAGAATACATTGAGATTTCCCTCGTTTTCAAGTATGTCCTTAAATATGGGTTAGTTCTGCTTGGACCATGACACATCCTTTATACACTTGGCAAGCTGTCTGTCAGCGATACATGCCATGAGGTTTTTTTTTCTCTGTTGGGCTGAGTTGGAAAGGCGGGGACTCAAAGGGGGCTGACCAGGGGGGAGTTCTCCCCCCCCCCTCCACCTCCTCTCTTTCCGCAGGCAGGCAGCTGAGTGACACAATGTGACAGAAGCTGGCTGCTGCCAAACACATCGTGTCTATTCAGCATCCTCTGCCAGGACTTCAGCCCACCTGCCAGACACGTAACCAGGTGGGGAGGAGCCTTGGTGACTGCAGCCTCCCCTGACACTTCATCATCGATTTTCCACAGCGAGAGAGAGAGAGAGAGAGAGAGAGAGAGGGGAAGTGAAATGTGATGCAGCAGAAACTACAACAAATGGAAAATACAACAAATAAAGCGGAAACAAATGGATGAGTAAAGATGAAACCCTTATTGGACTTTTTTATGATATAGTTTTGAGTTCTTATTATTATTATTTTTAGTAACCTCCTTGTCCAACCTTCTCTAATTAGAATGTTCTGTTTTTTTGTTTTACAGGCGTTGTCAAGGCCCTGATCTACAAGTATGTGTGCTTAAACGCTTTTCATCCTGCTCCAGTAATGACCAACCTTTGGCAGTTAATGTGTCGTAGACTATTTTCTCTATGATGCCCAAACAACTGTTTGGGGATCTTGGGAATTGTAGTCCGTGACACTGAAATGCCAAAAGTTATCCATAACGGCATTACTGCTCTAGATATTTTATGTTTATGACTCCATTAACCCTCTGAGTTTAAACGTTTTAAGGCTTTAAATGGCAGAGGGGTGTTTATATCACTCAGACACTTGAGGAATTGTACATTTAAGCCTCTAATTTTAGTACAGTGTTGATCTCAGACGTAGTTACATAACATGATGCTAAAATTACAAAAAATAAAAAGCATTAATTTTATGTGTGCATGTTATGGAGAAAAGAACTGTTTTTGTATCTTTTTTTTACTTTTTTGTTTTATTATAGACAATTTCACAAGTAGCATCAAAGAGATTATGAAGACTTAAGTGTCAGTTGGCCCATCTTATTTCTCTGGTATGAAACCTCATACTTGTTTAAATTAGTTGTTTTTATTATATTGCTTTATATGGACATCTCAAACATTCTTGAGTTTCTTTACTATTTTATATTATTTCCACTGGAGGGTTGTTCAAAGTATCTACAACTCTTTTTGTGACATTGTACTACTGTCTCACCAAGCTAATCCCAAATCATATACTCTTGGTTTTTTTTTTTCATTCTTTTTATTTTTCATGAAAATGCTCCTTTTTGCCTTTTTTTAAAGTCTCTTAATTGTATTTGTTTAATATTCTTATTTTCTTTTAAAGAAGAAAGGAAAGTTATCTTCCATAGCTATTCTGATTTAAAGAATCAAACAGGCACATGTACTTACCAATGGTTCTTAACCTCTTTTTCACAGGGATCCACATTATGTGAATCGTAAAAGCATGGCCACCAATTCTTCACTCAGTGACCCATTCTTAGATTACAATAAAAAAAAAAAAGTCTTGAAATATTTGGACATTGACACGATTTTTTAAATTTTGGCTCGGTACGCCACCATAGTGGATTTAACATTAAAAAAACAAAGATGCAATTGGAGTGCAGACTTTCAACTTTAATTCAAGGGGTTGAATAAAAATATTGTATGAAACATTTAGGAATGGCAACCATTTTCATACACAATCCCCTTATTTCAGGGGCTCAAATGTAATTGGACAAATTAACACAATCATAAATAAAATGTACATTTTATATACTTTGTCGACAATCCTTTGTAGGCAATGACTTTTTGAAATCTGGAATGTGTGGACATCACCAAATGATTTCCTCCTTGTGATGCTTTGCCATATCTTTAGTGCAGCTGTCTTCAGTTGTTTGTTCGTGTGTCTTTCTGCCTTACGTTTTGTCTTCAGCAAGTGAAATATCTACTCAATCAGGTTGAGATCAGGTGGTTGACTCGGCCATTGCAGAATATACCACATCTTTGCCTTAAAAAACTCCTGGGTTGCTTTCGCAGTATGCTTACGGTCACTGTCTATCTGTAAAGTGAAGGTCCGTCCAATCAATTTGGCTGAATCTGTGAAGACAATATATTCCTATACACTTAAGAATTCATCTGGCTGCAGGATGCAGAATTCATCCTTGTCTTCTTGCACATCATCAATAAACACTAGTGACCCAGTGCCATTGGAAGCCATACCTGCCATCACATTGCCTCCACCATGTTTTACAGGTGATGTGGTATGTTTCGGATCATGAGCCATTCCAAGCCTTCTACATACTTTTGTCTTCCCATCATGCCGTTACCGGTTGATCTTAGTTTCATCTGTCCGAGGAATGCTGTTCCAGAACTGGGCTGGCTTTTGTAGATGTTTTTTTCCAAAGTCTAATCTGGCCTTTCTATTCTTGAGACTTATGAATGGTTTGCACCTCGTGGTGAACCCTCTTTATTTGCCCTCGCAAAAGTCTTTTTCTTATGGTAGAATTGGATAATGGCATACCTACCTCCTGGAGAGTGTTCTTCATGGCTGGATGTTGTGAAGGGTTTTTTCTTTACCTTTTCTGTACCAGGGAATGGATACCACGATCATCCACCACTGATGTTTCCTGTGGATGTCCAGGCCTTTTTGTGTTGCAGAGATCACCAATGAGTTTTCTCAGAATGTTTTGGCCACTCCTAATCTTCCTGCTATCTCTCTGATGGATTTTCAATATTTTTTTTCAGCCTAAGGATGGCCTGTTCACTTGCTTTGAGAGCCCTTTTGACCGCATGTTGTTGGTTCATAACAACAGCTTCCAAATGCGAATGCCACACCTGGATTCAACTCCAGGTATTTTACCTGCTTAATTGATGAAGACATAATGAAGGAAGCCCACACCTGTTCATGAAACAGCTTTTGAGTCAATTGTCCAATTACTTTTGGTCCTTTGAGAAAGAGGGGGCTGCATAATTAAGAGCTGTAATTCCTAAACCCTTCCTCCAGTATGGATGGGAATACCCTCAAATTAAAGGGTCACTCAAGACCCCTAAACAACTTTAGCTTGCCGAAAAGCTTTATGTGCAAAGAGTGTGTCCTCTTTTTCCATTTTTCAAAAAGTGAAGATTTTAATGCAAATTGACACTTTTATGAATTAACCTGGTTATACCCCCTTGGCTTTCAAGCAGGGTACGGGTAATGTTACTCCCTGGTTTCGTTAGCTCAATGCATCTGACCTTAAGAAGCAGCAATTGCCCAGAGCACCTGACTTACAAAGAAGTCTTAGTGAGCTGTATTGGGAAGTCTGTGATTGGACAGACACATAAAGTCTGGGCGGGGTTAGAAGGGGAGGGCTTGCAAAGGCTGCAGACAAGAGAACTGTAGGTTTTTTCAAGCTGAGTTTATGTATATACCCAATGAAGAAATACAAAATAAAATACATGCAAGTTTTCATTTGGGTTATATCTACTAAACAGTGATTTTTTATTTATTTTTTATTTGGTCAGTGGATTGGCCTTTTAACCCCTTAAGGACACATGACATGTGTGACATGTCATGATTCCCTTTTATTCCAGAAGTTTGGTCCTTAAGGGGTTAAAGCTGAGAGACTGCACTTTAAACCCCTATTCATTATTTAAATGTAACTTAAAATTATTTTTGTAAACAGTCGAAATAACACAACTTGTGTCAGTATCCGAATATTTCCAGACCTACTTGTATGTAACAAAATAAATTGAACAAAATACTTTCATTAGGCTTTTACCAACCAGCTGTGGTCAGTTGTCTGTGGCTTGATTAATATGACCTGTTCCGACCAATGAGAATTTAATTCACAAATTCGGAACCCACTTTGAGAAAGACTGCCCCTACACTCTGTGCAAGGCTTTTAATGAAATGTTTAGTAATCTAAACTTGTTCAAAGATTACCAGCATCTAACTAATGTTCCTTTCAAACTACAATGCAGCAATAGTTTGTATATGGTTTTCTTTCTAAATCCTGATAACATAATGTGAAAATGTGCAGGAAGGTTTTCAGTTTGCTATTTATTTTTCTGTTTTGTCTTGTCGTGCTTTTGAAAGCTGAACGTTATTCCCTAATTTTTTTTACTTTGGATTTTTAAGGCTTTATTCATTATTTTTAGTTTATTATTTATATAGTGCCAGCATTTTCCATAGCGCTGTACCATGGCCAGCGCAACCGTTAGTCGAACTAGGAATTTGCCTAGGGTGCTGGCCTGCAGGGGACACCAACCGGGATATTTCCTGGTGGGCTCCCCCTGTCTTGGGCCACAGCACTGGGTGGACGGCACTTGAGACACTACCCCTCTCCCCCCCCGTGCCGTGCCGATCCTCCAGGTGCCCGAAAATAGGGGCGCCAAGAGGATCTCTGTCACAGGGGAGGCCACCACAGGGCACCCCCGAAGCTGTGCTAGGTAATGCTTACTTTGATAAATAAATAGCCATATGAATTATATATGTAAGGAATCAGTCGGCATTGGAAATGTATACTTAACCAAGAAATATTTTTAATTATTCAATGAAAAAGGTAAGCAGTGATATTTAGTCACCAGTCAGGATATTTGCTCACAATACCATAAACAACTTTTTTTTTAAATTTGTTTCATCATCCTTGCCCGTGCTTATGTGTGGACGTTATATCCTTTTACACCTTTGCTTGAAAGACAATTCTGCGTACAGTTCTGGTGGCAATTATTGGCTGTTGGTAGAGCGCCTAAAGGAATCCTAAAGCGTTAGGAATATAAATCTGTATGTAGACAAAATGTGCATGCGCGCTGAATACGGCGTGTGCATTCTGGCTTCCCCATAGGAAAGTATTGAATTAATTCATTCTAGCAGGAACTGCAAGGTCACTTTACCAGGTTTTGCTCAGTCGTTGCAGTAGTAGCGCCTTCTGTGGCTGTCAGTGTAACAGCCACTGGTGGTGTGTTTTACCCTTCAAGGTAAACATTGGCATTTCTACAAAACTGCAGTGTTTTACATTGAATGTTTAAAATAACAGGACCACTGCACCCAGGCCATTTCATTGAGACAAAGTGGCCTAAGTGACTTTAGTGGTCATTTAATTTTTTTTTAAGCCTAACTCATTAATAATGAACTGGCAACCCAATCCAGAAGTGGCAAATCCTTCACATATGGATATAGTAACTAAATTGAGAATTGTAGAGAGATGATGATAACTGCCAGATTTATGTTAAAGTATAAAATAGTATAGTTTAAGAATTTTGAAATCTGACTTTGGCCTAAATTTTGCAGTACTCTTGCCAATTCTCATAATTATCTGATCAGTAAATAACCCCAAAACAAGCCGTTGTTAAAGTATTGAAACACATGAAACTGTTGTAGAGAAACTCAAGCACAGGACGCACTTCACTAAATCAGCATGTTGGAGAGAATTGCAAAGAAATATCACAAACAGGAAAATGCTCCAAATCAGCTGTATTGACAATTTTGTTATTTTAGCATTATATTTGTAATTCTCCATATATTCCTGGTTTGTGAATACCCCTGGCAGCCATTCACCTTCAGGAAAACTTTTCTTAATAAATAATTCTTCCGCTGTCCCATTTGTGATCCAATCCTTCAGATTGTAGACTTACAGTGATAACAGTAAAACATAATGTATATTAGTCATTGAAAAACATTTTTTAAGCGTAGTAAATGCTTTCTATACTTTTTCATCTGTAAAGAAAAAACATTCATTTAAAAAAAATACACTGAGTGGCCTGTTAGGTCAGAGTAAAAAGTTAAGGAAATGTTTTTTTTTAGGTAATCCATAATGTTAGCACTCACGTGTTAGAGAGCTTGGGTGTAGCTCTTAGATAACAGCAGATAAAAAGGATGTTTTCTCACTAGACACACTGTCTGCATGAATGTAGTTGAATGCAGACACATTTTATGACAAAAAGCCAAACTAAAACACACAACTGAATTAAAGTATTAAATTTGATTATTGTGGCATTGAGATGAAGTGGTTATGGTGCCCTGAGTCCCCCGGCACAACCTTACCTTCAAGTGTTAAAGTGTTTTTCAATTTGTTTAACACTGAAGAAGTGTCCACAGAAGTTGGTTTGCTGTCTCTCCTCCTGTGCTCAAGTTAAGATGAAAGCTGACACTCTTAGGCTATTAATGGCCGAATTTGCACTGGGCAGGCAGTGATAGGCTAAGAGCACCAAAATGGTTTTACACTAATAGGTAAGCAACACCAGGGGACTCCAGGCACCATAACCACTTAATTAAGATGTACTGGATATAATGCCCAAAGTGTTTATTTATTTTTATTTTTTTGCCAATCTTTATTTCTGTCGTGCAATAGAATACACATAGGCTTGCAAACCCACAACAGCAAAGCAATCTTTAAATAAGACACATGTTGGCATATTGTTATGGCATGGCATGGCATGTACTAGCACATTTTTAGGAAATCAAAAAGAAAACAAGAGAAAAGAACATAAATGCAGTATCCGATATCCAGACACAGGCTTCAAGCTTAGGTTAGATAAGACAAAAACTGACTGGTATGAAGTTAGCATTATAGGTCGATTAAGGAGTATAGCACATATATAAGACATGCAATGGTACCAGGCATATAACTACATGGAAACAAAGCATGATGTTGGCACCAATGAATAGTGGAGTACACTAAATTATTTGTGAACACACAAGAATAAAATTAACCCGTAAGCTTAAATGTGCCACTGGGTACTATGACCACAGAAAAAACAGGACTAAACTGATGGCCAATGCGTATGGAGAGACATTTAAATTAGACAAAACACAACTCTGCTATCGAAATTAAGGTTGGGGATCAGTCTATTCCCTTCACACAGCAAGCTCTCCAGTGGTAAGGTAGGAGTCCCAGAGCCCTGCAGCAATCAAAGTCGCTCCGCCAACCCCAGACTTCAAGATGATTCAGTGCACCTATCCCACATGTCCAACTGCGCCCGGCGACTGCAACAGGATCCCAGATTCTCTCTTCGGAGTGTTCTCGTCGGTATATATCGTAGGTTTGCGGGTGTGGGCTGAGCCAAGGGAACTGACTCTGAGTGGATCGTGGACTGGGTAGGTGGCGACTAGATGCCGAGCTAGGTCTCCAGTAATGCAGCTTTCGCCGATTCCACTTCCTCCGCACTGTGAGCGCCCTGGTTGAGCAACATGTAGCATACTGAGCTGTGTAGAGGTGACGTTGAGGCCTGGGCTGAGGGGCTTCAGTACTTGTGGATTCCACCGTCCGTTGTCGTATATTAGCCCAGAATTGCGACCACAGTCGCAAGAAGGCCCGGTTAAGCCGCGCCTCCAGAGAGGCCTGTAGCAAGGGAGCATGAAAAGCGCCAGCCATCTTGAGAGTAGGCCTCAGACACCCAGCCCTGCAGGAGCAGCAAAGTCTCAGGTGAATTCAAGTCAGCACTCCAGTGGGGACTGAGATATCCCCCACCAGTCCAGACAGGACTCAGTGACAGGTAGCAAGCACCGTGGGCAGAGAATTGGCCGCTTCCCCTACCTTGAGTGTAGCCACAGGCCGCCAAGATGATCAACACGGGTAATGTCTAGCCAGGATAGCTTAGACTGCTGTCTCAGTGTAACCTGACTGGTGTAGCTGAGATTCCGTCAGGAAACCAGCAGCAATATCAGTATAAATGTGACGATTCTGTTTTTCACTTAAGAGCTCAAGCAACATGCAGCCATCTTGGTCAGCTGTCAGGCCCCCCCAAGTGTTCTTTTAACACTGTAGTAAATAACGCTGTGTTACAGGCAGTAACCTTTATTTTTAAAATGATATGACTTAAGAGTATAGTCACTGCTTCTCTCTCTTTTTGTTTTGTTGTAAATCTTTAAGTTTGTTGTGTATAAGTTTGACATACAAGCTTGCTATGCCACAACAGCAAATACAAGCAGTACACGATACATAGTACTATGGCATTTGATAGAACTGCACATTTCTGGAATAATAAACAAGCTAAAACAGTTAAGATACAAGATATAATAACACTGGAGAGGAGACAAACCACTTAAAGGACCACTATAGTGCCAGGAAAACATACTCGTTTTCCTGGCACTATAGTGTCCTGAGGGTGCCCCCACCCTCAGGGTCCCCCTCTCGCCGGGCTCTGGGGAGAGGAAGGGGTTAAAATCTTACCTTTCTCCAGCACCTCCAGCTTTCCTCCTCCTCTCCTTCCTAGCGACGTCATCGGCTGAATGCGCATCATTCAGTCAGTTCATAGGAAAGCATTACCAATGCTTTCCTATGGACGCTGTCGTCTTCTCACTCACTGAGAAGCACGCAAGCGCCTCTAGCGGCTGTAGGAGGGGAGCAAGCTGCCTCAGCAAGCAGTACTGCAGGTACAGAGGGCTGATGGCACAGACACACAGCCTGGAGGTGTGTCTTCACCTCCAGGCTGCACCAAATTTGGTTGTACATGGCATCAGGAGCTGCTTCTCAATGCTGCTGCTGTTGCTTCACCTCGATCACGGGCTCAGCCACATGGATGTCGACGGCCATCTTAGGTAGGTAAGCGTTTTGTGCACTTGTAGCTTGTGTATGGCCCAGCTTCCAGGGCCTGCCCGACTCTCCATTGTGGACCGGGATAAAACCAACTGGCCCAGGGGGGGCCTAACAGGACTCTGCAGCAGAATCAGCGGCTCCAGAATGGGAGATTGGTCACAACTCCCGCCTACAGGGCCCACCAGGCTTCACAGGCCGCATCTTGATTTCCAGGGCGTAGAGATCGAAGGGAAGCTCAATAACGGAGCGGGGTGTCCTCTCACCTAGCATGGTCTGGTAAGCAGTAGCTGAAATGCAAAATCAAACCTGGGTGCCGTAGTTTATTCCATTTATTTGGGATTTAGTGAGGAGCCCAAATCAGCCACGTCTCATAGGAAAGCATGGGGAGGCTATAGAGCATGCGCAACAAAACGCCACGTTGTACCAGTCAGCAACTCTGATGAATGAATGCTCAATCTCTATGGAGATTGTTCAGCGTGATGGCCACTAGAGATGTTTCTAGGCAGTGTTTGCGTTAAAAAAGCCTGCAGGGACAGGTTATAGACACCAGAACAACTACATTAAGCTGTGGTTGTTTTGGTGACTATAGTGTCCCTTTAATTTATTATTTCCTTACATGCACTTTTTTATTTTTATTTGTTTTGCTCATGGTCCTTTCTCTGTGTATCTCCCAGTAGTTACCATAGTTTAAAACTGCAGGAAATGTGTTGAGTAAAGTAACATTCAGATTAAGATTAATTTTTAGCACCCAGAGTTAGTACTCCAATTTTGCTAAAGGAAACTGACTTTTGTTTATGCTTCTTGTGATGTAAAAAAAATCCCCTTATTACTAAAAATATGAACTTTAAAAATGCAGTTTGCTTTTCATGTACATTTATCGCTTTTTATTGCTATCGCATGCACACATAGCAACATCTGTTTTCTTTAGGCTCATCTACGTCACACATTTGCTGTTTGATGAATCAGGATCCCCCCCTAACCACCTTAGTGTGTTTCGCAACCTGTAAAGGCTGGATTAACCCCTCTAAATTCACACGGTGTTGGCTGATGTATAACTCCTCAAACAGGAAACAACGTGCTGATTGCAAAGATTCTATATTGACGTAAAAATAAAAAAACAATAAAAAATAACTATCTTCTATGTCTTTCATGTCCCACTTTTTTTTTTCAAGTTAATTTATTAGTTGATTATTGCATAATTATTTACTCTGAAGAACAAACTGAGGAATGATTGAGGTAGATTGAAACTCATGTATAAATTCTACATCAAATTAATTAAATAAAGATACATTTAAATTCCTTTTTGATTGCTGGTTCTATGCTGCTAGTTTTATTCCCTATTTCCCTCACCCCTTTTCACTTGACTTTATTTATTTATACACTTATTGGTTAAAAATCCAGCTTGTTAATCCTTTTAGTTTTGGCAGGACGGTCTTAGTAACAAGGCAATAGATCACCTAGTCTTGGTTATGAAAGGCATAAACAGCATGCGCGCGCATTTTTTTGTAGATTCGTTCAATACCCACTAGCAGAACTATGAGTAATCTTTGCACAGGAAATGTCCACAAATATCTGACAATGAACCCGTTAGCCATCACCCTTTAGAAACCATCGGAAATGTAGCATTATGGGAAGATAGATCACAAACACCTGCAGTGAAACCATTAGGTGTAACAAAATATATGCTATGCACAAGGTGGCAAACATGTCTGTGCGGCTTTCCTGTACATGGGGT
Organism: Pelobates cultripes; assembly: GCA_933207985.1. NCBI lineage: Eukaryota > Metazoa > Chordata > Amphibia > Anura > Pelobatidae > Pelobates > Pelobates cultripes. The sequence goes on from OW240915.1 coordinate 28,905,069, forward strand.
ATAAATTTAAAATAATTAAGCCCGAAATAACTAAAATGAGTACGTAGTTGACTTGGAACATATTTACACTCCAGCAGTTTTTGTCTAAAATTTACCTAAATCCAATTTAGCTTTTGGCTTATATTTTATGTTGGGTAGCCCGTGTACTGTTTTAAAGTTCATTGCCATGTTTTCTTCAATTTCATAAATATAAATAGAATAACTTTTATTTGAAAGATGGAATGCTATGCTAGCAACGTGTATGATAAAACAGCTATTCTTTTCGTAGAGAATACTTCTAAGTGATTGCAATTAAAGAAATACTCCAAGCACATACATACATACATATACTTACATATACACACACTGGCACACATACAGAGACACGTAGGTACACACATGCAGTTACATAGAAACAGTCATACACATACAAACACTGGCACATACAGATAGACACACAGATACAAACACACATATAGATAAAAACACACACACACACATACAGACACAGAGAAAGACACACAGGCACAGACACACATACAAATAGAGACACACACATACCCCCACATTGATACAAACACAGACACACAAAAAGATACACAGACACACAAACAGACACATACAGATACACATATGTATAAGTGTGTGTCTGTGTGTGTTTGTATAGTGAATGCAGTGTGTGTGCTTGTATAGTGGATAATGGTGTGAGGGAAGGGGTGATGGTGAGGGGGGTGATGGTGGGGGGGTGAAGTGAAAAGGATTTTTCTTCTGCTCACTCTACATTTTGTTAATTGATAAAATTAAACTTAAAATAATTAAGTGCAATTAAGTTGTTATAGTGCCTGGAGGTCCCTGGCATGGCTTATCTTTACGAGTTAACCCAAAGGTATTTTATTCTGTGGCATGCAGTTCTGTCACAGTCCTTTCGCCTCAAAAAGCGGGCACCAAAGGCGGCTCTCTAATTAGGCGGCTTAGGCGCCCGCGCAAGGCCTCGGCCTGGCTGGGACCTTGCGGCCGCCTAAACTGCCTGAGGGCAGATTGTGTCGGGTCCCCGGTCAGTGACTGAGGACCCTACACCAGGAGGGGGCCCAGCAGTTTGCCCGGTATGCCGCCGGGTGCGAGGCCCCTCCTGGCTGCCCGGCCAGCCATCAGAGGCACCGGTCTGCAGCTCCGCAGTGAGCAGAGCTGCAGACCATGTGTCTCACGAGAACTGGCCAATCAGAGCATTGCCTCATACAGGAACAAAATAGAAGAATACACATTACATTATGTTTCTAATGTATTAATTTCACATGTTTTTGTTTAATGGAACCCTAGTGGTAGATTTGAATAATTTGGACAGTTTTAATATAATTATATAATTATTTAAGCATGCGTGGGATAGGCATAAGGCTATCCTAACTATAATATAAGGCTAGGGACTAATGAAAGTATTTAGAAAATTGGGCAGACTAGATGGGCCGAATGGTTCTTATCTGCCGTCACATTCTATGTTTCTATGTTTATACAATTTTTTTTAGGGGGAGGTGAAGGATTATTATAAGACAATATTGCTCCTATTAGCTTTCAGTGCAATTTTGTGTATATGAATCGCTGCCTAGGTGTTCTCTTTGACTCCGACCTCTCCTTCACCCCTCGAGTTCAGTCACTTGCGAAATCCTGCTACCTCTATCTCAAAAACATAGCTTGCATCTGTCCCCATATAACGTTGGATGTGGCTAAGGTGCTGGTCCATGCCGCTATCCAGGGGCGGACTGAGAACCCTCAGGGCCCCCGGGCAAAATAAATCAAGGGCCCCCTTACAGGCCCCACCCATACTCTGCAGCAAGCGCCACCCTTGTCCCGCCTCCAGCCACACCGTACACAATCTTTAGACACAAGGAACAAAAGGGCAATAAGCCCTTCGAGGCCCCAGTAGAGACTACAATTGAGGGCTAATGGGCCATGGAGGGGGGTCTTTCTAGCGGAGGCTATCTCAGTGTCCTTTAGAGGGTGTGTTAGAAAGAATCCCCTCCAAGCCCCATTAGAGACTACAATGGAGTCTAAAAGGCTTGGAAGGGGGTCTTTCTAACAGAGGCCATCTCAGCGTCCATTAGATATCCCCTGCTGGAAACAGTCGCCTCCAGGCCCCAGTAGAAACTACAATTGAGGGCTAATGGGCCATGGAGGGGATTTCTAGCAGAGGCTAGAGTCTAATGGGGCCTGGAGGGTGGTCTCTCCAACACTCTGGTTCCTATTCACAATATAGCAACACAACATAGCTCGCTGATACCTAAGCCAAGTTGGCTCCTCTTACCTTAATTACTGTTGCTGGCTGGCAGTCTGTGGGCTTGCTGGCTGCGGCTGGCAGGCTGTGGGCTTGCTGGCTGCGGCTGGCACTGCGGCTGGCAGGCTGTGGGCTTGCTGGCTACTGCCGGCAGGCTGTGGGCTTGCTGACTGCGGCTGGCAGGCTATGGCTTGCTGGCTGTAAGCCTGTGGCTTGCTGTAGGCCTGTGGGCTGGCTACTGGCCTGTGGGCTGGCTAACTGGCTGGCTACTGGCCAGCCTGTGGGTTGGCTGGCTGGCTACTGGGGCACTTGTAGATTATTTAAAGAAATAATCCATGCACAATAACCACTACTGCTCCAGAGTAAGTAGTCAAACCGTTTAAGAACAGTTTGACAACTTACCTGGGGTCTGCTGGGATATGAGGCTGTAGTAGGGAATAGGAGCAGTGGTGCAATGTGTGTGAAAGGTTCAGTGTGTGTGTGGGGGTGTAGTGTGTGAATGTGTAGGGTGTGTGGGCAGTGTATGTGTGTGGCAATGTTAGTATGGGGGGCTGTGTATGGGGGTCTGTGTGTATATGGGTGGGCAGTGTATGTGTGTGTGTGAGGCAATGTGTGTAAATGTGTATGGTGTATGTAGTGTGTGTGTATGGGGCAGTGTGTGAATGTGTATGGTGTGTGTGTGGGGGCAGTGTGTTTATGGGGCTAGAGTTCACTCTCACCACTGCGACCACCAGGAATCCATGGGGGTTACAGTGTTGAGAGTGAACTCTAGCCCGTAGCTCCAGGGCTAGAGTTGACTCTCGCAAGAGCAGTAACGTTGCCATGGTAACCGCGGCAACGCTCTGTGCTCGCGCAAGAAGGACCCAGAGGAGCTGCAGGGTGAGCTCCCAGGTCCTCTCTTCCTCCCCTGCCTGCACGGTGCCTGCGGACAGGGGAGGGGGGGCATTCTTCCCTCTCTTTCTCCCCCAACTCTCTATTCCTCCTCTTTCTCCCCGTGTCTCATTCTTCCCTCTCTGTCTCTTTCTCCCCCTCCCTCTATTCCTCCTCTTTCTCCCCGTGTCTCATTCTTCCCTCTCTGTCTCTTTCTCCCCCTCCCTCTATTCCCCCTCTTTCTCCCCGTGTCTCATTCTTCCCTCTCTGTCTCCCCCCTCCCCATCTCTCTATTCCCCCTGTGTCTCATTCTTCCCTCTCTGTCTCTTTCTCCCCCTCCCCATCTCTCTATTCCCCCTCTTTCTCCCCGTGTCTCATTCTTCCCTCTCTGTCTCCCCCCTCCCCATCTCTCTATTCCCCTGTGTCTCATTCTTCCCTCTCTGTCTCTTTCTCCCCCTCCCCATCTCTCTATTCCCCCTCTTTCTCCCCATCTTTTTATTGCCCCCCCTTTCTCCCCTCCCCATCTCTCTGTTCCCCCCTCTTTCTCCCCCTTT
>OW240915.1:28917795-29119783 GCA_933207985.1 Pelobates cultripes
GCTGAGCGCTTCCCTCCTGTCAGCCCCTCTCCCCATGCTGCGCCCGAGCGGTGCGGTCCGCCCTCATGGACGCACCGCCCGGGCAAAGCTACAGCCGCCTGAGCGCTCGGGCGGCTGCAGCATGGGGGGGCCGGCGCTCCTGGCGGCTGCCTAGTCCGCCTTACAGGTAGCGCCGGCCCTGCCTGCTATGTTAATAGCTTGCTAGACCCTGCAAGAGCCTCCTGTATGTGATTAAAGTTCAATTTAGAGATTGAGATACAATTATTTAAAGTAAATTACATCTGTTTGAAAGTGAAACCAGTTTTTTTTCATGCAGGCTCTGTCAATCATAGCCAGGGGAGGTGTGGCTAGGGCTGCATAAACAGAAACAAAGTGATTTAACTCCTAAATGACAGTGAATTGAGCAGTGAAATTGCAGGGGAATGATCTATACACTAAAACTGCTTTATTTAGCTAAAGTAATTTAGGTGACTATAGTGTTCCTTTAAACTGTTAATAGCTTTCCCTCCCTGCACCTTGCTTACCTACCCTGCTTTCTCTTCTGCAACTGTATCATCCAAAAAATGACCTACCTACTTTTCCTGTACATGAAATACATCCTTTCAATATGTCTTGTGTCACTTTAGAAAGAAAGATAGTTTGAGCAGGGCCCTCAACACCCTGTACTCGTGTGCGTCCAGCTCGTCTTGTTGCACATACATGTCTGTTCGTCCACCTATTTTTCAGCGTTACGGAATTTGTTGGTGCTCTATAAATAATAATATTAATAATATTAATAATGAATACATTAATTGTGGCTGCACATTTGCTCTTTATCAGAAAAATATGAGTCCACCCATATGGCCTTTTGGTGTAGTAAGTTATGACATCATTTTCTGGGGTACAACTTGGGAGGATGGATCAGAGAATGGGGGGTAACTAAAGTGAAATTAATGTTTTTTTTAGCAGATTTTAGTCTGGTTTTTTTTTTTCTTATAAAATCATGCTTTTTTTTTTTTTTACAATGTAATGTAATTTTCATGGCTATGTTTTTATTTGAATATTAGCAGTAGAAGAAAACATTTATTAGATAAAATAATATAACTATGTTCTCTCCTGACTCAAAGTGTTCTAACTACGTTAACAGGCCCACTGTAGGATGTCTGTTATTTGTAAAGAGGAGGTAAGTTCTCACCGTAGGGTTTCATATCCTATAGTTTTTCAATTTGCTTTGATATCACTGGAATTTGCATAATTAGGAATCGCTAGAACGTGTGTACAATCGGGAGCATTGCAATACTTCCTACACGTGCCGTTTAAATTGCAATGCATCATAAGATTATGTAGTATTGCAGCATGTGGTTACATGCTGCCACTAAATATTAATAGCCAGAGCTAAGAAATGTTACAGAACCCGGACTCTGACAAAAAGATGTCCTGACAAACATCAGATCCTGGTGAGCAAATCCAGAGAAAAAATGTCATTATGAAAATAATGCGAAAAACAGCTTACACCAGAGCCTACACCCAAAAAACTCAAGAACAAACTAGTCCTTAAATATTAAAAAAAAATGATAAATTACCAATTAACAGTGTGACTAATGATGTTATCAATTAAACCATTCATAAAAACAATTTAAAATTTACACACAATTACTTAAAGGAAGTCCAATCATAAAATAGGATCACACTTAAAATACTGTCATGTGATGGTTAAATAAAGGTGTATTCAAAGAACAAATTTAGTTAAATTAAAGTTAAACTAACTTCCCTCCTTCTTTACTCCAACACTGTACAGAAGGTTTTGTAGGTCAACTTACAGCACCAGCATTTTAGCAACTGAAGGTGAGAGCGGGAGGATTCGAAGCACACTACACCGCTTTCTAAAGGCTGCTACTACTACATAAACTATAAATGCTGGTTGCATTGTTGAAAAAATCGCTATCCCCAAAATGAACCCAAGAAAGAAAAAACTATTTGACGATAATACAGATACAACCTCACATAATATAATTTTTTTTTTTACATCTAAAACACAACCCTTGCCCACCATTATTGCATTATTTTACCATTTCTACACATATTTCCTCACATTTCCCCAATCTCTTAATCCCAAGAATAATTACTTCCACTCGTGTTCTCTGTTCCTCCCATTCATTTTTGGAGAAAAGCTGATTATTTTTGTTATCCCGTTTTGGATGACAAAACATTTGTATACGTTTTTAAGTCACACGTATGGCATATACATTTTTCAGAACAACGACTGAATAGAGATGATCTCTACAGCTGCACCTTTTAGCGATTAATCTGAGACAACTGACACAGAAAAATAAGTAGAGTAGAGATATTAAAAAAAGATGAGACATCGTCAATACTCGAAGGTAGTAATCAGGGCCGGACTGGGGATACAAAGCAGCCCTGGAAAAAAAATCTATGCCAACCCCATAAGTCATTGCGCCATGTATTGTCACATGTAATACGTACAGCTATGTCTTGCCACCCTAGATGACTGAGTAATATATAAATATATATATATATATATATATATAGACTCAATCATCTGGGGTGGCAAGACATAGCCCCTTACATATTATTGGTTAATATATATTTATTTTTTCTAATACAAGCTCACTCACTAGCAGGCACACACACACACTCTCTCACTAGCAGGCACACACACACACAAGCTCACTCACTAGGAGGCACACACACACACACACACACACAGACAAGCTCACTCACTAGCAGGCACACACACACACAGACAGGGCCAACGCCACTGTTAGGTGAACTAGGCATTCACCTAAGGCGCCAGCCTGCTGGGGGCACCCACTGAAATATTTCCTGGTGGTCTCCCCCTGTCTTTGGTCGCAGCGCTGGGCGAGTGGCTCTAGACCCGCCCCCCTCAGAAGCGGGCTGCTCCTCCAGGCACCCGAAGGTGGAGGCCCACAGAGGAGCCCTATCACAGTATGGCAGAGCAGGCACCTTCTTACCTTGATGACAGGTGCCTGCTGTGCCATCAAATCCCAGTGACCGGAGAAGGGAAGGAGAAGGCAGCGATGGAGGCTGTTCTTGCAGCCTCTCACTCCTCCCTTACGCACCCTCTTTGATGCCGGGAGCCGGAATATGACGTCAATTGGGTCCAGGCATACTAAACGGCAGGCGGGAGGAGTGAGGAGCTGCCCCACACTGGATCCCATGGAGGTGAGTGTTTGAGTGTTTGTCAGTGAGTGTGTCACTGAGTGTATGCCTGTGTGTGTGTATCAGTGAGTGTCTGTCTGTCTGTGTGTCTCTAAGTGAGTGTCTGTGTGTCTGTCAGTGAGTGTCTGTGTCTGTCAGTGAGTGTCTGTGTGTCTGTCTGTCTCTCTGTGAGTGAGTATATGTCTGTCAGTGAGTGTGTGTGTCTGTATGTCACTGAGGAAGTGTATGTCTGTCAGTGAGTGTATGTCAGTGAGTGTCTGTGTGAGTGTGTGTCAGTGAGTGAATGCCTGTCGGTGAATTTCTGTGTGTGTGTCAGTGAGTGAGTGTATGTCTGTCAGTGATTGTGTGTGTGAGTGTATGTCTGTCAGTAAGTGCCTGTGTGTGTGTGTCAGTGAGTGATAATATGCCTGTCAGAGTGTGTCTGTCTGTCTGTCATTGAGTGAGTGTATGTCTGTCAGTGTGTGTGTGTGTGTCAGTGAGTGAGTGTGTATGTCTGTCAGTGAGTGTTTGTGTGTGTGCATGTGTGTCTGTCAGTGAGTTTCTGTGTGTTTGTCAGTAAGTGAGTGTATGTGTGTCAGCGTGTGTGTCTGTCAGTGAGTGACATGAAGGGGCGGCAAAATGGATCTTTGCCTAGGACAGCAGAAATCCTTGCTAGCAGGCACACATACACACAGACAAGCTGACTCACTAGCAGGCACACACACACACACAGACAAGCTCACTCACTAGCAGGCACATACACACACACACAGACAAGCTCACTCATTAGCAGGCACACACACACAGAGACACTAGCAGGCACACACACAGACAAGCTCACTCACTAGCAGGCACACACACACACACACACACACAGACAAGCTCACTCACTAGCAGACACACACACACAGACAAGCTCACTCACTAGCAGGCACACACACACACATAGACAAGCTCACTCACTAGCAGGAACACACACACAGACAAGCTCACTCACTAGTAGGCACACACACACAGACAAGCTCACTCACTAGCAGGCACACACACACAGAGACAAGCACACTCACTAGAAGGCACACACACACACACAGACAAGCTCACGCACTAACAGTCACACACACACACACAGACAAGCTCACTCACTAGCAGACACACAAACACACACACACAATCACTGTCATGGCTGAAGCTTACCTGGCACTGGTAGGTGAAGTTTTCATTTTGTAGCCTCTTCCTTCCAGTGAGCACCGTGTGGGGGGCGGGGTGTACTATACTGAGGCGGAGCTATGCTCAGCAGGCGGGGCTTGTGTGCGGAGGCGGGGCATGAGGCCGAAATTAAGGTTAATTGTGCAGGGAGACTGAGAGGTCTCCCTCCGGCCGCAAGCAGCCTTATTGCGGCCGTACCAGCCCCAGCTAGTCCCTCTTTACTTCCCTGTCACAGTCCAAGGGGAAAATGATTTAAATGAAATTACTTAGGATGAACAGGGCTGTCAGAACAGCCCTAGGTGCCGCGGCCCACCGGGAAATTTCCCGATATCCCGGTGGGCCAGTCCGGCCTTGGTAGTAATACTCGAAGTAGGGATTCGGGAGTGTTGCTACTGCCTTCATCTCACTCCCAAAGGCAAAGCTGATCATCTCAAAGCTAATTCTGGATCTCTGGGAACTCTTTGTAAATGGCGACGACGACAGGATAAGGGAGCAGCTGTCTCCCCTACCCAATGTCCTCAACTAGGCCGTAGACGAGTCATCTTGAATAAATGGACACTTGCCCTGCAGCGAGACTCTCAAGTGAATGCACAAATTAGTGCTGTTATTATTATTATTATTATTATTTATATAGCGCCAACAAATTCTGCAGCGATGTAAAATGGACGGAATGACAAACACGTAATTGTAACTAGATGAGTTGGACGCACATGAACAGAGGGGTTGAGGGATGTGACCATATAATTTGTGAGCGTGGAGCAATTAGATACAGCCTTTACTGCTATGCCGTCAGCACAACATTGGCATAGCCGTAAAGTTTTACTGCTATGCCAATGTCATGCTGATGGCATAGCAGTAATAACCAGAAAAGGTAAACGCATATCGAGAATAACCATTCATCTTCACATTTATTAGCAGATTGGCTAGTACAATGTATAGGTTACATTTTATGCTGTTCCAGGCAACACCAAGCCCTGTTGGGCATTACTGCCAGTGCACTTTAAAGGGACACTATAGTCACCAGAACAACTACAGCTATTGTATTTGTTCTGGCAAGTAGAATCATTCCCTTTGGGCTTTATGCAGTAAACACTGTCTTTTCAGAGAAAATGCAGTGTTTAAATTACAGACTATGGATACTTCCACTGGCCATTCCACAGATGGCTGCTAGAGGTGCTTCCTGGGTCAGTGCTGCACAGTAAGCAGTACTGCCATTCAGCGTCTCCGCCCTTTGCATGGAGACACTGAACTTTCTTGATTCAATCCATCTCTATGAGGAGATGCAGATTGGCCAGGGCTGTGTTTGACTTGTGCTGGCTCTGCCCCTGATCTGCCTCCTTGACAATCTCAGCCAATCCTATAGGAAAGCATTGTGATTGGCTCAGAGAATCATTTCTGATGATGTCAGCCAAGCAGGCAGATCAGGGGCAGAGCCAGCGGTGGCAGACTTGAATACAAGTAAGATTTTAGTATATTTAGGGAGGCAAAGGGGAAACTGGGGGCTAGGTGGTGGTTTTAACACTATAGGGTTAGGAATACATTTTTGTGTTCCTGACCCTATAGTGTTCCTTTAATACTACCCAATTACATTATTCAACCAAGAGTGAAGAAATCCCTATCAGATGTGGCAGCAGACACAACCCCACAATAAAAATGAGAAATACCTGGCTTCTAACTGTACCAGAGGGTTCAAAGCATGAAGGGAACTAAGGCATTAATTGCTGAATTCTCTGATAAAGGAGGAATTTGGATTAAAAGGAATGTGTCTGTTGCACGATTTCAGAAATAATAATAAAAAAATAAAAAATAAAGATTCCTAAGGCAAAATAGAAAACAAAACTATTTACATAAGTATATTAGTTTGATTAGTTTTGTCGGTCACTGATATTTACAAATGAGCCATAAGGAGTTATCATCAAATATTTCCTTATCAGACATCTAGGTATGTTAACAGCAAAATGCAGAACGTAGACTTAAAACCATTTTTAGAATTACTAGCATTTTACAAAATGTAAAATATTTTGTCTTTGTTATCCTTCCACGGAATTCTAATTAATTGAAAATAGGATTCCAGAGCAGAACTTTTTGCCTAAAATTTGTAATTCAGCTTTCAATTCACTATAATTTGTCGTGCAGAGAATTAACCTCATTGCACCCAAAATGAAACCGTTGGAACGTTGGCAATGTACTTCTTCTGTGAATGCTGGTCCTCAATTCATGCATTACTGTAGTTTCTTCTGTTGGGGCTTAGTCTGTGCCCCCATGACTTTCAACAAGTGGAGCAGCAGAAAGTCTTTTGTATCTTCATTCTATATTTCATTGTACATTGAGCTTTTGAAGGCACATGGGGCAGCTAACAAAGATGGCTTTGATTGAGACTTAGAACATAGGCAACAGTTTCAGAGACAGTATACTAGTCATGTGTCAGACTGATCCATGCTGCATTGACCAGCTCATGAATGCTCATTGTAAGACGGAATGAATGCAGATCGCAACTTTCATTTTCCTCTTTTTTTCGGTTGCATGAATCTGACTTGTAGACATGACTTGATATTAAAGAATGTGCACCTCCCCAGTATCACACTTTTGGAGGGGCAGTTCCCATCTGTGTTAGAACTTCTAAAAATCTGGGTGTACAGCTATTAATACAGTGAAGCCCTGGAAAAAATTCTATACCAGCCCAATAATAAGTTGCGCCAGCATGGTGTGCTGATATATAGTCAAATCTGCTCCCTCCCTCAGTCCTCCTGTGCATACTGACAGCAGCTGCTGCCACTATTAGAGAGGGTGCGGCGGACCGGCTTAGCGGCACAACCATGATATGCGGCCGGCCCCCTATGTGTGACACCGGACTGACGTCACCTACATACGGCCAGTGGCCGCGATATTACTAAAAACGGCCAAATGGCTCCCTCAGTCCCTCTCTATGTGAGGGCAGAATTAGAGCGCCGCACAGCGCCAGGTGCCGTGGCCCACCAGGACATTTCCCAGTATCCCAGTGGGCTGGTCCAGTCCTGAGCTCTGGAACTCCTTTACCGAGATACCACACATCAACAACGTTTTTTGTTTTTTTAAGCTGAAATGATACAGTATTACTGGGGAGGTTGCAAGTTACATTCTAAGAGGTAATGTTTTAGTGTTTGCATGTTATGCAATGTTATTTTTTTACCTTAGAAATAGTGATGTCCCAAACGGTTCGCCTAACGGTTCGCCACGAACGGTTCGCCGCGGACTCATCATTGAGTAAACTTGACCCTGTACCTCACAGTCAGCAGACACATTCCAGCCAATCAGCAGCAGACCCTCCCTCCCAGGGCCTCCCACCTCCTGGATAGCATCAATTTTGAAGCTGCATTCTTAGTGAGCTGTCCAGGAGGTGGGAGGGTTTGGGAGGGAGGATCTGCTGCTGATTGGCTGGAATGTGTCTGGTGACTGTGAGGTACAGGGTCAAATTTTACTCAATGATGAGTCCGTGGCGAACCGTTCGTGGCGAACCGTTCGGCAAACCGTTCGGCGAACCGTTCCGGACATCACTACTTAGAAATAAAAATCTAATCTTTTGAAAAAATATGCTAAATTAATTCTTTCAGCTTATTTAAGAAGCCCAACTCCCTCTTTGAATGCAAATAAATATGACATTTCTAAAAATCTAAGTAAATGAGTTTATCTGAAAATTGCACAGAAAATATCAAACAAAGAAGTGTGACATCTATTTCAATATATCCACTTTTGTGAGAGAAGGGAAGGGGGGGTGGTTGTCTTTTACTTGCTGGAATGACAGCAAATATCTCAATCTATATTAATGAATGTAACCCTATATACATGAGCTTATAAATAAAGAATTTATTTCCTAAAGGTTTCCTAGTTCTTAAACTCTTTTTATTTGATCTTAATTTTGTTTGCTTATTATCACAGCATATATATTTGTTAGGATGCTCGATATTCTAACTCAGGTGCCAACTATACCCTACTATATTTATTTAATGCTATAAAATGTTTGAGTGAAAAAAAACATGAAGCTAAATAGGCCATGACAAGGGGTGATCGATCCTTTGTCATCCCCCCAAGTTACATTAATTTACGTGCGTATAGGATTATTAACATGAAATATTGGTGAGGGTATCATAGTTCTGGTAAGTGGGGGATGCCCCATAGAGGCAGGGGACATACCCATATATTTTGTTGCAATTAAAAGACATCTATTGGCAATGACTTATGATTAATGAGACACTGTAGGCACCCAGACCCAGACCAGTTCATTGAAGTGGTCTGTGTACAGAGTCCCTATTACCCTTAGTACTGCAATGTTAAACATTGCAGTTCCAGAGAAACTGAAATGTTTACATTGCAGCACTAAGTCAGTCTCTAGTGGCTGTCTACCAGACAGTCACTAGACAGCTTCCTGGATTGAAATGAACCTTATTTGACACTGGTATGTGACAGTGGACATCCTGTGCATGAGGACCTCATGAGTCAGATTTTTTCCTCACCGAAAAACATTGATTCAATGCTTTCCTAGGTGGAGGTGTAATGCATTAGCAGAATTTGCGGGATTTGCCACCCATGCGCATTAGAGCCCACTCATCGCAGGACTGAGGAGGAGGAGCTTTGGCCAAGCGCCGAGGGCCATTGGTGCTGGGAAAAGGTAAGTATATAAGGAATTATTATTATTATAAGGAAGGGAGTGGGGAGGCCTGGGGAGCGATAGTGCCAGCAACACAGCTTTGTATTCCTGGCACTATAGTATCCCTTTAGGGTGTCTTAGAAAACAAACAAACAAAAAAAAAGTACTAATGTGAGTATTCAAGGTGAATTCAAAGTACATTTAAAATTTAAGGGCAAAATAACTGAACAGGAAAAAAATCAGCTATGCTTTGAGTTCAACTACTCTGGCCTTAAATGTGAAAATCACTTTAAAGTCTAATTTTGCTGAATAACCTTGGTTATGTCTACGACTATTAGATCTGCCATCTCATGTTCCCCTTTTACTACTGGCTGTAGAAGACCCCTCAGACATGCTTAGTCTGCTCTAACAAGATTCCTGATGTAATCTATTAAGTTTGTCGTGGGCTGTCAAATGCTGGACGCCCTAGAAGACAGGCCTGTTTATTGTCCAGTCCTCTGGGACTATTATTGATTAACAACACCTGGAGGTGGAGATTGACTTCCTTAAAGTGGATGTTTTTTACTTGCAAAGTGGTTGAGTACCTGGGGTTAAAGGCCACCTATAATGCCCAAACATTATTTAGCTCTTTAAAGAAATCTTTCAACTGAATCTACACATAGTGCTAGCAGATTTGATAGCAAATGTATAGATTGAGAGAAAACCCTGTTTAAAAATTGTTTTTTTCTCCCACCTGTCAATCAATTAAATTCTTATTGAATTCCTATACTATTGCTGGCTAGTATGTTGGGCCAAACATATTAGCCAGAGCTAGTACAGGAACCTACTGCCATGACTCCACTCCATTCAAACGTTATAGAGGAGGTATGCTGTGCTTGGGAAAATGTCCCCAAGCAGAGCAAATCAGTAAACAGCAGAGGAGGAACATTGTCGTACTGGTGGTGGGTGTTACACAAGTGTACTGAGATTGTGGCTGGTAAGTAGAGGCCCAGTTGTGGTTACAGGTTCCTTTAAGTGGGCAGTACCCAAAATGCATGGGGTCTTAGGTCAAATTCAAAAGGAAGAAACTAGCTGCCCACCATCTCTAAACTTCACCAACTGCCACGTGTCATTGGTGATGTTCCACAGCAATACAACTCGGCATAATGTAATGTGCAGCGTTAATTCATGTGTCATCTCACTTTTTTTCTTTTCAATGGTGAAAAATACTTATTTATCCAGATAAAAAAACACATAGACAAATCCAGTCACATTTTGGGAAAAGTGTGCTATAATTCCAGCAGTATGGGGCCAACTCAGTTATTTCCTACCACATGGTATTTCTTCTAAATTAGAGAAAGTTTAGCTAGGACACAGTTTTTAAAAAACTAAATAACACAGTATACACTGCTATACACTGAAGTAATCATCAATGGGATGTTCCTGATATTTCCATGGTTTCCATGGTAATTGCCCCACTTTTAGAACTTTGACACACTTTTCAGAACATGACACTGAAAAATTTAGGAATAGGCCATTCAACTGGTTCGGGACATACAATTCTCCCACAGTGAAACATATCGGGTGGAACAGTTATCTCCACTTTCAATCATGTGTGATTGACTTTCTTTTATTACATTCGTGATATTTTTTTGTAAATTGCGATGACTCTGCAGCGCCCTCTGTCTGTCAATCAGATATGTACTTATTCGCCTAATTTGTGCATATTATGAAGTGTTTAGCAAACTATGACATTGCTAGTACAGTATACTAAGCAGTTACTGAAGCTTTTTATGTATGTTTACATATAAATGCTTTTCACCACATTTTAAGGGCAAGTCACTAATGGCTAGTCCTTGTTCAAAATAAAGTATTGGGTAGTTTTTCACTTGTCAAGGTGTTTGGTCTCTGTAACTGCGATAATCTCGCAAACAACTACAAGTGATAATTTGGAGGTGAGATACTGATGATAACCGTCAACAACACCAAATAGGTCAACAGGATAGTACGGTGCTGCTAATAATGAGAAGATGTACTCCACTGGGTAGAAAATAGGAAGCGTCCTACCTTCATGGAAGCTCCCAGACTGGCCAATGAGTAAACAGCTGCTCCCATTTAGACGTATAGGAATAAAAACAACTACAATTCGGAGGTCTAACTTTTGATACTTCTTGTACTACATCTGTGCTACCTCACCTGCTTCTGCCTTGCCCTAGCTGTCTTATTCTTGCAGATTACAGTAGACAAACTAGTTAACAATATATCTTGCCCTTTTAAATGGGCAAGCCTGCTTACAGTGGCAGCTTATTGCAGAGTCTGGTTGGCACCATTCACCAAGTATTAATTTAGAACACCTTAAGAAATCTGAAAAAGTTTGGTTTGGGGCGGTGGAGCCTGACAGCCGTGCTGACTGGTCGCACATCTCGAGAGCTCCAAGGCACAAAGCTTTAAAAAAGCCTATATCGCTTGTTTTAAGACTGAATTTTACACCACTGAATTATCCCTGAAACAGGGGAAACCTCGATGGTGGAACTATCTGTGATTTTGACCGAAATCGGCAGCTTAATTTGGGAGCTGACTTGCGGCCTACACGAGGCCTACTCATTACAAACGCGGGGGACGCGGCCGATCCCTCAACATGCCGTTATACACAACTCATGAAGTCTCTCCTTTCATCTCCCCCCCGCCTGCCGATGAGGGATATCCCGGTACCTTCTACTCCAGCTGCAGGGAAAAGTTATCAGCACACTCACGCTAGAAGCAGACTGCCAGCCACGACCAGCAACAACACCAGCACGCGTAGCATGGTGGAGGCCATGTGCCCCAGTGATCGGCAGGAAATGTGATCTGGAGCTCTGTGGAGCTTAGACAGCCTCTTCGAAGAATTTTGGCAGAAGCTGCACCTCAGGCTCCTCATCCCTGTCTTACAGGTCCCCCAGCACACTTACCTGTGCGACCTTTCTGCCACCTCTGGGCGCGACACAGGGTCACCAGCCCTCCAAAGGCGCAGACCTGACGGCACACATCAAGATGGCCAAAATCAAGACGGGCTGGGATGAAGCCTGCTCTGAAGCTGAGAAAGGGGAGACCTGGGGGCTGAGGCATATAGAGGGAATCACAGAGGCTGCTCAGGCACCGTCTCCATATGGACGACTTTCCTAACGCTGAACCATTGGAAATGCACCAACATGCGGGGCTGTTCTACCAGGAGCTGGTATAGGCTGAATTGAACCCATGCTGTCTTGCCTTACTTCCCCTCATACCTAGCCTAGTTACATTGCATTGCTGAAACTCTATTACTCTGTCTGTTTCAACATTTAGCCCTTTATTCTAATTTTCCTTTTCTAATATACATCCTGACTGGTTACATCACTGATAAGCATTGGTCTCAAGCTTTGTCTAAACATACTACCTAGCCTACAAAGCAAAAAAGTGCTGGTGTGCAGACTTTGTAAAAATACACCTCTGATGTGATAACCACAATCTCCCACCACTCCAATGTGTACAGGGTGTATTAACAAACAATTATAATGTGATATACCTTTGTTTAACACTTTAATCTCATTTTCTTTCAAAGGATATGTAGAGATATTGTTAATTGTTATGGGGATCACCGGTTGTATCTTTTTTCTTTTCTTTTGTTTTCCTCCTCTGCATGCCCGAAACTTATTCTCCTCGTTCTTTTTATAGGAAACTCTTCCCTCCTCGGTTCTTTCTCTAAAAAATTCCTTTCTGTATCCACATCCCTTAAAATATCAAACCGGTTACTAAAATCATTTCTATATTGGATGTCCTTTTTAGGTACCCTATCTTCCACCCTATCTCTATAGGGGGATCCCTTCCTATCATATTGTCGCTTGTTTCTATTTCTTACTTGAATCCATTCTTCTCTCTTATTTGTATTTTCCTTTTGTTCATCAATATTTCTATAAGGTATTCTGGATCTCTGTTTAGGAGTTCTGGATCTCTGTTCTGGATCTCTGTTTTAGGTTTAAAATTTGCACCTACTAAGCTCTTGAACTCTTTTTCGGCATATATAGATGTGATGAAATACGGGAGAAGATTGTCTATTAAAAAGTTTTTTTTAAATAACAGTTTTAATACAATTCACAAGGTTGAGGATGAAGATGGTTTTAAGCATAAATCCCTTCAGAATAGATTTAATTTTCATCCTAGCCACCCGAGACAAGGTAGTATAGAAGCCTTTGAGAAAGCAGTTCTTAACGATTTTAAGAAAATAAATATAAATAAAAATAATTTCAATTTTACCTTTGAAGAAAGGATGGCTCTTAAAGGACTCAAAGAAAATTATCAAATTGTCATCAAACCCGCAGATAAGGGCAGTAGTTGGGTGATAATGGATTCCAACAAGTATGTAGCGGAATGCAATAGACAGCTGGAGGATAATGAGGTATATACCAAATTGAGTGGAGACCCTTTGGGTAATATGAGGAGATCCTTGACTGAACTTCTGGACAAGGGAAAACTAGAAGGTATATTAACATCTAAAGAGTATGATTTTTTGGATATCAAATCACCCAAAACACCGGTTTTCTATATCCTGCCGAAGGTCCACAAGGATCTCCACAACCCACCTGGGAGACCCATTGTCTCCGGGATAGGGTCTATCTCTAATAATCTTTCAAAATATATTGGCTCCTTCCTCCAACCAATAGTAATGAAAACCAAATCCTTTCTGAAAGCGAACCGGCTGACTACAGAGTGGAAGAGGTGATTGTACACCGAACACCCTGATTACTCAGAGGACTGGTGAGCAGATTGTGGATGCTGTAAGTTTCCTGCATATGGTTTTAAGAATGTGGAAGAAAGTTTTTGCACTTACCTGCTGTCCGGGTCGTTTGAATGTCATTTGGATCCCACGAGCTCCAGGGGCTGATCCTCCCAGGGCGCTTTAGCTTGGAGTGGGGCTCTGACCACTCCTGACTTGTGAGTGTTACATCCAGAAGAATCATTTGTTTATTCACTTGCACTTATCTTTTTGATACCCTATATGGACTTATATTTATTTGCGAGTATGTTAGGTTTTAATACTCTGCGGTTTGTGGTATATCACATTATAATTGTTTGTTAATACACCCTGTGCACATTGGAGTGGTGGGAGATTGTGGTCATCACATCAGGGGTGTGTTTTTACAAAGTCTGCGCACCAGCACTTTTTTGCTTTGTATGACAGTTTTTAACCTAATTACCAGTGTTTTATGTTTGTTGCTGCAATCTGATTAGGAACTGTATTACTTATTGTAATATTTGCGCCATCTGATTTATATAGATATTTTATATTACCTAGCCTGCTCTTATTTTCTTAAAATGTGCGGATGGCATAAATGCCATATACTGTTTTACTGTGTCTATTATTTTGAATGCTTATTTCAGCTATTGTGGCATTGTAAGCATACATGTTACTCCTGCACTTTAAAAATAAAGAATGAAAAAAAAAAGTTTGGTTTTATCTAGCAGTAGTACAATAAGTAAAGTTAATCAAAACTAGTATTAACCGATATGAAAAAAGATCTACTATATTTTTTCCATTGTTTGTCCCAGCACATTTGTTTACAAGGTAGGATATACTGCATTTGTATTACGTTTGGGAATGTCAATTTGGGAGAACCCCCAGTGGGTGGGTTAAAACAAGCTATTCTAGATAGAGTTTTGGGTAACTTGGAGGCCAAGGAAACACCTTGAACTATTTGTCATGTTCCTCAAACCATTCCTGAACATTTTTTCAGTGTAGCAGGTTGCATAATTCTCCAGAAAGAGGCCACCGCATCCAGGAAACACCATTGCCATGAAGGGGTGTACATGGTCTTTAACATTCTCTAGGTAGGTGGTACATGTCAAAATAAACTCTACATGAATGCCAGGACCCAAGGTTTCCAAGCAGAACATTATCCAGAGCATAACACTGCCTCCACTGGCCCGTCTACTTCCCATAGTGCATCCTAATGCCATCTCTTCCCCATGCAAGCGATGCACATGCACCCAGCCATCCACCTTAACTAAAAGAAAACTTGATCATCAGACCAGGCAACCTTCTTCCCCTGCTCCATGCTCCAGTCCCGACGCTCACATCCCCGTCAGCAGTGGACAGGGGCCATCATGGGGACAGACATCCCCATATGCAGCAATCAATGATGCACTGTGTGTTCTGACATTACGTTTTTTAACGGTTTAAGGCTACGCTAGCCTTCCCTACATGCAACAATGAGCTATGGACCCTGACAATGTTTCACCGGTTGTCCTTGCTTGCACGCACCACTTTTGGTAGGCACTAACCACTGCATACTGGGAACACCCCACAAGTCTTGTTGTTTTGGAGATGCTCTGACCCAGTCGTCTAGCCATCACTATTTGGTCATTGTCAAAGTCACTCAGATCGTTTCGCTTGCCCATTCTTCCTGCTTTCAACACATACAAATTGAAGTACTGACTGTTCACTTGCTGCCCAATATATCCCGCCTCTTGACAAGTGCCATTGTAACAATATAATCAATGCTATTCACTTCACTTGTCAGTAGTTTCAAAATTGTGGCTGATCATGTGTATGTAAAGTCTGTGGCTGATCATGTGTATGTAAAATATGCTAGATATGTTTAATTCTCCTAGAATGACTTGTAAAAGGCTTGTGAGGAGCATAAACATTGCGTCAGGGTTTTTGTAAGACAATAAATTCCTCTTTAATGGTCCTACAGTGCCTGATTGCCTGAAATTTTTAATTCATTTCTAATTTCAGTTCTGACTAATATACGCTATGGTCAGAGTAATAGCTAAGCGAGTTCTCACCATATTGTAATTAAAGACAAAAAAACTGAAGGCAAAAGAGATGACACAAAACCAAAATAAAAATTGAAAACATCACATCCAGACAGTATATTAGAGAGGGGAAGTACTTAAAGACCCTCTACCCACTTCCATAAATTATGATGAAATCGTTAATTAGCTTTCTTGCATAAACAGCACTATACGAATATCACTCGTCTTCCTGATTTACAAAATAATTTATTAAAATAGCTATCTTGTTGTAATTCTGCTAGGAAAGCATAGGCAGGCATATTATTGCTGTAATTTGCCAATTTGGTAATATATCAGGAAATTGGCAGGAACGACTGTTCATTTATGTAGGTAATTAAGCCCAACATATTTTTGAGTCTAATTTGGCTTTTATTACTGCGATTTTATTATTCTGCACATTTCCCTTGGATTCATTTTTCTTTGCCTACCTGTTTATTTTTTTCATCCTTGATTAATATAGATTCAAAGCTGAACCAGCCTTTTTTTTTTTACAAAGCAGTAAAGTAAAAAAGCAACAGCTTCCCCCCCCGCCACCCAAAATCTAATTATACGCCTCAATCTGGAAAGGAATATCTGAAGAAAGTGTAAATCATTAGTAAATGTCATGCTGATATATTTTTGTTTACCTTTGAAATTCTTTTTTTTTTCAGATCGTTTTGGAATTTCTTTAACTTGCTAAAAGTGAAACCCCTGCCATGCCCAAAAGCTCCGTAACTCTATAGATGAATATCTTAGGTCTCACACACTCCCCACCCTGACAACGGAAGATGCAGATCAGTTAGATGAGCCCATCACTCCAGAGGAGTTGGCACTCGCGATTAAAAACACCAAACCAGGGAGAAGCCCGGGCCCAGACGGTTTACCCATTAAATACTATAAGAGGTTTGCAGAAACTTTGTATCCCCCACTGCTAGCGATGTTCAACGCTATCAGAGAGGGACACAACATCCCCAAACAGACACTAACGGCACATATCACCATACTTCCTAAAGAAGGCAAAGATCGAGAGCACTGCGGGAGCTATCGACCGATATCCCTCATAAATAATGACCTCAAGTTATTGGCAAAAATCCTGGCAACCAGACTTCAGACACACGTACCTAGGCTGGTCCACGCAGATCAGGTGGGATTTGTGATGGGTCGGGAGGCCAGAGACAATACCATTCGAGCGCTCACACTCATGCACAGGAAGAAAGGGGATAACACGGGCCTTCTCCTGCTGTCTACAGACGCGGAGAAGGCCTTCGACAGGGTCTGTTGGGAATATATGTTCCAGACACTGGCTCACATGGGCATGGGTACACACCTTCAGGGATGGATTAGAGCCCTCTACTCCCAGCCGACGGCACACGTTATAGTCAACGGAGCACTTACGGAGGCCTTCCCAATCTATAACGGCACACGTCAGGGTTGTCCCCTATCCCCCTTGTTGTTTGTCCTGGCCCTGGAGCCCTTCCTGCAGACCATTAGATGCCACCCGGACATTCAGGGAATCAACACAGGAGACACTCAACACAAAATAGCTGCATATGCGGACGACCTCTTGTTTTTTATAACCTATCCCGAGGTCTCCCTACCTAATCTAGTACAGGCATTCCAGAGATTCGGAGAGCTATCTGGTCTGAAAATCAACTATTCCAAATCCTATATTCTAAATATAAGCATCCCTACGCAGAGAGCCACCCATCTCCAACAGAGTCATGCCTTCCAATGGGCTACGGATAAAATACGCTATTTAGGCACATGGCTAACGGTTAAAGCAGCGAACC
Organism: Pelobates cultripes; assembly: GCA_933207985.1. Classification (NCBI taxonomy): domain Eukaryota; kingdom Metazoa; phylum Chordata; class Amphibia; order Anura; family Pelobatidae; genus Pelobates; species Pelobates cultripes. Next base: position 28,935,343 of record OW240915.1, read on the forward strand.
TATACACGTCCAACTTCGCCCCGATGCTCCTCCAGTTTCAGAAAGACATGGGTAAGTGGGCCTTTCCACACATCTCCTGGCTGGGTAGAGTGCAAGTGGTGAAGATGAATTTTCTGCCAAGACTACTTTATCTTTTCCAAGCTTTGCCCATAGCAATCCCGACTTCCTTTTTCACAACACTTAGGAGGGCAATGGGGGCCTACGTATGGGCTGGGAGGAGACCCAGACTGAAGTTCTCACTCCTTACAAAACCCAAAGACAAAGGGGGCCTAGCCCTACCGGACTTTTCGCTATACTACAAGGCGTGTCACCTACAACGCGTTGTCGAATGGTCCAAAACGGGGGTCACCAAGCTGTGGAAAACGGCGGAGGAGAGGGAGGCGGGTATTCCCGCCGCCCTTCTTCCATGGCTCCCTACGAGAGGGGACGGGGGGGAGAATCATTACTCCACTTACACCAAAGCGACACTGTCGGTGTGGCGCAGAAGCATAGGTAAACACGCCCTCTCCACGTACCCATCCCCTTTGCTGCCCCTCACATACAACAAGGACTTCCTGCCGGATTGGACCCACCGGCCCTCCGAGCCCTGGTGGATGATCCATTGCCACGACTGAGACACGTATGCAACAGCCGAGGACTGACAGAATTAACAGAGCTGAGCGGGGAGAGCCCCCGGCCTTTCCTAACACAATTTAGATATGAACAACTCCGCAGCTACATAAGGCTTCTCCCGCAAGCGGCGGTTCTTGGTAGAGACCTCACTGCCTTTGAAAGGTTATGCACAGACCCGGACCCATTACCACATGGAGTGGCACACATATACTCCCTCCTACACTCACAGACCCCGTGGGAAGTGCCAAAATTCATGGGAAAATGGGAGGAGGCCCTGAACCAAACATTCAGCTCACAGGAATGGGAAAAAATATGCACTATCGTACACCATTGTTCTGTGTTCAGCAAAAGCCAAGAAACGGCATACAAACTGCTAGCACAGTGGTATCGCACACCTGACACGATACACCACATACACGCAAACGAGACCCGCCTTTGTTGGAGATGCGACAAGGCAATGGGAACACACATACACATATGGTGGGAATGTGAATTAATACAACCCTTCTGGCGCACCATCCACAAAATAATATCCAGATTCTCAGATAACCCACCACCAAGGGAACCAGCAGCCATGCTACTCCACCACACGACAACCCCTACATCTAAATACAAAAAATCGCTCACGATTCGGATTCTTAACATAGCAAAACAGACCATTCCACAGTTCTGGAAGAAAAAAGAGACCCCGTCCATACACAAATGGTTCACCCAAATGGAAGACTTAAGAGCCATAGAAGAGCTTATCATGAATGCGGCCGGACCGCAACAACAGACTTACCTTGACATATGGACACACTGGATTCTGACATCTACAAAACCGGACTTCCAAACACTAATACAGGACAGATCAATGGACAACACACGCTTGACTGACAAAGAGGCAGAAGACTAACCCAATCCCTCCTTCCTCAAATTTACCTACCTTCCCCGCCCCCGAGGCACTAGACGCACGCAAAGAGGCGAGGCGCAGGCCCGCGAAAGAGACAACAGTAGACTGACTAAGTAAATACACTTAAAAACCCCAGATGCGTAACAGGGAAGTAAAACACATAAGCCGAACAGGCATCAGCAGACTAGGGTCAGCAACGATGACTGATACCGCAGGGTCCCATATCCTCTAAGCACACAGAATGCAATAGGGCACAATATATAGAGGGACTCAAGCGAGACAATTGCAATATTTGATAGAAGCTGAACATATAGATAGCTTTGTAAAAACAACAATGTTACTCAATTAAAGGGATGAAGAATGTATAAAGACAGGGACCTGCGAGTCCGACAACATAATGGGCCTGCGTGCCCGAAAGAATATGTGTTTTCAAAATATATTTTGATATGTAAGACAGTATGGAGATCTGCGAATCTCGAGTTAATCCAATATTATATCGATATTAAATGTAAAAATAAATATTTACAAAAAAAAAAAGTGAAACCCCTGTTAAAACTGTATGTCAATGACTGCACTTTCAGACGTGCGTACCTCTCGATAGAACAGACTCAAGGTGGTAATTTTATGATTTAGAGACCCCAAAGGTCTCAGTTAATTATTTTGCATTACATCATTAAATCATTGCAAATGAAGGGTCACACCAGCAGCCTAACCACTACATTTCGGTGTAGGTTTGATGTCAGACTGTTTAGGGGTAGTTTAATTAATATCAGTGCCCACCTCAGCCACTTTGATAAAGGGGGATTAGTACTTTCAGGTGATCAATGTTAATTTGGTTTAATCTGGGTAGCATTGGTAGTCTCAGCTTGCTGGGATACCCCCAACACTCTGGACCCATCGCTGATAAAACTGATACTGATGATGCAGAAATATTAATTCCGTATTATCAAAGTGGCTGAAGTAGGAACAATCTCCAAGTGCAACCAAAACAAAAAAGGTGGCAAACAGAATAATAATAATCATACATGGCCGTGACCATTTTTTTTGCTTGAAATAACAGAAACATTTAAAATGTTCAATAACAACAGTGTATCATGATTTGTAATGCCTGTTTGTCTGTTCCAGTGTTGGTTTCCAATGTTTTTGATGAGAATTCATCTTCTACACCTTCAGCTATCTTACATTGCTGGTTTCCTTTCCACGAGGTTCCCAGGTTCCATTTCTCTACATTCTTATTTGTTTTCCTGCTTTCTATTACAACAGCTGAGTTGTCACTGCTTACTCCCATCATTCAAAGCAGCATTCAGCTATTCACAGTATTGTCTGTGTACCTGATGCCATTACATGGACACACCTTAGTCTTCTGGCAAAAAATTCTCCATTGACTTAACATACGAAGCCATGTGGCATGTTGTGGACATAAGCTCACTGTATGTGTCATGCATAAGTTCCAACAATCTACACTGTCTCTTCATCTCACCTACGGCCAGTTTAAGACTGCTTGTTTTGTTGCCTACACTACGTCCATCTGTGTCATGGCCAGTCATGTATATTAATAGTCAGTAGTGTGTGCGTTAGGATAACTGTAGGGAGTTACTGAATCTACAGATCTCGAGCTCCTCTCGCTCAATTCAACTTGAATATCACTTGAAATTGGGATCCAAGTTCATTTTGAGTATTTGACTCCTTCGACACAGAACTCCTTTTAAATATTATTTTGACACAAGATAATTTCCAACTTCTCCTCATTTTTTGTCTTTTTAGGGAGTCCCAGGACACCTTACAAAGTGTCCTACAAAGTAAGAAGAAGGTATGCTCCATGAACTGCACTTATTGAATAGACTGGGAGATTAGTTTTAATGCAGTAGCATATGTGGCCTATGGGGGCTTCTAAGAAAAGAAAAAAAACCTCTAATTTCATGCAAAAAATGTTTTGGATGTTGGGGAGGATTGCAAATCTCATTATTGAGCAAGGTCAATCGATTTGAAAATACTGCTTGAAATAAACTGCTGTGACAACTGTTCCAGATTAACTGTAATTATCTGGATGAACAGAGCAATGAGAGCAAATCCACACAATAAAGGTTCATGATTTGCAGGTGCCAGCTTCAGGAAAGGTTATTGGGGGTTAGAGGATCTCAGAGATCCGTTTCAAGTTTGACTGTGATCCTCGGGCCTGCCGGCATGTCATGCCCTGATTGCTATGTTGGAATTCTCACACTAAGGAATAAGGGAACACTGTATTCCGTTCAGTCTACGAACAATAAGATATTCAAATGACTTCCTACTCTTGGAAGCAGCAGCTGCTAACAGCCGAGAATTCACAGTGATTTCTTATTTTTTTTTGTACAGGTGCTTCTACACAAAGTAAAGAATGTATGTGCAATGTATGCCAGCCCTGGCTTCAAAGCAAGTGCAATGCACCACATATTAAAAAAATATCAAGTCCTTTGTGTATTTAACAAATTCGATATGTGATATGACTATCTGCTATCATGGAAAAATTAACCAAATTAACATGTAATTTATCACATCCTTTCACATATTAGCAATGTAACTCTCCATCTGAAAACTACAACTAGCTAGTTATTGTACCGTTTGCCTGTAAGAGGGATGAGGGAGAGGTAGGAATGTAGAGGGGTATTTCTGAATTGAAAGATGCAAGAATGAAAACACACTTTTTTTTTATGTCCATAATTTATGAATATTAGCAACCTAGAGAGCTAAGCATGTAGGATAGGTGCGTGTCTGTGTGTGTCTATTTGTGTTTGTGAGTGTTTGTGGGTGCCTGTGTGTTATAGGTCAGATTCATAAAACATGATCTGAGTACAAAAACTGATCAGAAGAATTTTGGCCTAAATTTGGTAATTTCTTTAAATCTCCGCATTTCCCAGTTTAGTGACCAATCCTCCAATGTTGATTATGTAAAACAGGTCAGAGGTTCACTACACAGTTACCATTTTAGTTTGCTGGGAAAGTTTACCCTATCACTGAAAGCTCTGTTCAAAGTCGTACTTAGCTGTTTCCTGCATAGTTACATGGTTGTATACTATAATGGTTGATGTAACAGAGCTTGAAAACAAAACGCTCTGTGGCCATGTACGTCAGTAACACTCAAAGATGTTTTGCATTATTATCACAGTTTGACTAAGTGTTCCCTTTGGCAGGGCAAGTAGGACTTTCTGTTCTTACTAATTTTTGTTCTCTTCATGAGAAGAGCGGCCTGGTCACCTGCCTCAGGCATTGCACAGCAGTGTGTGGGTTTGCCCACTGCACACATCACTTTCGCTCCTATGGAATGATCATGAATGGTGCAGGGAGGAGAGTTATGGTATGCTTTCGGCCAAAATAATTCTGTAAGGATTCTGCTGCATGGGAGAGATGCCAGCCTCACCCTCCACCTGGTCCTTACTCTACCGTTCTGGAGAGATGTCGACTGAACATTCTCCATTGTATTCACACTGCTACTATGTGGGGGTGCCTCCTACACTGAGTCTCTGATGTACACATTTCTGCCCCACAGAGGTGCAGCCCACACTTCTTTTCTGAGCATCTGTTGACAAAGCATCTCTAGATAGAGCTAAACTGCCCACTTCTTCTATTCCTGCTGCAATTTGGTGTCTTTGGCTTTCACCTGAGTAATGATTTCCTCAGTAGGATTTGAGCCACCAGGTGCAAGGAGTTATTTCACCCTAATAGTGAAGTCACTCTTTTGGGTCAGTGTTACTCCACTTACTTGTTCTTCATCAGTAGGTCCTGCTGCCTCTCTGCTGGAGTATCTCAACAGATCTCTTTTCAAGATAAGTGGTATCCCACTTCTAAAACCAGTGTAATTGGAACAGGGGGTGATTAGTCCATAGCTTGGTTACCAATTTTAACCAAATGGAAGTTCTAGTGTAGGAAGTAGAAAATTAACAATCAATTTATTAATGTTCAAATGTTCAACACAACTTTGTCAAATACTGCAATGCACACTAGCATCATACTTACTTCCCCCAGGTTGATGTCAGGGTCACTGCAGTTACCCATGCTTTGTTTAAGTGCAGGTGGAGGTATGTTGGCTATCAGGCATATGCCTAAGGATAGTCATGGTTGCTTCATTTCAATGCAGGAAAGCAACAACCAGGTCTTATATTTATAACTTATGCATTTTGGTATATTGTCGCCATGTAGTAAGGAAAGCTACACCAAGCAGTTGACCTATACAGGGCATTGCAGGTTGCTATTGCACCCTATAAGGATCACTGTAGTATTCTGAGTATACTCAGAAATATCCTCCAACCCCTCCTTGATTGTTAGATTCCAGGCATTAAGTTATGCCTACAAATGTTGTTGTTGGGATTGTGTCACATATCCTTCGTATCCATGCGGCAAAAACTGAGATAATTACCTTCCGAAGATCAAGGGGAGTGCCGCTCGGCAGTCTTCTGCCATGATGTCTGGCCTGTGCGGCATATCTGTGCATGCCGGCTGCTGCGGACCCACGCAATTATATAGCCCTACATCCGTCCACGGTAAAGACGACGTTGACGCGTGGGTGATGTCACGCTAAAGACGCACATGTACGTTTTGGGGTCAAGGGCTAGGTACAGCCAATCGGATCTGCAAGAGGTTTATTTAAACTCACTTATTCCTTAGCTTATTGCCCTGTTGTGGTTTCCCTTAGATGGTTATCCGAGAGTATGTTCCTGATCGTGTTTTTCTGGTTTTTGACTTTGGCTTAGTTTTGACTAACCTGAATTCTGGTACCCTTGACTTTTGGCTTTTCCTTATCACTGTGTCTCGTTCTATGTCCCTGACCTCGGCTAGTTTTCTGACTATTCTCATGTACGTTAAGTTTGGCCATTCTAAGACTTGGTAAGGCCCTTAGTTCTAGGGTGTGATGCTATTCTGCGTGCTGGATCAATATAATCCTTACAGATTGGAATGGAGCACCATCTACAGTCAGTGTTCATAGATATAGAGGGATGGAATAGATCCCTGGCCGGAAAATGTGTTTCTCTTCAGAACAAAACCCACACAGGAGCAAAGTGGGGATTTATGGGTTTCAAAGCAAAATGAATGTTGGTTCAAGTATGATATTATTGAAGAAAAGAGTGAACAAACTCTTGATAATTTCCTTAAATGTTGATTTTTTTTCCTTCTCAAGGATACAAATAATGGTACATTAGCAGTATATAATTATTTTTGCTTCATGTAAAGGAAGTGGAAACTCCAAACTATTTAATTTGATAAAATGAAACCAATAGGAAAGGTTATTCCATACAGGCTACTGAATTTTATTTTCTCATGTTTTTGCCTTAATATAGCATGTCGAAGCTGATCTCTGGCCTCATTTTCCAAAACCACCTAGTCTTCAAAATAGATTGTTATTGTTTATAGTTTTAAGATCTCATGCTACTATTTTAATCCAGCAATTTATCCCTGAATTCTAAAGAAAGAAAGAATTCTAACGCTCGATAGGCTACACAAACCTACACCTATTTTTTTTAAGATTAGCATAAAAAAATCTTTATAGATTTATCGGCTGTGTGCCATGATTGGGCAAATCATGTTTAATTACGTTTTATTAAATTGTATTTAATGCCTTGCTTCTCTATTCACTCTAAGCAGTTTATTGTTCATTGATCCAGGACTGAAAGATTTGGAGGGGAACACTAAATACAATAACCACTGCAGCGTATTGTAGGGGATAGGTCACAGACTTTGTAAGTACTGTCTCTCCATTTTTTGTCATATCACCTTCAAATAGTTTAAAGAACCTGATGTCTTCCTGGTGCCTAAACCCCCATCTTTATTGCATTAGTTAAAAATTATAGTATTAGAAATACATGTATTTATGCCTTAATAAAAAAAAAAATTCTGTATTAGCCCATCCAACTTTGTATTGCAATACACAATCACTGCCGCCAATGGCTGGATGGATAATAAGGAAATCACATAAGGATCTATTGATGCCTGTGCTTTCATGTGGTTTAAAGGATCACTATGGGGTCAGGAACACAAACATGTATTCCTGACCCTATAGTGTTAACACCACCATCTAGCCCCCCTGGGCCCCTCATGCCTCCATAAATATAGTAACAATCTTACTGTATTCAATCCTGAAGCTGTAAATCTGCATGCTGTTAGACTCAGAAAAACAAGCAGTCTGCTGACATGTGGTAGCCTGATCCAATCACAGTGCTTCCCCATAGGATTGGCTGAGACTGACAAAGAGGCAGATCAGGGGCAGAGCCAGCATCATTCAAACACAGCCCTGGCCAATCAGCATCTCTTCATAGAGATGAATTGAATCAATGAATCTCTATGAGGAAAGTTCAGTGTCTGCATGTAGAGAGAGGAGATACTGAATCACAGGATGCTGTGCACGGTGCTGCCCTGTGCTCTGCTGACAGCAGATCGGAGTGTATGGAGGCATATTCTGCCTCCATCAACTCCGAAGTCCCTCTGGTTCACTCTGAGTGACTGCAACTGGAGGTGATCCTAGCTTTCAATGTAAACACTGTAAGGCTGCAGGGAGCTATAGTTCTCACTTGAACAACCTCATTACGCTGAAGTTGTTCAGGTGACTATAGTGACCCTTTAACAGTTACATTATTATTATCACAGTTTTGCAAAGTGTTCCTTTTGGTAGGGCAAGTAGAAAATTGCTGTCCTTGTTGATTTTTGTTGTCCCCATGAGAAGAGGAGTCTGGTCATCTGCCTCAGAAATTGCACAGCAGATAGTGCACACACCACTTTCCCTCCTATGGAATGATCATGAATGGTGTATGTAGGAGACTTATGAGTTATGCTTTAGACCTACCTAGTCTTAGAGTACCTAGAGTACTGTAAGGTAAACAGGGAGTGACTGGTCCCTGCCTTGGGATCTTAACCTGTCCTGCTACATTGCCAGACCCTTCTTCTCTGGTACCAGGAACCACAACTATCTTCCAGGTAAGAATTGATCGCACTGTCCGCTCCTTCTTCTAGGCTGCCTGCATGCATTTTAGAGATGCCAACCACACCCTCTCCCTGGTCCTCACACTGCCGCTCTTGAGAGATGAACCTTCTCCATTGGACTTACTCTGTTTATGTGTTCATGTGCTAAGGAGTCACGTTCATTCTCATGTACAGTACCTTTATCATTCCTTTACATGAGCACCACAGATTGGCTTACCAATCTTAGCCAATTCCAGGTTCATGGGAAGTAAATAACCTGCATACAGATAAACATTGAAATGTATTTATTTATTTATTTATTTATTTGGTTTTTTTTTTAGATGACCACAGAAAAATACAATCACAATTAGGTAGTGAACAATCCCACCAGGGCCATTATACCAGGAGACTAAAAGCAACAACAAGAGTGAACATGACATCAAGAGACAAAACCATCAAGGAAAGAACCAATGTAAAAAAAGTAGAACAATATAAAGTGCAATAAAGAGTGTGATCCGAAGTGTTACTATGTATGTTGATATCATTATTGTAAGGTTAAATACAGTTGTGCTCAAAAGTTTGCATAATTGTGAAATTTTGGCATTGACTTTGAAAATAAGACTGATCATGCAAAAAAATTTATTTTATTGAAGGATAGTGATCATATGAAGCCATTTATTATCACATAGTTGTTTGTCTCCTATTTAAATCATAATGATAACAGAAATCACCCAATTTGCCCTGATCAAAAGTTTAAATTGCCTTAAATGTTTGGCTTGTTACAGACACACAAGGTTACACACAAACAGGTTAAAATGGCAGTAAATACTTAATTAAGACAGTGTGGTTGTTTTAAAGAGCACAATACGACGATACTTAAACAAAAATGAGCTGCATGGTCGAGTTGCCAGAAAGAAGCCTTTACTGCGCCAATGCCACAAAAAAGCCCAGTTGCAATATACCCAACATACCTCGCAGCTTCTGGCACACTGTAATTTGGAGGGACAAGACAAAAATAGACCTTTATTGTAACAACCATAAGGGCTATGTTTGGAGAAGGGTCAGCAAGGACTATAGTGAAAGGAATACCATTCCCACTGTGCGGCATGATCGTGGCCCACTGATGTTTTGGGGGAGTGTGAGCTCTAAAGGCACGGGGAATCTTTTGAAAATTTATGGCGATATGTATGCAGCATGTTATCAGAAAATACTGGCAGACAATTTGCATTCTTCTGAACGAAGACTGTGCATGGGACGCTCTTGGACTTTCATGCATGACAATGACCCTGAGCACAAAGCCAAGTTGACCCTCCAGTGGTTACAGCAAAAAAAGGTGAAGCTTCTGGAGTGGCCATCACAGTCTCCTGACCTTAATATCATCGAACTACTCTGGGGAGATCTCAAAAGTGTGGTTCATGCAAGACAACCAAAGACTTTGCCTGACCTGGAGGCATTTTGCCAAGACAAATGGGCAGCTATACCACCTGCAAGAATTAGGAGCGTCATAGACAACTATTAAAAAAGACTGCACGCTGTCATTGATGCTAAAGGGCACAATACACAGTACTAAGAACTAGGGGTATGCAGAGTTCTGAACAGGGGTCATTCAATTTTTTTCTTTGTTGCCATGTTTTGTTTTATGATTGTTGCCATGTTTTGTTTTATGATTATAACCTACACTTGAATATGAATCCCATAAGAATAAAATAAATGTGTTTTGCCTGCTCACTCATGTTTTCTTTAAAAATTGTACATATATTACCAATTCTCCAAGGGTATGCAAACTTTTAAAAAGGAAAAGTGGGTAGAGAAGAAAAAAGGGGAGGAGATGGCAGACTAGCTAAGGTAATAGAAGGTTACAGGAGTCTCTATTCTCTTGGAGTGACTCTTTCCAAGGTCCAGTAGTTTAAGGTGCCTTCTAAGAATGCAGTAATTTTGTCCATAGTAAGGGAATAGGCTACTTGATATATCACCTGAGTAAAGATCGGGAGGAAGAATTTCCAGATTTTTATGATGCATAGTATAGCGTCTGTACATATGCAAATGATCAGCTATTGTGTGACGATGAGAGTTCTAGAGATGGGTATGGGTGATTGAACAAAGTGTCCAGGCATTAGTGACAAGGTCAACTCCAAGAGCCAAACGAAGTTCCTTGAATATTCTGAATATTCATAGCCCAAAGTTGTGCTTCCAGTGGCCATGTAAATTCCATGAGAAGGTGATTATTTTTTTTTGTTTTAAGGTTTTATCTTAATGGTAGATGATTGTGCATACTCTTGAAAATTGAAGAGCCTTGTTGAGAAGGTATTGGTTCCTTACTTTGTATTTTGCAAAAATACAATGATAAAATTACTTGAGAGCTCACAGTTGATCCACACTGAAGCATCTACTTATACCCCATCTAAATTTAAATATACCCTTAATAGAGATCTAAGTGAAATGCTACTTTGAAGCACAGCTCCAAGGTTCTCTCAGCTGAAGAGTCTTAGAGCACAATAGCCACTACAACTACAAATAACGTGTGAACAGATTAACATACTAGAAGATATATCATTTGTTCATATTACTTAAACGGTATAAATAAAAAGTACTTAAGAACCATACGTTAACACTGATGGAATCTCAGACGTCGAATTAAATGTACCGAATTAACTCACACCGGGTTATTCACCAGTTGCCAGTGAATTGCAAATTTAAGGCCAAGCTAGAAAAATAACTAAGCTGGATATTGTTTTTCCAAATTTGACTATTTTATCTAATTTATATAATTTGTAATCTAATGGTCGATTCCTGACAATTCTTATGGGGTTATTCACTAAGCATCAAAATACAAATTTATAATTTTACTTGTAATTGTAATTTTTGATATTTACTACTCACAATTCAGGGTTTAATTTTGAAAATGCAAATGCAAATACAGTTTGGAACAAATGGACCCTTCACCTGTTCCTCTAGACCAGTTAGTAAAAATAATTTTTGGTGTAACTTTATCCTGATGCTAAAAAAACCTTAAACAGTAGTCTAAGCACTGAAGTCCATTGTTGTGGTTTGACACAAACTGAGAGTATAATTTCTTCCACTTCCGTCCCCTGGCTTACTGATTTGCTATTGTGGAAGAGCTACATGTCCACTTTAGTAATGTCATTTTTGTGCATATTTCGACAGCATTGATTGGCTGAGCATGGCAGATGATTTTATCAACTAATGAATGTATTCCAAATGTGGACAAAATTGAAATTGTTAATGTGGAAGTGTAACTTCCGAACTTGCAGTGCAGTGCCCGAAGGGCTAGGTCAGGTCATAGGTGCCTTGGGGACCCTCCGTGTTAAACCATTTGAAAAAGATGTAACACAAAATATAAGGGGTTGGAGAGGGCTCAAATAGCCTGCTAGCTCCATAACCACAACAATAACTTGTAGTGTTTATGGTGCCTGGTGTGTCCCTTTAACCTTCAAGCTCTAGTAAATTGACCTGTTTGTGTCTTCCATATAAGAGATGTTGAGTTATATTTTCACAGCCAAGGGGCTTATTCACTAAACACTGGCTAAAAGAGATACACTGGCAATATACGTGTTCAACTGAGGTTTAATAGACTATTTGGAATAAAATTCCCAGCTACTCTAGTTTGTAGACGTATATATCTGCAAATATATCGCGCACTATTCTAGCTAGTTCACCACAATTCACCGCTTAGTGAATGGGCCACTTGCTTCTTTATAATGGATTTTAAAATAAAAAAGGATGTAGAATTGTAATTTGAAAGACAAGTAACTGTGTTTATGTACCTGACGAAGGCTACACAGATAATAAAAATTCCATAAAACATTTAAAAGTAATTGATCAGCAGCCAAGAACTAATGTGTGTTAATAATTTATCTCAACAAATCTCGGGGGATATGAAATAATTTTAAAGTGCCTAATATTATAATTAATTCATAAAATATCCAAGTTCACACAATTTCTTTATTTTTCGCACTAAAGGAATAAAAACAGCTAATACTGAAACAGTGGTAGTATGTAGAAACCTTTATCCCATTAGTCACTACAAAATTTTAAACAAATCACGACAGTTCTGTGCTAAAACAGTGCAAAAAATGGGTTTCTTGTTAACGGTGTTGATTTATTCCTTGTGGGTTTTCCTAAATGTACCTACATGCAGTCATCGAGCGGACTCTCCCCTCCTCGCCGACATAGCGCATTATAGGAAATTTGTTGTAAAGTAAATAGGGCTAGATGCAGTGTGGAGTGATTCAGCCGTGTTTGCAATATTCTATAAATTAAATAGAATGCAACCATGATGCATGGTTGCATCAGTTATGCTACTATCACTCCATACAAATGAAAATGTTGCCAGACAGCTCGTTAAATATGCAAATGAGATCATTATGCATTCATCTAAAGGTAATTCCATGGAATTAAAGGGTGCATGGGAGTAATTTGGTTCCCATTAGGGCCTTTGATTTATATTAAATATTTTTTAATAAACTTTTTAAATGATTTAATGTTTTTTTGATAAAATTTTTTTATTATTTAATATTTTTGGGTAAACTTTTAAAATGATTTCATATTTTGAAAAACAAATTGTTTTTTTTGGTTTTTTTTTTATATTCTGATTACTTTTTTAAATATTGCCATATCATACATATGATATATATTTTTTCAATATTTTAATATTTGGAAAGACTGAATTAAAAGTCTTTATCTGAAGATATTAAATCATTTAAACAGCTTATTCAAAAATATTAAATCATTTGAAAAAAGCATATCCTAAAATATTAAAATGTGGCCGAAATACCTATTAACTGTATAAAACTGGGCTGCATAAGCTATTCTAAAAAGAGACAGATACGATGCAAGTTTTGGCAACATTGTTTCAGCTCTGTTTTGGAACCACTGACATGATGGAGGAGAAGGACTGCGGTATCGGAGGACTTCTACTTTAAGGATATTAGTCACAGTTTTATTTATTTGTTAGCACTCAGAATTATATGAAGTATACTTATTATTATTTTTACATTTTTATAAAGAGTAAAATAAATGCACAGGAACCCCTAAATCATGAGATTTTCTTTCTTCAACCTCAGGTGATCCCTTTCCCTTAAACTGAGTTTTGATGATAATGGTACCTTATTCATGTATAACAAATACATGGTAGCATAGAGACAGAATGAAGCAGGAACAAGAAGGATAAGATTTGCAAAGACTCTTTCTATAGCGTGCGCCCAAGGTACTGATTTCATGCACACGCTATAAATGCCTTAATCTACATAAATGCCCCCTCCCTTTTTTTTTCTTTCCCCACCAACTCTACTCTATTCTACTGCCTCTTTAACTCTCGGATCTAATGATAATTTCTTCTTAATTTTTACTCAAGCTTAATTCTGACTCCATTGGTGCGGTCCCAAGGTCGGGAATAGCAAATGGAGCAGCTGCCTATTGACTTATCAAAAGCCTGTGTCCCGAATGTAGATGTTCATCCCTATTACCTTAAGGTGTGGAGTTATGGGTCTCCATGGAACGAGGCTCTCTAGGTATTGATAACTGTTTACTTATGTTGCATGTAGTATTGTTAACTTTTGTTAAATCGTGTTGGTTGGAGTACTGTGTCAATAAGAATTTTTCAAATGAACTATGAAGAAGAAATTGAAATTCCAAATGCTGGAAGCCCTTCTGATTCAGCTCAGAACTCTCGAAATCCGGCATCAAATGACGCCAGACGACAGAACCTATCGCCAACTGAAATCTGTAAGACGGTCCATACGTACGTTACTGCTAGATGATACAGCCAGGTCAATGTTATGGGGAAGGAGGACATATAAAATGGACACACTCCTGGCCAGAACACTTAGGCCTAGACAAAAAAGATCCCATATAAAGGCCATAAAACACCCAGATGGCTCTATAAAAACGAACCCGAAGGACATTGCCTCAGTATTTGAAGATTTTTACAAATGATTGTACAACCACACACCGGCTGCACATCAGGATGGACACGAAAAAGAATGCCTACTTGGGTTTCTGGAAGGCCTGGGGCTGCCTACATTGTCGAGAGAGGCGATGAATAGCCTCGCGGCAGATATAACGGAGGAAGACGTGGACAGAGCAATCTCGGGACTGAGCAGGAACAAGGCACCCGGGCCTGACGGGTTCGACAGAGCCTACTATAAAGCTTTTCGAGAGGAACTCACACCGAGAATGGTAAGGCTGTGAGCAGGCCTGAGCCATGCTTCCGCCCACGACCCGGAAATGTCGTTGGCCACAATGGTATTACTGCCCAAACCCGAAAAGGACCCGCTCCAACCGGAAAATACAGACCCATATCTCTCATTAATCACGACATGAACACGACATATGGTTGGATTCATACCTGGCAGACAGCTTTTCAAAAACACCAGAAGGAACATAGATATAATTTGGAAACAAGCAGTCACGGGGACACTTACGCTGGTTTTCTCCATAGTTGAAGAGAAGGCTTTTGATAAGGTCCGGTGGCCATACCTATTCACCCTGCTGGCGCATATGGGCTTCCCGGAAGAATACTAAGGATGGAGCCACTAAAGTTTAGGCTCAAGTTGTTCACTTTGTGGGATGTAAAGGGTCCCACTCCCTCCTCTGTGTTCCAAGTTCCTTATGCAGGGTAATCACAGGCTCACAGGTGAAATAAAATAACATTTATTAATATAAACAAAATAAAAAGAATATTAAAAGACCTTACAAACTCTGTTGAGCAGTCTTAGTAGTCTAGGTAGCAAAACGCGTTTCGCCCCTTCAAGGGGCTTCCTCAGTTGCTGTAAATTTTCCCGAATTGTTCTTCGTTTTAAAAAGCCTTTCATTGATGCTTTTTTTCTCCTTTCTCTGCATTACCGGCTCGCCGGACTTCCGGTTTCCGGTCCTTGCATTCCACCCTTGGAACGCACAGCCGTCGTGTATCAAAAAGCCTTTCATTGACGCTTTTTTTCTCCTTTCTCTGCATTACCGGCTCGCCGGACTTCCGGTTTCCGGTCCTTGCATTCCACCCTTGGAACGCACAGCCGTCGTGTATCACATTCTTGTAAAATGCCGATCTCTCATAACTTCCGATTTCTGCGTTCCACGATTGGAACGCAATACAAAGTTCCCCTGAAGTCTCTTATTTGGAACGTTTTTAACGTTCCACTTTCTATATCCAGTCCTTATATGCTAGCTCTATGTGTAGAGACATATTTATACACAAAACTTAAAACATAAAGCAGTAAAAGGGAATGTAATATCCTATTCATAGCATAAGGAGAAAAAGTGCTAGTGCAGAATATAAAATGTATATAAAAAAGAAAAAAACGTATATAAAAGATATATGTCTAAAAAATATATACACCCCACTGATATCAGTGGTAAAAGACAGATATGCATAAGATTCATCATCTATCTAAAAGGGCAATACTTAAACTAAAATATGTAAACCTCCATGGTATAACATATAGATATAGTGTGTTATCATTTGCATATGACCCTAAATTAATAAAAAAAACAAAAAAAAAACACACCACTAAAAATGACATATTTCAAAGTCGACATTAAGACCATACGGGGCTAAAGAGTTAAACTCGAAGATAAACTTCATTTCTTCTTTTCCTAATTTTCTGATATAGTCTCCACCCCTCCAATCCCTTTTAACCTCCTTAATGGCACAGAAAAATAAATTACTTGGATCCTGATCATGCATTTCTTTAAAATGAAGGGGAACACTATGTGTTTCTAGTCCATTTCTAATGTTTCTGATGTGTTCCGCAATCCTTACTTTCAATGGTCTAATTGTTCTGCCTATATATAAAAGGTCACATGGGCACTTCAAAATATATATGATACCTTTTGTGTGACAGGTTAGGTGGTCCTTTATGCAATAGGGTTTTTTTACAATGTGTCCTATATCTTTCAGGTGTCTTTTTTTACTTTTAGTTGTCCTGCAGGGCAAACACATCCCGCATCCATAAAAGCCTTTTAGGTCCTCTAAAAAATGACTAGGTTTTTTGGGGCTAAGGCAACTCTTAACTAAAATGTTCTTAAAATTCTTTGCACCTCTGTAGATAATTGTGGGTTCCGGCTGTAAAATCTTATTGAGGATAGGATCATCTTGTAGCAAATGCCAGTGTTTTCTGATTATTTTCCTTATTTGTTTGTTTCGTCCATTGTAATTACAGATAAAGGGTATATTGTTATTGTTTCCTTGCTCTTTTTTAGATTTATATTTTATGAGTTCCTTTCTTGATATTTCTTTCACTTCTTTCATGTCTCTTTCTAAAATTTCTTTATTGTAACCCTTTTCTATAAATTGCTGTTCGATATATTTGGCCTGTTCTATATAATCGGATTCTTTTTTACAATTCCTTCGAATCCTTAGAAATTGGCCTCTTGGTGCGTTCTCCAGCCACGGGTTATGATGGCAACTATTTCTTTCTATATACCCGTTAGCATCCACTGGTTTAAAAAAAAATTTTTTATTGATCTTATCATCCTCTATATATATATGCAAGTCTAAGAAATTAATTTTTTCTTCACTAATAGAGCTCGTTAGGTGAATCCCCCAATCGTTTGAATTCAAATATGTAATGAAGTCATTCAACTGATCATGGTTACCTGTCCGAATAAAAAATATGTCATCTATGTAACGGCGATAGGCCACCAAGTGTGCCCCCCACTCATGGCCCTGGGTGACGAAAGCTTCCTCCCAGAATGCCATGAATAGATTGGCGTAACTGGGGGCAAACTTGGTGCCCATCGTCGTTCCACAGATCTGAAGATAAAATTCACCCTCAAACCAAAAAAAGTTATTGGTCAAAATTAAAAAAAATGCCCTCTAGAATAAAATCTATCTGTTCACTTTTAAAATCTGATTTGGACAAAAAGTGCCGTACTGCTGCCATCCCTTTCTCATGAGGTATTATGGTATATAAGGAAGTAACATCGCAGGTTACTAATAGGTAACCTTGTTGCCAAGACGTATCTTCCAAAATTTGCAACATATGAATTGTATCCTTGAGGTACGACAGAGTTGCCAAAACTAAGGGCTGTAGGAGAGTGTCTATATATTCAGACACTCTCGTAGAAACAGAATCTATGCCTGATATTATGGGTCTACCGGGGGGCTCCGTGATGTTTTTATGTACTTTTGGGAGGTGATAAAAAATTGGGATTTTAGGATAGGTTACAAGTAAATATCCAGCTTCTTTTTCATTTAGTATCTTTAACTCCTTCCCTTTCTCTACGTATTCCTTAAATATATTTACAGTCTGTTTAAGGGGATTATATGTGAGTCTTTTATACGAAGTTTATCTTCGAGTTTAACTCTTTAGCCCCGTATGGTCTTAATGTCGACTTTGAAATATGTCATTTTTAGTGGTGTGTTTTTTTTTTGTTTTTTTTATTAATTTAGGGTCATATGCAAATGATAACACACTATATCTATATGTTATACCATGGAGGTTTACATATTTTAGTTTAAGTATTGCCCTTTTAGATAGATGATGAATCTTATGCATATCTGTCTTTTACCACTGATATCAGTGGGGTGTATATATTTTTTAGACATATATCTTTTATATACGTTTTTTTCTTTTTTATATACATTTTATATTCTGCACTAGCACTTTTTCTCCTTATGCTATGAATAGGATATTACATTCCCTTTTACTGCTTTATGTTTTAAGTTTTGTGTATAAATATGTCTCTACACATAGAGCTAGCATATAAGGACTGGATATAGAAAGTGGAACGTTAAAAACGTTCCAAATAAGAGACTTCAGGGGAACTTTGTATTGCGTTCCAATCGTGGAACGCAGAAATCGGAAGTTATGAGAGATCGGCATTTTACAAGAATGTGATACACGACGGCTGTGCGTTCCAAGGGTGGAACGTAAGGACCGGAAACCGGAAGTCTGGCGAGCCGGTAATGCAGAGAAAGGAGAAAAAAAGCGTCAATGAAAGGCTTTTTAAAACGAAGAACAATTCGGGAAAATTTACAGCAACTGAGGAAGCCCCTTGAAGGGGCGAAACGCGTTTTGCTACCTAGACTACTAAGACTGCTCAACAGAGTTTGTAAGGTCTTTTAATATTCTTTTTATTTTGTTTATATTAATAAATGTTATTTTATTTCACCTGTGAGCCTGTGATTACCCTGCATAAGGAACTTGGAACACAGAGGAGGGAGTGGGACCCTTTACATCGCACAAAGTGAACAACTTGAGCCTAAACTTTAGTGGCTCCATCCTTAATATACTGTATGAAATGTACCTAAGCAAAGGACTACTTGAAAAGTGCATGTAAGATACTCCACCTTATACCTTGTCGTGTCTATAATTCTTTGTTGGTGAAGGTTAAGGGAACCTCACCAAGGTGTCAGAGTTTCTTACACATTTGCATTTAGCACATATTGGGTCACTGTTATCTATTGTTTTATTCCCGGAAGAATACATAGCACTAACCAAGGCGATGTACAGCAACGTGAGGGCACAGGTCCGGATCGTGGGAGCCCAGTTGCGCCCATTCCAACTGCACAATGGCACTAGACAGGGGTGCCCGCTCTCCCCCCTGCTGTTCGTGCTCGCCCTAGAACCCTTCTTGCAGGCGATCCGGAGACATCCGAATATTCGGGGGGTAACAGTAGGAGGCAGCGAGTTTAAAGTATCGGCTTACGCAGATGACATTTTGTTGACCTTCACGAACCCGATTGACTCGATGGGAGCGCTGCAGGACGTGATAAAGGAATATGGGGCAGTTTCGGGGTACAAGGCAAACATCACCAAGTCTAGCGCTTACCGGTGGGGATTACGCCGGATGGCTCGGCTGCGAGACACGTACCGAGTGCGAATGGAAACGGACTCCCTAAAATATTTGGGAATACACTTGACAGCGGATCCAAGCACGCTACACGCGGCAAACTACATACCGATGTTCAGAACACTGATAAGGGACTTAGAAAAATGGACGGACCAACCCATCTCTTGAATATTCTCCCACACATCCTCTTCTTATTTCAGATGTTACCCAAACGCATTATGAAAACACAATTGGTACCCCTACAACAAACAATAGAGAATTTTATATGGCAGAACAAGAGACATAGCATCTCCAGGCAGGTACTGTACAGGAGGAAGGACCGAGTTGAGTTGGGCCTATCAAATCTTTATTTTTATTACCTAGTAGCTCAACTGTCACAGATGGTTATGTGACACTCTCTCCCAGATGAACGGAAATGGGTCGACATAAAGGCTCTCATGGTGGAATCAGACCTCCCCCAGTTTACGATGTGGGTGCCAAGAGATCACAGACCTTTGATCAGGGTGACATGCCCAGCAATATTGAACGCACTATGTTTATGGGACGCGACAAACATCAAATACGATCTGGCATCTTCACCGTCTCCGCTAACGCCTCTGTTCCGTAACAGAGCCTTCCCTCCGGGCATGGCAGTGAGGGAATTTTGGAATCTAAAAAGGGTAGGCCTCCAGAGGATAAAATCAAGAAAAAGAGTAAGCGCTGAATAACAGTAAGGCTGCAACCTTTAACCCCTTATTACGCCCTATTTTAGGTGACTCTAAACGCCGCCGGGCGTAATAGTATGCCCCCCGGTCTCTATTTACTTACCCGCCTGGCGATCGCGGTTGGGGGGACTCCCAGGGAGCCCCCCCGCGGCAGATCTTCACTCCAGCAGCCCCCCCCCCCCGGCCATGTGAGAGTGAGGTCCTTGCGAGGACCTCACAATCACATGGCCGGGATAGCTGGCTGCAGCATTGCCAGCAGGGGGACTGCCTGTAATGACAGGTAGTCCCCCTGCTGGCTGGAAATAAAATAAAATTAATAAAGTGTAAAAAAAAAAAATTATATACTTAGATCATATATATTATATATATATGATCTAAGTATATATTTACACATATACATACACTGTCTAGGTGTATTTTACTATTAATATATATATATATAATTATATATATATATTAATATCAAATTACACGTAGACTGATACTGATTAAATATATATATAATTATTGTTATATATATATATTTATATATAATATAAAAAAAATATGTAAATACGTTAAAAAATAAAATTAAAAAAATAATAAAAAATAAATAATTACAAAATATATAGATGTGTGTTATTTCATTCTAACTGTATTGTGATATTAATATATATATATTTATATCAAAATACAAGTAGAACGAAATAATATATATATCTATATACATAAATATATACATATATATCACTATAGATACACAAAATCCTTGTACTCAGACTCAAAGACTACATACCGGGTGCTTGCAGTCCTAGGGAAAAACTAGATATCCACATAAGAAAAAAGAAGAAAGAAAGAGGACTACAATAAGTCCTCAGTGGGAGAGTAATAGTTAAGGGGAAGGGGTCCCTACCTTTAATAATCCTAAAGGAAAACACAAATTAAAAAGGACAGATAGGAGAAAGGAATATAAAATGGTGAACCACCTAGAGACAATAGCACAGAACAGGTGTCTACTATCAAAGAGAGACTGCCTGGTAATTTCTAACCTAAAGGTTGAGCACATGCATCCTAAGTCTCATGGGTAACCAATCCAGGTGTATAGAGATGGCTAGTACACTGAGCCTGTATATGGAGGTGAAAAAAAAAGCCCTCTATAGGAGGAGTAAAAAATACCCCAGGTGTTCCAAAAAGCAGACTCCCTATTAGTCGAAGGCTTCCTCTAATTACCTCGGCACTGTGTTGCCACAAGTGCCTACCCGGATACCTAGTCCCTATATGTCCTAAAAATTACAAAGATTAAATAACTAAATCCATAAGTGCTACCAAAAAGAGGTGGACAAAAAGAAAATAATTAAATAAAATTAAATTAGCTCGACGCGCGTTTCGGCGTTTCAGCACGCCGTCGTCAGGAGCAATAAACTTTTAGAGTTCCCTGTATCCATTTAAATACCTTTTGTTACAATCAATTAAGATTGTGAGATGCTGTGTGTGATATCCTGCCGAAAATACTAGTTCCTCATTGGTCCGGTATCCAGCCAATGTGATCCCTTATCGGCCGCATTACGTGACGTCATGACGTGAATGGGGGGGAGCGTGATTTCGGGAACGGATGGAGCCCACGTGGGGGCAGTATGGGAGTAGTTAGGCTGCTGAATGACAGCAGTGCCCCATACTTGAGGGAAAAAACCCTCTATTTGTGATCCGACGAGATAGAACTCTCGTTTTGAGGAGTGGAGTTATATATCTTGATGCCCAGAGCACGAAATAAGTGTCATGGGAGTATTATAATTTATACTAATATGGGGAAGCAACTAAATGTTGCATAAATCCCTGAGCCATAATGTACAAGGGTAGATCAGCCAAAGGGCTAAATAATTACTGTATACTTCACGAGGTTAGTATAAGAAAAAAGAAGAAAGAAAGATGACTACAATAAGTCCTCAGTGGGAGAGTAATAGTTAAGGGGAAGGGGTCCCTACCTTTAATAATCCTAAAGGAAAACACAAATTAAAAAGGACAGATGAGATAGAGAATATTCAAAAGTTCAAAGATGACCCCCAGTTTCAAAACTTAGAAGTAAAATTGAAAACTAATTTGGATAGATTCTCTTATCAAATTAAAATTAAAAAACACCATAAATTTATAAGAGATACCACAGATTTTGAGACAGGGAGAGTTTATCGCCAGACAAAAAGGAAAGTCAGAATTGATTCAGATCACTTTAGTACCTCTGAATACGAATCCACTGATAATGAGGGGGAAACCATAATTACTAATCCTACACAAACTGAACCTAAAAGTATATTGAGGAAAGGTGTAGATTTTTTAGGGCTGCGACAGGCGGACGAACTTCAACGTCCCAGAACGAGACAAGCACAGAGAGGCAGGGGCCAGAGAAGACAACAACGCCGTCAATAACTAAAGATTTAAGGATAATTAATTTATCCTCATTCAGATTGACGGATATGCAATTAAAAACCCTCTCAAAAGGCCTATCTTTTGTACCTACACCCCCTTTTAACAAATTCTTTTGGATTAAGGATTTGCACCTGTTCGCACGAAAATTAGCCCTACATAAGTATCACACACATAAGAAAGAACTGAAAGCATCTAGTTTGGGACTGACAATTAGGGATATGGACTGCTTGGAGACCCTAGTCGCACTCCTTGATTCCAATGACCTCAAGGATACCAATATCCCGACCACTCTACTTGCACCTAAGAGTCGCTTCACTCCACATCTGAAAGATTATAAGAATATTGAGGTCTTTCTAGATATGGTCTGTAGAGAAATCGAAAAAGTCGAAACAGGTACCCTGAGTATAGAATCTACTAGCAATCTTAGCAGAATAGAAAAACTAGCATTGAAGCAACTAAAGGAAAACAATCAATTAGTAATTAAACCATCAGATAAGGGCGGAAATATAGTCCTTATGGATCACTCTAAATATGTTCAGATGGTACAACATCTACTGAATGACAAAGAGAAGAATCTCATCACTAAAAATGAATTTGAATTCATGCTAGTTAGACAACCTATACTCTCAACTTTTTACAGTCTACCTAAAGTCCATAAATCCCTCGACAACCCGTCAGGCAGACCGATTGTCTCGGGATGTGGAAATTTGACTCAGAACCTGAGTATATATTTGGATAAGATTTTGTCCCCTATTGTCTCAAAGTTACCATCGTATATAAGAGATACGAAACAGATGTTGAACTTTCTGAAGGATGTTTTTATACCAGAACAAGCATTACTATGCAGTTTAGATGTAGAGTCATTGTATAGCTCAATACCTCATACACAGGGAATTAACAACATCAAAGTTATCCTTGAACAAGAATTACAATATCCAGCTACTTATATAGATCTTATCTCTAACATACTCAGAACAGTTCTGACAAAGAACATTTTTCTTTTTAACGGTACCATTTACCAGCAGATAAGGGGGACAGCGATGGGGACATCCTGTGCCCCCGCCTATGCAAATCTTTATTTAGGTACCTGGGAGAAAGATATAAGATCAGCCCCACACCTGCGCCGGTTCATAGGGATGATATCATGCTGGAAACGGTACATCGATGATGTACTAATTGTATGGACAGGGAGCAAGAAAGACTTTGAAACATTTGTAAGTCTCCTAAACACAAATGATCTTAATCTAAGATTCACCAGTGAGATCGGTGGAAAACAACTTAACTTCTTAGATATAACTGTGACCATCCAATCTGGAGATGGAGTGTCAACAACTCTTTTCAAAAAACAAACTGCCACTAATAGTCTCCTTAACTGGCATAGCCACCACCCTCAACCTCTCAAGGCAGGTATACCAATAGGACAGTACTTACGATTGAGGCGTAATTGCTCCTCTATTGAGGACTTTAAAATTAAAGCCTGGGACCTCAGGCGTGCCTTTAAGGACAAAGGCTACCCCAATAGAGTTTTACGTAAAGCATACGCTAGAGCAATCAGTACTGCACGTGATTCACTTCTTACTGACGAAAAAGTACAAGACCAGGATCAAAAATTGATCCGTTGCATTGCTACGTATGATGCGGGATGGGACTTTATGATGAGCGTATTGAAACGCTATTGGCCAATCTTGACATCTGACCCACAAGTAAAACAAGTAATCACTACATTCCCCTCTGTGACAGCACGGAGGGGAAAAAATCTACGTGACACACTGGTAGAGAGTCACCTAGCCCCTCTAAAAAGAGGGATTAGCAACTATCTCCCTAAAGGGACTTATAGATGTGGACGCTGTAGCGCCTGTGAATTTATTGATAAAAAATCCAAGGAATTCACGGACAGCAATAATGAAAAAACCTTCCCTGTCCATTCATTCTTCAACTGTAAGACAGAGGGTGTCATATATTTACTCACATGCTCGTGCGGTATCAAATATGTGGGAAAAACCTTCAGACCTTTTAAATTAAGGATTAGGGAACACGTCAATTCAGTCAGAAGACCTCTGGAAACCCCAATATCACGTAATTTGAAAGTTCATCATTTGAATTCTGCCAACAAATTAAAGTTTATGGGCATAGAACACATCCCACAAACTCAAAGGAAGGGGGACTGGGATAGGAAATTGAGACAGCGTGAGTCCTACTGGATTTATAAACTCAAGACCCTCTCCCCTGCAGGCTTGAATGAGGGTTTCTCATTCGTAGCCTTCCTTTAATTACTTTTTCTTCTTTTAACTCTCTTTTCTTCGGATGTATAATTGGCAGGGAAATACCTACCAAATCCTCATATGGATATAAACATCGCACTGTATATATGTTACACGTATCACATTATCTTTTATGTAGTATCCTGATTTATTCATCATATTCTTCCTGTCTACCTACTTTTCTCCCTTATAAAACATGGGACTACGCGATCCATGAGGATGGATATATAAGTATACTCCATCAGTTGACTTTCGAAATGCATATTTATCACCTAATTAAATACCTCTGGTTAATCCATCAATCTGTATTATGATCTAGTGATCGTAGTATCATTTAAGTAAGGATATGGGATCCAATTGACCCAATGACAGTTAAGTTGATTCATAAATGTCATCTTTCAAAACCTCAAGTATATAACCCGTGAAGTATACAGTAATTATTTAGCCCTTTGGCTGATCTACCCTTGTACATTATGGCTCAGGGATTTATGCAACATTTAGTTGCTTCCCCATATTAGTATAAATTATAATACTCCCATGACACTTATTTCGTGCTCTGGGCATCAAGATATATAACTCCACTCCTCAAAACGAGAGTTCTATCTCGTCGGATCACAAATAGAGGGTTTTTTCCCTCAAGTATGGGGCACTGCTGTCATTCAGCCGCCTAACTACTCCCATACTGCCCCCACGTGGGCTCCATCCGTTCCCGAAATCACGCTCCCCCCCATTCACGTCATGACGTCACGTGATGCGGCCGATAAGGGATCACATTGGCTGGATACCGGACCAATGAGGAACTAGTATTTTCGGCAGGATATCACACACAGCATCTCACAATCTTAATTGATTGTAACAAAAGGTATTTAAATGGATACAGGGAACTCTAAAAGTTTATTGCTCCTGACGACGGCGTGCTGAAACGCCGAAACGCGCGTCGAGCTAATTTAATTTTATTTAATTATTTTCTTTTTGTCCACCTCTTTTTGGTAGCACTTATGGATTTAGTTATTTAATCTTTGTAATTTTTAGGACATATAGGGACTAGGTATCCGGGTAGGCACTTGTGGCAACACAGTGCCGAGGTAATTAGAGGAAGCCTTCTACTAATAGGGAGTCTGCTTTTTGGAACACCTGGAGTATTTTTTACTCCTCCTATAGAGGGCTTTTTTTCACCTCCATATACAGGCTCAGTGTACTAGCCATCTCTATACACCTGGATTGGTTACCCATGAGACTTAGGATGCATGTGCTCAACCTTTAGGTTAGAAATTACCAGGCAGTCTCTCTTTGATAGTAGACACCTGTTCTGTGCTATTGTCTCTAGGTGGTTCACCATTTTATATTCCTTTCTCCTATCTGTCCTTTTTAATTTGTGTTTTCCTTTAGGATTATTAAAGGTAGGGACCCCTTCCCCTTAACTATTACTCTCCCACTGAGGACTTATTGTAGTCCTCTTTCTTTCTTCTTTTTTCTTATACTAACCTCGTGGGTTATTCCCCAATCAGGGAGAGTAATCTTAGGGCTCTTTGGCACTGATTCATTGGTCAAGTATTGTGACCTCTGAATCTGAGTCACTATTATTCTTTATCTCTTTTTAGATATCCACATAGCAAAGGTGACCAGCACTCACGGATTCCTTATTAAGTTAAAACATCCAAAGTTTAATGAAAAATAAAAAAGATTGTTGACAGCTCAACGTTTCAGTCCTCCTCTGGGACTTTCATCAGATTGTTCCTGATGAAAGTCCCAGAGGAGGACTGAAACGTTGAGCTGTCAACAATCTTTTTTATTTTTCATTAAACTTTGGATGTTTTAACTTAATAAGGAATTCGTGAGTGCTGGTCACCTTTGCTATGTGGATATATATCACTATATATATACCTATATGTAAATAAAAATAATTTTAAAAAATGATATATATATATAAATATATATACACATACGTATATATATATATGCATATATGAATTCTACATATATATTTATGTAATATTTTTACATAATTAGGTATCTTAATTAATTACAATTAGCGGGACCTGCCTGACAACCAATGCCAAAAGTAAAGGGAATTTAATTTGCTAGCACTATATTTAACCCGATAACTTTCCAAGACACCATAAAACCTGTACATGGGGGGTACTGTTCTACTCGGGAGACTTCGCTGAACACAAATATTAGTGTTTCAAAACAGTAAAATGTATTACAACGATGATATCGCCAGTAAAAGTGACGTTTTTTGCATTTTTCACGCACAAACAGCACTTACACGGATGATATTATTGCTGCAATACTTTTTACTGTTTTGAAACACAAATATTTGTGTTCAGCGAAGTCTCCCGAGTACAACAGTACCCCTCATGTAGAGGTTTTATGGTGTTTTCAAAAGTTACAGCGTCAAATATAAGGCTTGTGTTTCATATTTTTCACATTAAAATTTGCCAGATTGGTTACGTTGCCTTTGAGACCCTATGGTAGCCCAAGAATGAAAATTACCCCTATGATGGCATACCATTTGCAATAGTAGACAACCCAAGGTATTGCAAACGGGGTATGTCCAGTCTTTTTTAGTAGCCACTTAGTCACAAACACTGGCCAAAATTGGCATTTTTGCATTTTTCACACACAAACAAATACTAACGCTAACTTTGGCCAGTGTTTGTGACCAAATGGCTACTAAAAAAGACTGGACGTACCCCATTTGAAATACCTTGGGTTGTCTACTATTGCAAATGGTATGCCATTATGGGTGTAAATTTCATTCCTGGGCTACTATACAGTCTCAAAGGCAACGTAACCAATCTGGCAAATTTCAATTTCAAATGTAATGTGTTATTTGACCCTGTAACTTCCCAAAATGCCATAAAACCTGTACATAGGGGGTACTGTTTTACACGTGAGACTTTGCTGAATACAAATATGTGTATTTTATTGCAGTAAAAGCAAACAGTATTATGACATTGACAGTTAAAATGTCATGTAGAACTAAAAAAATTTAAATAAATCTTATTTTCTCCCATTTTTTTCATATTAAATTATGTTTCATAGCTAAATATTTTATATTAAATGAAAGCCCTGTTTCCCCTGAATAAAATTATATATAATAAGGGTGGGTGCATTTTATATGAAAGAGGTGAATTACGGTTGGACAGACATGTAGCGCAAATGCCAGGTTTTGTTTACATTTTGTTTTGTTCACAACGTGTACATTTGGCTCCGTCCTTAAGGGGTTAAAGGGGATCCCTCAACAAAACCCAAAATACAATAAGGATAAAAAACAAACAAAGATAAAGGTTGCGCCAAAATAGACCAATTGAAATATAAATATATGATAAAAAGTCTTAGCTGAAAGGATCTTCTTTAGATCAAATAGTCTATAAAGTGCTTGTTCAGGAACAATGTCCTCGCTGTTCTTTCCCAGGGGAATCCAATATTATGAAACGATAAAACAGATACAAGAACAGGATAGTGCAGTACGTCCAATATGATACAAGAAATAAAAAGAAGGTAGGTAATGCACTCACATGTGTTAGAGCTATAGCTAGCTCTTAGTATAAAAGGCGTACAGCTTTATGATCCCCGCTTATGGGATATGGTGCAGACTTCTTCTTCCAAGGGTTTGTTCCACACTCAAATAAAATAAAAAGAGACGACCAATAGTGCTCACTGGATAAAATAATATAAATAAAATAAATAAAGAACATGGGAACCCTGGGATAACAGCCCACTGGGGTAGGGAGGTGAGCGAGATGAGACCCATATGGGGCTGGGAGGCATGACAGACAGTCGCCCTAGACAGTGGCAACAGGACCCTAATACAGGTACAAGTGTCAAGGACCGGACGCCCCCGTCCTCCGCCGCGCACACCTACGCCCCCTCATCTCTTTCTAAGTGTCTATCTTTCCCTTCTTTCCTTTTCTCATATTCCTTTCCTATCATCCCATGCTTTACATGGGACCATGCGTACACCGGGTACGAAAGGCTGAACTAAAAGGCTGTACAAGTACCATAGCTATAGAATGCGAGACAAAACAAATGGTACAAGGTTAGAAGAACGCAATGGTTATCGGTTCTTGTAATTTTCAGTTAATTTCTCTAAAAAACATAAAATAATCCTTGGTGGACAGTAGAATTGAGCTGTGTAGAAAGACCTTGTACTAAATAAATTAATGTATGGCAATGTGGATATGGATGTTATGTTCATTAGGCTTTTGCACAAGCCGACATGCTAAAACGTTTGATGAAAAAATAAAGATTTTAAAAAAACTGAATTTTTCAAATGTAGTCCTACATGATCTTGCTGTAGAATGAGAGGATGTGTTGCACTGAATGCTCCAAAACTTACAAATTACAGCCTATATGACACGTTCAAAGGATCTGTTGTACGACAACTTATGTTTATTCCTTTCCTAATGTTACCTTTTTACTGTGCAACAAAAAAAAATAAACTTTTTTTGCCAAAAATAATGATTGCAAAAAAAAATTGCAAACACAAACATCATGAGGGTACGTGATAGACTTGGAGATTCCTTGCAGGACAAACTGCAATTCAGCCAAATTTGGGCCAACAAAGTAAACCTGAATTATGGACTAACTGAATTGCACAATGCTGAACACGTTAATTTCAGTTCGGCATTCTGAGTTGCTCCTGTGATTCCAAAAACCAAATTATTGAGGGGGGAAAAAGATGATTGATGGCTAGGGAACAGTCACTTATTGTTTTCATTTACAGATTAACTAAGAAGTGAGCAATTTATAATATATAAATAGACAAATAAAGATTTTCTACTTTTTAATTGTTTACCTTTTCTTTCATGATCTGTGAACCAGGAAAATGCTTCTTTTGGTGTACTACAAAAACCATCCATGATATTATGAATACGTTGTGCAGCACACTGATTAACCCATTTTAGCACCCATTGTTGTTCTTCTGATTTGGTTCTCATATAGGAATCTTGGTTCCAAAATTCTGCTGAGATGAACTGACATTTGGCTGAAATTCAGGTGTCCTGAAAAAAA
Source organism: Pelobates cultripes (assembly GCA_933207985.1). Taxonomy (NCBI): domain Eukaryota; kingdom Metazoa; phylum Chordata; class Amphibia; order Anura; family Pelobatidae; genus Pelobates; species Pelobates cultripes. The sequence continues at coordinate 28,964,967 of OW240915.1, forward strand.
ATACATTTTTGGGAAAAACAAGTAAGATCTTTTTTTACCCAGCGTCTTTTGGCTGGCAAGTGTTCTTGCCATAGGCATGCACACGGGGTGTGCCGGGTGTGCCTGGGCACACCCTAATCCCCACGGCCCGCTCTATGTGCCTTCATGGGTCATGAGGGAGATCAAAGATCTCCCCCACCAGCCCACAGACAGGGAGAGGACACGAGGAGCTTACACATACACCCTTACACATACATGCACACACACAAACAGCACCCTCACACACACACAGTGCCCTCACACACACACCACTCTTACACACACTAACAGCACCCTCACATGCCTATTGTTCTTGCATTGGAGACATTCTACTCTGGTGTTACCCAGCTAACTTGTTTCTGGTATCCTGGCCTCTGGTTTAGGTGTATGACTACTTTTCCACCTGATATGGTGACATTGTCTTTCTAATGTGTAGGTTTGGCCACAGCTGTGATTTTGGCTTGCTTCTGATACTTAAGGGGCTAATATTGTAATTTGTCATCCTTTCCTACTAATTATTTTATCAGACCTGCACATATAAAGGCATATTTCAGTTACAAGAAATACATTGTTGCAATTGATATAGTTTACTAAAGTCCCCCCAGCTGTTGTTTGCTGTTACAATGGATCTTTGTTTCTTAGTAAAACTTCCACATATATTTTGTAAGTCAGAACACAATATACATTAACAGCTATTGGACCAGGTCTAAAAACAGACTTTATACGAGAATTCTCAGAGAACAAGAAAATTATTTTCTACATTTCTTTTTCATGAAAAACCTATTTCTCCAACCAATATCTTGGATTTTGATTACACTTTCCAGATTTTTCGAGATTTTCACTCCTCATTCTATTAGAATTTTCACAAGATTCTATCGGAATTTTCACAAGATTCCAAGAACGTCACATTTCGGTTGCCCAGTGTTTTTTTTTTAATTCTTTATTTTAGCTGTGCATGAAATTACAAAAATGCCCGTAGTGCCACGACTGCATATCCATCTCAACCACATTTTATTTGTTGAATCACAAACATGGCATTAGAAAAGTCAGCACAATTTTTTTAGAAAAGTAAGTAGGAAAACAGTCATGTCTTTGAGTGAAAATGGTAAGCATTGCAAAACTAATAGATATGAGACAATCACGTGCAACGTGTTTTTTTTTTTAAATCAACATTGTCATCTTTTTTAAATATATTTTTTTGTTCTGCATGTCATGTTGCATTGTGTTTATTTATCATGCCCTGCACAGATTTAAAGAATATGATAACTCTATGAATTAAAGCTACTTTTACTAAAATAATATCCTACTACCTTTACAGCATAAGATTGATAGTTTAAACATAACATGGCATAATTTACTGAAATAACTAATGGTTAAATTCTTACCATGTATCCGAACTTCATGGAAAATAGTCAGGCAATTAGAAAAAAAAGAACAGGTTTATTATAAGAAAATGTGAGAAAATACATCTAAAAATACCTCTGAATCAATCTCTTACCCTGCGTCAAGGAGTTTCTACAAATTGTCCATTTAACAAATCGTTAAACCAGAGACCAGGCATAGGCATTATGTACCATTATTCCCCTGGACTTTACAAAGGTCCAATGATGGATTGAAATATAGATCTTTCTTCATGCACACATTATTTTTTGTTTTTCTTTAAATGAACTTTTTTTTTACAGCCTGTGGGGGATCCAGAGACTATTTTACTTCTATCTATAAATAATGTATTTAATCTAGGCAGCACTGGACGGGGCAAACAATACAAAACACAATGTGGGTTTTAAGGTTTATTTTAAGCAGTAATAGAAATCAAGTCAGAATGCCAGGGAGTCGACAAAATTACTGTCATTTGTGCTGGCGTCTAAGGCTTTTATTCAGGACCACAATGGTGTATATATTTATACTTAATCCTCCCTGCTTTACCTTAAGTAGTTCTCTATGAAAAGACATCTGCCTGGGGAACTGATATTAACATTTAAAGGTGTAAGCTAAGACAATGCATTACATATGTATTTATGATGGCATCTCTTAAATTCAGGGTGAAAGAAGAATAGGGCAAGGTGTGGCCCCCGGTATGATATTACCCAACAGCAGTTAACCCCATCAACCCCAACACCACCAGGATTGGTGACCATGGAAGACTGTAAAAAGAACTAGTTTATTAGTCTTATGACCTAGTGCGGAAGGTGTCAAAAGATGGCTGTTCATGTGTTTGTATCACAAATGAAAAACCAAAAACAGGAAATGTTATTATTTATGTAATGGGTATAGTGTATTGCTACACTATAGTATCACTCTAGCAAAGCAGTTTTGGTGTATAAATCATGCGCCTGCAGTCTCACTGCTTTATTCTCTGCTATTTAAGAGTTAAAATATGCTTGTTTCCCCTGGCTGTGACTCACACAGACTGCATGAAAAAAAAAGGTTTGATTTTTCAATTAGATGTTAACTTGCTTTATAAGTTTTTATCTCCTGCCCTGGCTGTGACTCACACAGGCTGCTTGAAAAAAATGGTTTGATTTTTCAATCAGATGTTAACTTGCTTTATACGTTTTTATCTCCTGGCCTGGCTGTGACTCACACAGACTGCATGAAAAAAAATGGTTTCATTTTTCAATCAGATGTTAACTTGCTTTATACGTTTTTATCTCCTGGCCTGGCTGTGACTCACACAGACTGCATGAAAAAAATGGTTTGATTTTTCAATCAGATGTTAACTTGCTTCATAGGTTTTTATCTCCTGCCCTGTAAATTGAACTTTAATCACACACAGGAGGCTCCCTCAGAGACAGAGACAGAAAAAATATCAAAGCTTTAAATACCATTAAAGGAATCTACACACAAGGATAAGCAACAATATATATATATATATATATTTTAAAAAAGCTGAACAAATCAAGTGGCAAAAAACACACCACTTGTTAGTCAATACCCACTTTGATTAATTAAAAAAATATTAATTAATTTAAAAATTATTTAAGCTGTGCATTCAGTACCCAGTGCCTATGACACTGATAAAATATTAATATCATATTGTACAATAACCTGTTACTAAACATAGCTGCCTGGCTCACTTACCTGAGTTCAAATAAATGGAGCCATATAGTGCAATGATATTTCCTTCATGGCTGTGTTTATGTTGTATATATCTATTATCTTTTACATCAATCAGATATTTTTGGCTTTCATCCTGTCAGTTTTACACACTCACGATTTAGACAAAATATAGCTGCTCACTGCCATTCAATTTGGTTATTATCTCATCCGACCTTTCATAGAAGTAAGGGTCACGTTTTTATATTGCACTTAATTTAAATTCATTACCTTGGGAGTTCAGCACTCACTTCAACCAAATAGAGAGCCTCCTTATAACTACACAGCCTTTTACAGCAGAGACGGGAAATAGAATATATATCCCTTTTATTACATTGTCATCTAATAAAATCCAATCCTACTACTAGAATATTCCCCACTTTCCAAACAGTAATAATGTGCTTTAACATTTCACTTGTCTCATTTAATGGACCTTATAGAATCTTCCTGGGGGTGGGAGCGGGGCCTGACCGCCAAGCTGCTTGGTCGCACAAAGCGTGTGCTCAGTGTGAGAATCCTCTATTGAGCTATTTTAAGGATATTTATCCCAAACAATCTGTCAACATCGAAGCTGGGAAGAATAAGTGTAATTCTAAAACTCAATTTGTGGTGTTCCCGGTATAACGGGCAACCTAAACTCGACGATACTGCGTACCTGGGAGAAGGGCCCGGCGGGGGAAGATCCTGATACCGACCCCATCCTGTCAGAAGGAGCAACGTCAAACTACACCTTTCCGACGCTTGGCTGGCAGAGAGAAAAGCAACCAGAGTACTGGGACATGCACGTGGGCTCCTGAGAAGAAACAGCCTCCCTCGGGCAATCACCTACCCCCCGCACAACGATAAACCATGACAAGCCCACCCAAGCCAAGCGCCACGCGGGCCACGGCCTCGAAGCAGCATCCACGTAGACGAAAGAGCTACCGCTACTCGCGGCAATACACCACCCAGGCATTCCACCCCTCTCCATCAGAGAGGAATAAGGACTGTTGGCAGGCTCGGATCCAGGGCACACAACTGCAGGCCAATGACTCTTCCTGGGGCCGGAGGGATCCCCAATATAACTACTGTACTTATGCTGGCTCACTGAACCCCCACTTCCAGGGTTTCTGTTTCCCAGACCTGGGAATACTGGAGTCTTCACTATGCATGCTTATAATGCCTGTTTTCACGTATTATTTTCTTTGTGCCTACGGTCTTTTCAAGTTTAATTCAAGCGGACACTATTTCATACAAGTGTCAACTACACCACTCGTTTCACTCAATATTCTGAGCAATTAACTCTGGTTGCAGTGCTTAAGCTTTGCCCAGCACAAGCTATTTTATCTATACGGCTCTACAACGGGTATCTCTTTGTCAGGGTACCTGTTGGTGATGTATCCAGGGAGGACATCCTCTCTGCTTAGGGGCTCCCTTCCCTTAGCATTTCGGCATATTCCGGCCGTTTTCGCGCCGGCCGCGCTAGCTCCTCCCCCTTTTATGACGCGACGGCTAGCGTCGACGTCATGACGTCGGCATTTGCATAAAGTGCCGGGAACCGCTATTCCGGACCTTTTGGGGGCGTGGTCTCTATTTAGGTACAGGGTATTTAAAGGAAACCTTTACTACTGCTCATTGCCCTGTCGTGGTTCTAGCTTGCTAGTCACTCAGCGCGTTCTTTATCTTGTGTTTCCGGTTTTGACCCTTGCTTGTCTTTTGTCCTGTTGTCCTCTCCTCTCCTTTGACTCGGCTTGTATCTCGCTTACCTGTCCTCCGGCTCCCTTGACCTCGGCTTACCTTTTGACTATTCTTGCTTTGTCCTTACGTTAGTCCGGCCATTCTAAGGTCCGGTATACGTACCTCCTTCTGTGCGCACTCTGCGTATTGGATCCCTGTCAGTTTCCTGACATTACGACAGGGCCAGATGGATCCTGCAGGTGCTAGTCCTCCTGACCCCAGATTTGAGGCCATGGACCATAGAATGGACCAAATGGCTTTAGCGCTACAAACTTTGTTGACACGCTCCAGTACCCAGTCTGAAGAAATACGTTCCACTGCTAGCCACTCGCTAAGTACTGGTTTGGAAGTAGCCACTGTAGGCGCATCTTCCCATGTCACGTCACCATTACGATATGGGGGTTCGCCTGATGCTTGTCGTGGTTTTTTAAACCAGATAAGTATACATTTCGAACTACAACCCCGGGCTTACCCCACTGACAGGGCTAAGGTAGGCTTTATTATAACCCTGCTAATAGATAAAGCACTTAGATGGGCCAATCCCCTTTGGGAGAATGACAATCCTTTAGTCTACAACTACACTGCGTTTGTCACGGCTTTTAGAAGAACCTTTGACCCCCCAGGGAGGAAGATTAATGCGGCCAGATCCCTGTTACGCCTTAAACAACAAGATAGGACCCTTGTAGAATATGCTCTAGAGTTTAGATCATTGGCAGCAGAAGTGAAATGGAACGAACAAGCTTTTATGGATGTTTTCTTGAATGGGTTGTCTGATGAAATTTTAGATGAAATTGCCACAAGAGAACTTCCGGAAAATTTAGAGGATTTAATATCCTTCATTTCCAGAATAGATGAACGCATGAGACAGAGGCAGAACACTCGGGAAAGAGTTACTAGACTTCCTGTAAGACTCGCTCCCTCATTTCAGAACCCTGACTCCTATAATCCTACTCCACCAGAACCTATGCAAATAGGTAATACTCGCTTATCTGAGGCTGAGAGACAGTACAGGAGAAGGGAGGGTCTCTGTTTATACTGCGGGCTGAGAGGTCACTTACGTCTTAGTTGCCCTAATCGTCCGGGAAACGCTCGCACCTAAGTTCCCTTAGAGGACGGGCCTTGGGTGTTTCATTACTGTCCTCTATGCATAATAAAAAGACCATAGGCTTCTGATTCCTGTCTCTCTAGCTTGGGAAAAGGGGTTTATTGCTACGATGGCATTATTAGATTCTGGAGCAGCAGAAAGCTTTATAGACCAAACTTTCGCTAATAAGCATTGTATCCCATTCCAATTGAGAGATACACCCTTGGCCGTTGAGGCCATAGATGGTAGACCTTTATCTGAACCAGTAATATTCCATGAGACCGAACCCGTTAAGCTTACTGTTGGTATTTTCCACGAAGAGTTGATTTCCCTTCTGTTAATTTCCTCCCCGGCAGTCCCAGTGGTTCTAGGATATTCTTGGCTCAAGAGACACAACCCTCAGATTGACTGGGAGGGTGGAGAAATCGTTTCTTGGGGTATGGGTTGTAGGGAAGAATGTCTGCAGAGAGTTACTTCTGTTTGCCCCGTAAACTCTTATGCTAACACTTCTCAATCCACAGACGTTCAGATACCATTACAATATCTAGACCTCAAATCTGTATTTGACAAGGGTAAGGCGGATACTTTACCTCCCCACCGGTCTTATGACTGTTCTATTAAACTTTTCCCTGGTACTATGCCTCCCAGGGGTACGGTATACCCTCTATCCACCAAGGAAAACTTAGTTTTAGAGGAATATATCAAGGAGAATTTAGACAAGGGATTTATTAGAAAGTCTTCTTCTCCGGCGGGGGCGGGTTTCTTTTTTGTAGAAAAGAAAGACGGTACCTTACGTCCTTGTATAGACTATCGGGGATTGAACAAAATTACTATCAGAAATGCTTACCCTATTCCTTTGATTACTGAACTCTTTGACAGACTAAAGGGCTCGAGTATTTTTACTAAACTTGACTTAAGAGGAGCATATAACTTAGTGCGAATTAAACAAGGAGATGAATGGATGACAGCATTTAATACCCGTTACGGGCATTATGAGTATACCGTAATGCCGTTTGGGCTTTGTAACGCCCCGGCCGTCTTCCAAGACTTGATCAATGAAGTTCTTAGAGAATTCCAACATGAATGTGTAATTGTATATTTGGATGATATATTAATCCATTCTAGAGACATTAATTCACATCATAGACAAGTCAGAAAGGTATTACAGAAACTTTTACAACATGGATTGTATTGTAAATTGGAAAAATGTAGCTTTGACCAGTCTCAGGTAACTTTCTTAGGTTACGTAATTTCCAAAGACGGGTTTATGATGGACCCGACCAAACTAAAATCGATTTTAGATTGGCCTTTACCTAAGGGACTCAAAGCCATACAAAGATTTCTTGGATTTTCTAATTATTACAGACGTTTTATTAAAGGGTACTCCTCTGTTATCGCTCCTATCACTAATATGACCAAACAAGGAGCCGATACCAAAACCTGGTCTACTGAGGCTTTATCTGCTTTCGAAACGCTCAAACAGTCTTTTGCCTCAGCACCTGTATTAGTTCATCCTGATACCTCTCTACCCTTTTTACTTGAAGTTGATGCGTCTGAAACAGGGATAGGCGCAGTGTTATCCCAAAGACAAAGTTTAGATAAGCCGCTGCACCCTTGCGGTTTTTTTTCCAAGAAACTATCACACACTGAAAGGAGATATGACATTGGTGATAGAGAACTTTTAGCTATCATTATGGCATTAAAGGAATGGAGACATTTGTTAGAGGGCACCGTCCTCCCAGTTACTATCTTGACTGACCACAAAAATTTATCGTATATGGGGGAGGCCAAAAGATTATCTGCCAGGCAGGCACGTTGGTCTATGTTCCTTACACACTTTAATTATGTGCTTACTTACAGGCCTGGTTCTAAGAACACTAAGGCAGACGCTTTGTCACGTCAGCACGAACCTACCACCTCTACAGAGGATACTTTGTTCCCTATTATTCCTGAAGTCAATATTATCGCCAACACCAATGTCAAAATACACTCTCCATTGCTCGCTGATATTCAGAACGAACAATCTCTTGCTCCCGAACGTACTCCTGTGGGCCGCTTGTTCGTGTCTCCCAAATTCCAAGTGGACATTATTCGCTGTTTCCACGATAGCAAGATCGCTGGTCACCCCGGCATCCACAAAACTTACTGCCTGATCTCCAAAGACTTCTGGTGGCCCGGTTTACGTAGGGATGTGGAAGACTTTGTCAAGGCTTGCAATGTTTGTGTCAGGAATAAACTTCCGCGGGATCTCCCTTGTGGTTTATTGCAGCCCTTAGTCGTTCCCAACAAACCTTGGGCTTGTTTGGCTATGGATTTTATTGTTGATCTACCAGCTTCCAATAGGCATACAGTTATCCTCACGGTCCTTGACAGGTTTACTAAAATGGCTCATTTCGTTCCCTTGCCTAAACTTCCGTCCTCCCCCGAACTGGCCGTGATATTTGCTAGAGAAATTTTCCGTTTACATGGTATTCCCAATGAGATTGTGTCAGACAGGGGTTCCCAATTTATTTCCCGTTTTTGGAGATCCTTCTGTTCACAGTTGGGCATCAAACTGAATTTTTCTTCGGCCTATCATCCTCAATCTAACGGAGCAGCCGAACGCACTAACCAAAAAATTGAGCAATATCTACGTTGTTTTGTTTCTGAACACCAGGATGACTGGGTCGGTCTGATTCCTTGGGCGGAGTTTGCTCACAACAACCTTGTTTGTGGTTCCACTCGTAATAGCCCCTTTTTCTTGAACTATGGCTTTAACCCTACTGTTCTTCCGTCGGTGTCTCCTTCCCAGGGTATACCGTCGGTTGATATTCATATAGCCAACCTGAGAAAGTTGTGGGATCAGACTCGACAAATTCTTGAACGTAGTTCCGCGGTGTTTAAGTCACATGCTGATAGGCGTAGACGTCCTGCTCCTATTTTTTCTCCGGGGGATAGGGTCTGGTTGTGTACCAGACACATTCGCCTGAAAGTTCCTTCCTTGAAGTTTGCTCCTCGTTACATTGGTCCTTACAGGGTGCTGAGGAGGATCAACCCGGTTTCTTATTTGCTGGATCTACCTCCTACTCTACGCATCCCTAACTCTTTTCATGTGTCTTTATTGAAACCTCTTGTTTGTAACAGATTTTCCTCCCATCCTCGGTCCGTGTGGATGGTCAGGAGGAATATATCATCAAGTCCATCCTTGATTCTCGTATTTCTAGGGGGAAGCTGCAATACCTCATAGACTGGAAAGGTTATGGTCCTGAAGAGAGGTCTTGGGTTCCTGGTATAGACGTGCATGCTCCTCGTCTTCTTCGGGCCTTCCACGTTCGTTTTCCTTCTAAGCCAGGTCCCATCCGCCCGGTGGGCGTTTCTAGAAGGGGGGGTACTGTCAGGGTACCTGTTGGTGATGTATCCAGGGAGGACATCCTCTCTGCTTAGGGGCTCCCTTCCCTTAGCATTTCGGCATATTCCGGCCGTTTTCGCGCCGGCCGCGCTAGCTCCTCCCCCTTTTATGACGCGACGGCTAGCGTCGACGTCATGACGTCGGCATTTGCATAAAGTGCCGGGAACCGCTATTCCGGACCTTTTGGGGGCGTGGTCTCTATTTAGGTAACAGGGTATTTAAAGGAAACCTTTACTACTGCTCATTGCCCTGTCGTGGTTCTAGCTTGCTAGTCACTCAGCGCGTTCTTTATCTTGTGTTTCCGGTTTTGACCCTTGCTTGTCTTTTGTCCTGTTGTCCTCTCCTCTCCTTTGACTCGGCTTGTATCTCGCTTACCTGTCCTCCGGCTCCCTTGACCTCGGCTTACCTTTTGACTATTCTTGCTTATCCTTACGTTAGTCCGGCCATTCTAAGGTCCGGTATACGTACCTCCTTCTGTGCGCACTCTGCGTATTGGATCCCTGTCAGTTTCCTGACACTCTTATCCTTGCGTTAACATTTTTAAAAAGTGCTGATTACCAAATGTACACGTTTTCTTCTGTCATGCTTATCATTTATGACATTATATACATGTCTGTATTGTTCATGCTATATACATGCAAGCCAAAAATAAAGAATTTAAAAAAAAACATGAGAAGGTATCTCGTTGCCATTGTTATCGATGATGTAGTAGAAATTGTAGAGGGTTCTAAAGAATCTCCCCTGTGCGGAAGGTGAGGGATGGAGGGTGGTAGACACCAAGTTTCATAATTATTATTTTTAGCCCCCCAAATCTCTGTACGTGGTGTATGACAGTGGACCTCCACCAGTCCTCAAGGTATGAAGGTACACCAACTCTCTAGGTTTTGTCTGTAACCCCATCTGCAATAGATTTGGGTATTGCCTAAAACTTGGGTAGTTGGCACAAGATGAGGGTTGAATTTGGGACCACTGGTGTAGGTGCAGGTAAGTAGTCAAGTTTAATGAGAAGTTTGAAGAGCAAAGTGTGAATATTTATTAACTTTTTTTTATGTTTAAGTGTTTGCAGGGATTTGTGAGCATGCTTTTTATTCTAAGAATTCCACTACAAGATTAGGAATAACTGATATGAAATGCTTGTATTATAGAACCAACCTTGCTCAGACTTACCTCTCGTGCCATATATCGAGCCAGACATTTCTAATTTGGAATTCCAATCCTGCTTTATTTCTTTGATATGCTCGTTCTGGGCTTTAGTGCCTGTGTACTTAGCCAATGTACTTAAGCAATTGGTTGCTCTGGCATGAAAGGTTGGTGGGTTAATTGTCAAATCTGTGTATATTGTGCCACAATTTATTTATTTTTGTTGTGCATAAAAATAAAACAGAAGAACTTGCAATGCCCCAACAGCACATGCAAGTACATGCTAACACATAGAATAATACCAGTTGGTCAGCATTGAGAGATCAGTGTACAATTTATATTATGTCAGGCGAAGCCTCCATGTTTTAACTGTGTACTAGAGATATGTTGTTTAGTGAGGAGACAGGAGTTTAGACTAAAATCGGTCTTAGGAAAATAAAACACGCTTAAGCACTATGTTTGGCTAACAGGAAGGTTTTTACCTAGTGCCCCAGCCCGATTTTAGCCTATACTCCATCGAGCAGAAAAAAGCAGGTTAGCGCCAATATGGAGTATCATGTGAGCGTTAACACAGATTGGGATGTACATGACAGGTTTGAGAGAACAGAAACAAATACAATATACCCTCAATGCACTTAGGCTTATTTGTCAGAAGACAGACAGGAAGAAATGAAGAGCAGATCCTGAGAGAGGGGGAGAAGAGGAAGAGATTGAGGAAAGGTAAGTTCGGCATGACAGTGCCGCTTTAAGGGATGCTGGTGTGTGTGTGTATTTGTGGGGTGGGCTGTGCTCTTTTTTTGTTTTATTTAAGGTTATGCCCCCTTCCCTACTTCTTACCTCTTGCTGGGATGTGGGGACAAGATATTCTCCTGTGGTTGGTGGTACTTTGACACTCTCAGCCTTCACCTTCCCATGTACAGGTTCTTCTTGCAAGCCCTGGCACTATGTGGTATCAGAGCATTGCCATGATAATTCGTGGCAATGCTCTGACAGCCGGGACTCAAGCCAGAGAGAGGACTCAATGGTTGTAAAGGCTGAGAGTTATGTGTTGCGCTCCCTTCCCCTACCAAATGTTTAATGACGGATGGAGGGAGACCTCCCTTCCCCGTGTCTGAATATATAGCGATTCTCTCTCTCTCTATAAAAATACAGGTGTATGGGGTGTAACCTTTTGATGGCAGCCCTAATTGTGCATATTGTACACACATACGCCCAGCCATCACTCCAGCACACTGGGTCAAATAAATGGAACAACAATGTATTCGGTGTTACACCACTTGGAAATGGGAAGGGGAAGATCAACATATTGGTCATCCACCCATATCAAGTCCTAAGAAAATAAGAAAGGTTGTATTCATAGGAATTGCTGTTATCATTTATTGCTTTTCAGTTTAATTAAATCAGGCATTATTATCTCTTTCTTTCTCCTGCTGAGCAGTACTCTGCATCTCAAGACGTTAACATGTCTAGGTGTAAAAAAATATTTTTGTGAATATTTTTTCCTACAAACCTTGACCTTTTATGCCTCTAAAAACACCCACATGTCTGTTATATTTCTGCTATGCTGAATGGCGTGACAATAGCTAATGAAATAACTGCAGCTCCAGGTGACATAACGCTTTGCTCACTTAATCAAATTCACATTTTAAAGCCAAAATAAGAACCTTTCCAAAACCAGGCGACTTTAGGCAGAGGAGAAATCTTAACAAAATATGAAATAATCCCGCTGATATTTAAAGAACTGTTTTTTTAGTAAATCAAACAACTGATTCACGGTTCTGTAAGAAACTCTACAGATATAAATCAGATGCTATCTTTTGATCCTTGGGTTATTTTAAGTGTGGCGCTAGATTTTTAAGGGCACAAAGTGAAAAATAGTTCCGTGATGGTTGTGATTTTGCACTAAATTAGGAGTTCAATGTTCACATGTTTGTTAAAAAATATATATCCAAGACCTGTATGTATATTTCATAGTGATGCAAGGTTAAATCTCTATCATACTTGCAGTCATCTCGAGTGTTTTCTATGGGGTTTGTAACTCTAGGCATTTATTTTACTGAAGGGTAAAGTAGTCTCAGCGTCACTTTAAAAGTTGTCTCAGGTAACCTCATAATGCATACGGCGTCTAGTGAAGTGTTAAGATGGCGGAGTGCTCAACTAAAGTCTAGTATATGATCCCACGCATTTAACTATATACCCCACCACCGGGCCTTTTAGACGTAAAATCTCAAAATGCTATAAATAAAACTCAAAAATATTTATTTCATCCAGTTATCCACTCTAATAAGTTATACCACTCCTGCACTAATTTAGTAAACCATGCTAAAATATGGGTTTAATAAAATTATGAGCACATAAGTTTACACATTATTAAGAATACCATTTAAAAAAGACTTGAGAAACCGTGACAAGACGACAACGGGCTGTCTTTGGGAATCAGGGAGTGTGACAGACCCCTCTGTCTTGGAACTATGCTTCTATTCCGTTGCCTTCGTCTATCTTTCAGTTAATTGCCTGTCCGTACACAAACTACCAAATAAACTACCGAACGACCGACCACCTGGGAACTGGAGTGTGCCATCAAATGACCTCCCAGAAGCAGCTTAACTGGTGAACGTTGGGAGGTTGCTGTTCGTGTAACTCCCACGTGGCGGCGGCCATTTTAAAGTCCCGAACGGCCTGCGGTGTTTGGTGCCCAAACTATGGAACTGAAAACGGACACTATTTTGCACGAACACCTCTGAAGCCGCCGACCTCCCTTCCTATGCCATCCAGCACATGAACATCGGTCGTTTCGGTACTTTCCGACACGAATAGACACACCCCAGATAGCCATCCCATGGAGCCCGTTTGTATACCGAAAGACAATGTGAAAGACTTTGGCTCCATGGTGATTGAACTGTATGCATAGGATCTGAGCGGCTTTCGGTAATAATGTGCGCTCAGATCCCAGCTATCTGGAGATATGTTGAATGTAGGGATTCTGTTAATGGAATTTAAAGCTATTGATTTTATTGTATTTTTATGTTCAGGTACAAAATGGAGTTTAGCCTCTATCCATGGAGATAATTGAATTACTTCCCAATTATCTCCAGGATAGAGAGGAGAGGAGGTTTATCTACACCAAATAGGAGTGTTTATGCTTGTGCCACTGTGATTGGCTACTGTATCCATATTGTCCCAGTCTTCCATCTGGTCCCCTAGGGGAGTGTCCACCAGGTGGAAGACCTGCATAAATACCGGGCAGGTAGCCCTCAATAAACCAGATCTCTGCTTAACCCTCAATACGGAGCTTGGTCTCGTACTTGGGGTATTGGATTCGTATGATTTACTTGTTCGGCTGTTTGATTCGTGAAGGATTTCGTATGGTTCCTGTTCGGCTAATTGGAACTGCTGTTAACTGCTTCTTCATTCGGAAAGGGAACGTCCTCAGCGGTATTAACCCCTCTTATACCGCAGTGTACCGTAATAGGGAGATGCTGTTAGGCAGGCTTTAATAGACACATATAGTGCTGAAATATTGAAAACACATAGTGTTACTATACCAGTGTTTTTTTTATTTAAAACTTTTTTGACAGGTTGGTGGAGACCCATATGATGTAAATTACCAGAGTGTGGTGCTGACAGATTTATTCTTCAAGTAAAAAATAATTAACATAGGGGCGGAGCTTAATAGTGCACCACAGCGGCCGCCATTTCCATCGGCTCTGATCGATCAGATTACAATCTGCTAATTGCCGGTCGAACTACCGCCCATCCATGGACGATCAGGTTGGATACACATGCTGGGCATCCTGCCGATCTAGCAGATGCCTTTGTTTCACTCCCCGGGCAAGAAAAAATGCTACAAAGGCTTCAAGGCCCACCGTGGAGTAGAACGACCCCAGGAGTTCACTGGAGGATTACCAGAGTGGAGTGCAGCTGCAATACAAGATCCACACAACGAATTCGGTACCCTGGATGAGATGGGATGACGGTCACAAAAAACGTCAACACTCCCATCCAAGCCGCAACGCGACATCAGCCTCATGCTTCAGTCTCCCCTGGCGGGCCCAAACTCTGGCTCCTCCGGAGTCCTCCCCCACACAGTCCATCGATGGGGATCCCATACAGAGTCTGGCTACTACTACAAAGGACAGGGAGACTACACAAGCTACAGGAGGCGCTACCCCTGCTACTAAACAGGACATCCAGGACATGCTGACTAGGCTCTAACTAAACCTGAGACATATGTGGGAAGTGGACTTATGGGTTCTTGCAACAGAGGTACAAGCTGTGCAAGCCTGCACCCAGGCCACAGAAGTGGAGGTACAGGGACTAAAACAAGGCATGAATGCACTAAATGACATGGTGTGCCAACTGGAAGACTCACATGATAACCTTACCCGGCAAGTCACTCTGCTGGACGACAGAGGTAGGACATAAAAAATGCAAAAATCAAGGGGTATCAGAGTCTGTGCCCCTGGAAGAACTCCCACACTTTATCAGGCACCAAGTGTCCTCACTCCTACCCATAAAACAAAACCAAATACTTCACATTTGATGGCGTATACCGAATTGCCAAATCTCCACGAGCCCCAAAAGCAGCGCCACGGTACCTTATCATAAGATGTCAAAACCTATCTGACAAGATGGCCTTAATGGCAGTACTTAAAGGACAAATGCCTTATGATTTTGAATCATGCCAAATTGCCTTCTTTCAGGGCTTAAGCAGAGCCACTCTACTTTGGCGTAAGAGCATGCAACCTGTTACCAACCACCTCCAGACAGCGGGACTCACCTACAGATGGTCAACTACCAGGTCGTTGTGGGTCACCAAAGACGGTGAAACATACAAAATCTCTGACCCCATAGAGGAAACCTGCCCTGCTAGCAACATTGGGACTCTCTAACTGTATTACAACCAAACCGAGCTCACTAAGTTCCCACCTTAGGGCCGCGGAAAGCTCACGTATTTCAACACCGGGGGATGAGAGAAGCTCCACGTCGTAAAGCCTGAATTCTCAAGACCAGCAAACCAATATTCCTCTATGTTTTATGTTTTATAGTTTATGTTTATGCTTAGTTTATGCTTGTCTATGCCACAAGTCCGGACTACAAGGGCTTGGTTTCCTCCAATAGATAACACAAGTTCTGCCGGTTCTGGCAATTACTCACCATTCAGATGATATTTTCCCCCCTTTCCATCACCCCATGGTAAAGGGGTACTACCCTCAGATTTTTGGGGGGGAATGGCTGGATTTCAGCCATATAGCGGTTCAAAGCAAAATATAAAAGGAGGGCTGCGCCAGAATAAACAGTGTCCAGTATCAATAGTTATTGAAGATAAAAAGTCCGACCTAAAAAGGTATCCTCTCTGTCGTCTTTAGGTACAGGAACGCGATCTTCAGGTAATATATAAAAGATAAAAGGAGAGAACAAACGATGGTGCAGAATGTACGGTTCAAATGAAGTAAAAATTGATTAATGATAACGAACTCACAATTTCCAGAGCTTCTGTCCAGCTCTAGGGTAAAGCGCACACAGCGGTATAATCCCCGCTTATGGGATTTATGATGGGTTCGTCAGGGTATCCAAAACTCAAAGGAAACAGAAACAGCCAAATAGTGCACTCTGTATAACTGTATATTATAAAAGAGAATAAAAAAAACGTACTTACAAGTACAGAGCAGACCAACTGCTCTTTGATGTCAGCGCTGGTGGAATAATCCCCACCTATGGATTTCTTTGGTTGTCAGGAACTTGTAGAGATAGTATTAAAATCGGAATAGAGTGTATATAAAATATAACAATGAACTAAAACGATAAATAGCCAGGGTACATGTATAAATAAAAGTAGTTGGGACTATCAGTTAACCAAAAACTTTAATATTTATTATACAAAATTAAATTTCCATAACGCGTTTCGTCTAACAGACTTTATCATATTTATTTATTTATTTATATAGCGGTTCAGCTCAGCAGAATTTCTGACCTGAAAAACTGTTATGTGAAATTAATCATGTGAAATTAATCATCTGGACCAAAAATGGACCAGTCTGAAACATAAAATTTGAGATTGCACTTACAACACTTGAAAATAAAATCCACATCAGCACATATAGTAGAAAGGAAATAAAGCAAGCTTAGTATAAACCAGGCTTCCCCAAACTACAGCCCTCCAGATGTTGCTGAACTACAACTCCCATGATTCTATGAATGAAATAGATAGGCTGAGAATCATGGGAGTTGTAGTTCAGCAACATCTGGAAGGCCGGAGTTTGGGGAAGCCTGTTATAAACCCTTTAGAAACAATTACATTGGCACAGAGCACCTTATATGAGCATGTTTTAGTGGGAGTGTTCTTTTAGAATCTTGACACTTATAAGGTCGCTGCTATTTTTCATTTATATATTCACATGTAATAATAGATTTACTAAGCGCCATCCATGCACTTTAAAACTGATAGGATTTCACTAGAATGAGAGGGATATTTTACTGAAATTCACATACCAAGTGAGAAAAAGTCATCAATAGAGAGAAAAAACTCTATATTTAAATATACATTATATATTTATTAAATATCTAATTAATAAATATGGACGTTTGTACTCCTAATTCTATTTCTCTCTTTTGCTCACTTCCAACTTGATCTGTACATAAAATCAACGCTTAGTGACTATTCCCTAGCTGTCAGACATTTTTTTTTTCCGGTTGGAGTTCTAAATCACGCTCAGCCATTGGGCTTTTCGGTTTGTTTGTGAATCGGCTACATATGGATCAGAGTTTGGGAATTTCACCGATCTGACCAAATTCTGACAAATTGCAGTTCGGACTGAAAGAAATATTCAAGTCTACTGTCATTTGAATAATGCTGGCTTTTGGCTGCATAGTTCAATCCAAAAGTTCACAAATTGTGGCTGTTCATGTCATCTGCATTTAATTCCATTATTTCCACTTAGAATCCTGCAATATGAGAGAATAATGGTTGTCCCTGATAGACAAGTCTATCCTTCTGTTTATAAAATGTACCTGTCTAGATAGTTCTTTTGTTTCATGCCTGCTCTATAATTTATTTAGTCGACAGTGTTAAACCTATTTTAATCCAAATGTTCTCATTAAAAAAAGGCCTCAATAGGTAAAAAAGGGAACTGATGGAAGAGATGAGGCTGCACAGATAAAAAGACGAAAGAATCTGCATTAGTTATTCTACCTGTCCTTTCTCTGTGCATATCATTTAAAGATAATTCATCTAAAACCTAGAATGGCAACAATGAACCCTGAAGAATTAATGTATTCAACAGCTGCAGAAAATGATTACTTAGCTTAATATCATCCTCATGCCAAGACGTTCACTCCGTTCTTTTGCAAATCTCTATGCAAAAATATTTAATATCTTGCATCCGTGGTACTCTATGGATCGATGTTGTAATTAACATTGGTTTGATAAAAAAAAAAGACCTTTTTTTTCTGCTAGCAATTTTCTTTAAATAGAAGAAAGCGTTGAATACAATATTACTCATCAAGGTTAAAGTAGAATGTTCTGTACGCTCCTATTTTTGGGGGTCTCTATTCAACAAGACATAAAACCATGTTCCATGTAGTTTGAAATATGTAGCTTTTCTTAAATAAAATACTTACTTCAAGAATCCTAAATTTCTATTATAAGAGAGAATTCAATTTGAATACAGAGTTCCTTTTCTTTCAACCTTTTCTTCCTTAAAGGATCACTAAAGGCAACCAGACCACTTCTTCTCAATAAATCGGTCTGGGTGCATTGGTCCTGTCCCTACATTGTAAAACAGCCATAAGAGGTGCTTCCACCTCCAGAGCCAAGTTAAACTCAGTTCTTCTATTAAATGCTGCTTGCAGAAGCACCTGGTTTTGCTGTGCGTGTGTATCACATCCCCAAATCTTCTCTATGAGATGCATTTTGTTGGACAGAATTGCGGAAGTGCCAGCAGGCATGATGACGAAGATGAAGGAATAGTGGGATGCTGCAATGAAGATGTCCAGGTACTGGAAACGAGGTATGTAATCTTTAACTGAACTTTTAACACACTGAAAAAGAGTAGGCAGAGCTTACAGCATCACAGCAACAGTAGGGAACTTATAATCCCCCCTAAAAATAAACTATTGTTCCCTTTAACTGGAAAAAGATGTTCGGTTTTCCTTGCCTCTACATATGACTGTCTCATTTCTGCTTTGAGAGAACACAATCATTTAAACTGAGTCTACAGCAAGGCAGTGAAATGCATGGAAATGGGAAATCCCAAAGTCACACTTAAATATGTTTCCAAGACTGGCCTAATAATAATAATAATCAAAATACAATCAGAGATTTGTAGCAAGACATACATAGCAAGACATATACATGCTGTCCAGGAAGTAGGAGGGTCTGGGAGGGAGGGTCTGCTGGAGATTGGCCGGGACGTGTCAGCTGACCGGAGTTCGCCGCGAACAGCTCGTGGCGAACCGCGGCGAACCGTTCGCGAGATGTTCGCGGACGGTTCGCGACATCTCTAGTCATGTGTCCCTAAGGGGATAAACCTGAAATTAAAAAATTAAAAACTATAAAAAAAACTAACAAACAGGTGCTCTGATCACTTAGGAAAGCAGAAAAATGTAACCACTCTTGGGACAGGCGTTGTTACTGAAAGGAGATCTGTCCTGGAATATTTCTGTGGGGCATATCAGAATAATCTGTAGGAAATACGTGTGACAGCACAGAATGTTCAGGTATCAACGCACAGTGAACAGAGGTCCCAAATGATCAACTGCATGTTCAACAGCAATCCAGCTAACAGATACATGTTTAGACTGACATTGAACCAGCACAAGGACAACACAGTGAAGTATAACAGAAATTACAAATAAGATAAGCGCCTTTAATTAGTTAACAAAAATAAGATACCGGGCATTCAACAGCATTTGGGAAGTAGAATGTCCATAATATATGGGAGTAGGTAGAACTGTGTATCACCCTTTATCTTTTTGCCAAAACACTTCCCACTCCCCCTCCTTAGCAGTAACAGTACCAATTCCCCAGTAAGACTGCCAGGGTACCCAATATTACATAATGAAATATTCAGATCTTACATACAAGTTATAATAATCATGCTACATGTTTCTATCGCGAGGCAAACAAGGCATTTCAGGGGGCGGCAAAAAACCATAGAGAAACATTTCGGACAAAAACCGCATGTTCGGCAATAGCTGCAATAGATGCTTCTTTTAAAAATATGGAAACATACACATTCAAATCTTGTAAATTGTATGCATCATACAAACAGGCTCAATAGAATGTTGATATAGCTGCATTCATCCCAACCTTCTGTAAGAATTGGACAACAGAACCTCGGTTATAAATGATATTCCAGTACATTCCGTTATATACATTTTCACTGATAGGGCATAGAGATCACCTTGCCATGTTAAAAAAGCCTGAGGTAAAAGCCATATAAGCACAGCTCTACAAACTAAAAAAAACTACATCAACAGACCTGTTAACAAAAGTGTTTTTCGGCATTTAAAGTGTACTTTTACTGCATTTTTGGGATAGATAGTGTAAATGTGGGCTGGGCAATCACCACAATAAAAAATGTCGCAGCTGCCTCCTGAGGTCATATTTGGAATTGCAAGTACAAACATTCCACAAATACCACAAGCACTCCATCGCAGTAATACCACACAAGTACACAAGAGAATAACTATATATATATTAATAGTAATGTAGTAATATATACATATAATTATAATCCAGATTTGTCTTAAAGGACCACTCTAGGCACACAGACCACTTCAGCTTAATGAAGTGGTCTGGGTGCCAGGTCCAGCTAGGGTTAACCCTTTTTTTAATAAACATAGCAGTTTCAGAGAAACTGCTATGTTTATGTTAGGGTTAATCCAGCCTCCAAATCATTGACAGCCGCTAGAGGCGTTTGCGTGCTTCTCACTGTGAAAATCACAGTGAGAACACGCAAGCGTGCATAGGATTATAGCATTATGAATGCTTTCCTATGAGACCGGCTGAATGCGTGCGCAGCTCTTGAAAGGGAGGAGAGGAGGCGGAGAGGAGGAGGAGAGCTCCCCACCCAGCGCTGGAAAAAGGTAAGTTTTAACCCTTTCCTCTCCCCAGAGCATGGCGGGAGGGGGACCCTGAGGGTGGGGGCACCCTCAGGGCACTATAGTGCCAGGAAAACGAGTATGTTTTCCTGGCACTATAGTGGTCCTTTTAGTATGGAAGGATATATTTAGCTTATGTTAGTTTAGGATTTAGACCAGGAGAACTGCAAAAGGTTAATTGTCAGAGATTCATTTTAAGGCCAAGGCACCTGGCCAGGAAACACAGCTAAAGTGAAGAATTTCCTATTGTGGACTAAAATGTTAAATTAAAGGGACACTCCACTGCCCCCTCTTCCCCTTAACCCCCCCCAAAAATGCATAAAAAATCACTGTTTACTAGATATTGCCACTTTACAAACAAATAATATGGCCACTTAGAGATAGAGGAGGGGGTTACTGCAGTACCCCAAAATCAGAATTAAACACCTAATAACTCTGTGTTGCTAACCTTGCACCCTGTTGCTCAAAGCACGGCCAAATCCAAGTACAGAAAATAAAGAAATCAAGGAATTGCAGCTAGATGCCAAATCTGCACAGGGAGTGCTACATACAGTTTATATAAAGGACCATAAAGACCTATTGCAGGACATTTTGGCTTTGACAAAGGGAAACCCAAACCGTTTGTTTGTTTTTGGTCTTTCATATTACCTGTATGCAACACTCCCTGCATCTACTTGCACTTCCTTGGATTCTTTATCTTCTCATGCATGCATTTTCTTATAGATTTATTTTATTGGGGTCATAGTTAAAAACAGCCTAAAAAGCTGCAGTTCTCCTGGTCTAAATCCTATGCATGCCGTCCCCTTCTAACCCCGCCCAGACTTTCTGTGGCTGTCCTATCACAGGCTTCCCAATGCAGCTCAATGAGAAGTCTTTGCAAGGCAGGTGCTCTGAGCAATTGCTCCGTATAGAGTTTAGCTCCACTGAGCAAACCAAACTAGGAAGTAACAGGACTGATTGATTGTCTGATTGACAGCTGGGGGTGGTGGTGGGGGGGTGTTGGGAGGGAGAAGATGGGGAGAGGGGGAGGGGTGTAACCAAGTTAATTTATAAAAGTGTAAATTTCTTCTGAAATCTATACTTTGTGTAAAATGAAAAAAAGAAGATACACTCTTTACATATAAAGCATTTCAGCAAGCTTAATTGTTTTAGGTGTCTGGAGTGTCCCTTTAGCAATAAATTCCCAGCAGTTCCCATCTTAGTGAATAACCACGTGACAGTCATTTGTCAACATTCAAAAGATGAAAAGATATAAAAAGATATAACATTATTTATATAGCGCCAACATATTCTACAGCGCTGTACGACAGGTAAACAAGACAAACATTTCAATCTAAAAAAAAACAGGATCCTGACCAGAAATCAAACTCTAACTCTACTACCTATCACATGATGCTCAGATAGACATTTGGAAACCAATTCAGGTGTAAATATTTCAGTCCGGGGCCATTTCCTTTATTTTTTGCAATAAATGAGAATAGGAAATCCAGTGGAAACGCAGTGTTTTAGGAATGTCACATCCATTACACTCTGCGGATTTGGTCTTGATCACCTGCACACATTTTGGACTTATATTTTGTTAAGAAATCTGCCTCCTAAACCTGAGAGTCACATGGAGAATATAAACAGGAAACCTGTGTTTAGGTGGGAGTTAGCAGGAATTTAGTACTTCTGACCACAGAGGACATGGGAGACAGGATATGGGAAAAACAGTGTAAAAACCTGGGTGACTAATGTCTCTCTTTATACAGCTCAGCTGTTCTTTAAACCAGAAACTACACATTCTAAAGTCAAATCATTCTGCAACTATAGTTTAAACAAAAAAATATATATTTTTAAAAATCCAAAAATGTTGTATTTGCACTTTCTATTATTCATAATATATAGATTTTTACACATGTGTATATTTTGTTATGTACTTCATCTTTAGAATTTCATTTTTATTCCTCACTTATTAATCTAGTTAGTTGATTCCACTTCAGGATTTAAGATCTTAGCCAGTTTTAATATTTCTATTTTTTAAATGTTATTATTCTGTTGTTGTTATTAGCTTGTGACCCTAACAAGTACTTGTACAGTCAGGTTAAAATGTTAGAATATTTTTTATGTACTGTATAAACTGAAAAGCTATTTTTTTAAATTCATGATGTATTTTTTTAAAAATTTTATTTAAAATTAAAAGTTGAACATCAGTTCCTCACTGTTTCCGTCATAGGTCTTGATTTAATATTTTTGGACAAGCTGTTCAAATAATTTAATATATATGGATAAACTTTTAAAATATATAGATTTTATTTTCTTATTAAATGTGAATATATATATATAAAAAATATAAAAATATTTTTTTTCAAAATATTAAATCATTCTAAACGTTAATACAAAAATATTAAATAATTTGAAAAGCTGATCCAAAAATATTCAATTGAAGACATACATCACTGTAGCAAAATTTTAAAAATACAAATATTGACAAATGCTTTGATTTAAATGCAACTAACTTAAAGTGTATAAACTGATTGAAAGGAATAGTCACATCGGCAGCAGTGAAGCTACAAAGTGTCTCTTAAAGTTTAGCATTTTCATGTGTTGTGGGGTCAGAGGTGGGTTTTGGTTTGGATTCACATGACCAGGAAGGAACCATTTTATTATAAGAAGAGTGCTCTTAAAGAGGCTTCCCCTCTTTTAACACATGTGAACTGGTGACTATTTCCAATACTAGAGAGGTATGGGGGTGGGTTTCCCAAAATGACCATCTGTGCACAGTGAGACCTAAAACCTGGAATAATTTAGGTTTTAAAAGGATAATGCTTTGGCTAAACTATACCATATGCTTACTTGGATATTGGAGAACACCTTAAATAAATAACACATCTCACGTCTCAGTCTTTACAGGATAGTGGTGTTTAAAAAGGGGGCTGATTGGATTTACATCCCCACAATTTAATACAAATATTTTATTTGATTAAATATAAGTGACTCAAACTTTGTTCTAAAAGAAAATACATTTATTACTGAAAAAATGGAAATAGTGGAAATAAACTCATTTGAATACATATGTTACAATATTGTTAGATTTTGTATTTCGCAAGTATCGTACTTCCAATGTCCAAAATAATAGAAGGCTAAATTCAAGAATTGTTACAAAAGAAACAATTATTAAGACTGCAGAACACGAGGAAGAGATGTGCCAGAATTAGTCTCCAAAAGTGGATGTTTTGGAGTAAAATTTAGATTTGTGGTCAGAGTACAAAATTTGAAATATTTGGGTCCAACCGCAGATTTTTTTGTAAATTACAGAGAAGTATCAAAGGGAACCGCATATATTCCAAATATAATAGTCAACGTTCTGCTCATTGGAGAAGTAGTTAGATTACAAATCTGATAAATATTTAAATTTTTCCTTCTGCATGTTTTACCCCCCAAATCCTTCACCTTTCTCTTCCCACACAGTTCTTGCTACTTTCTCCACACCTATTGATAAGTTCCTCCAATATATTTCTCATCACTAGTTAACTCTCTTTGCTCCTTTTTTGGGAGGACTAAACCGACTGATCTTCCCCTCGATAATGCAGGGCTACAACAGCTTTCTGAATAGGAGCAGAGGTGTAAAACCAATTATTGAGAAGAAATGTGGCATTGGGCAATGCAGAGCCAAAGTTGGACAATTTTAATTACATGGTGGCAAGAATTAACACAGTGTTGAGGGGTTTATCACACTTCTTGAGCAGTGTACTAACAAGCGGTTCATGGCATGAGGAGTTAGAGGGTAATTAGCACTTAAAGGAAGTCTGTACTTAAACTAAAAGCCAAGCTGCTGGGTCTAATGACATGATCTCTTACACAATCTCACTGCACAGATGGCAGTCTCTTGGTGTCTCTGACTGTAGGAGGTCACAAAGCATCCCTCAGGAGATTATTATTAAAGTCATGAAAACATTCTCTTAGCAAGATACCATTAGTAGACCCTGTTAATGTATCTATTTATCTATCTATCTATCTATCTATCTATCTCTCTAATATCTATCTATCTAATATCTATCCTATATCTATCTATCTATCTATCTATCTAATATCTATCTATCTAATATCTATCCTATATCTATCTATCTATCTAATATCTATCCTATATCTATCTATCTATCTATCTAATATCTATCCTATATCTATCTATCTTATATCTATGTATCTATCTATCAGTCTATCTCTCTATCTATCTAATAACATTCTATCTCTCTATCTATTTATCTCTCTATCTATTGTATATCTATCTATCTATCTATCTATCTATCTATCTGTCTGTATGTCTATCTATCTATCTATCTACTATATATCTATATATCTATCTATCTCACTCTCGCTCTCTCTCTATCTGTCTATCTATCTACCTATCCTATATCTATCTATCTATGTATCTAATAACATTCTATCTCTCTATTTATCTATCTATCTATATATCTATCTATTGTATATCTATCTATCTATGTATCTATCTATCTATGTATCTATCTATCTAGCCATCCTAAATCAATCTATCTATCTATCTATCTATCTATCTATCTATCTATCTATCTTCGTATTTGTTCAGTATTGTAGCCAGTAATGAACAGCTAAGGGTAGCTATCTTTTGTCTTTTAAACTGCACAAAAATTAAATAAATAATTAAAAAGTTTTAGTTTGCTGTACAGTGTTCAAGCATGGTGTGAATCAGGACTGGTACTACTGGTAGTGTAGCCATTGCAGCTGGTGCAACCACACCAGGGCCCCAGCTGGCTAGTGGGAACGCCGATGCCAGTTGCTCTAGTGGAGGCAGTGGGGTCCTTCCCAGACATCCACCTTAAATCCCTTCTCTGAAATAGAGAAAGGTAGGGCTGTATACAAAGTCAGTGTGTGTATCCGTGCTTGTGTGTGTATATGTGAATGAGTGCCAGTGTGTGCATCTATCTGTGCATGTGTGTGTATATGTTCATGTGTGTCAGTGTGTGTATCTGTGCATGTGTGTGTATATGTTCATGTATGTCAGTGTGTGTATCTGTGCATGTTCATGAGTGTGTCACTGTATCTGTTCATGTGTGTCAATCTGTGTGTGTCAGTGTGTATCTCTTAGAGTGTATCTGCGTGTGAATGTGCCTCTGGCAGTGTCAGTTTTGTGATTTTGTGTGTGGCAATGTATGTGTATATGTGAACACATGTCTGCACACAAACACCAATGCTTCACATAAATACACCCCTGCATTCTAACATCAACTATATACACAAATACAAAACATTCGCACTCACGCCATACAAAAATGCATTTATATTCAGACACATACAACCCACAGGCAAATGCCAGACCTATAGCTGATAAACAATTGTTAGAGTTCTATGACAGTTGAGATCTACATTTTGGCCACCTTTGCTCTATGGGGGGATACCAATTTTTTTTTTGCACCAGGGCTTTCTCTATATTAATTCTGCCACTGGTGTGAATTTCTGGATGTAAACATAAAAACAGTAGCAACACACGTTATTAGCAAGGCTTACAGTGCTCTCTTACACAATTTACCATACGCAAGAGCAGAGGCCATATCTAGGCTTTAGATCCCAACCCGGGAGACATTGAATGCAAAACTTAAGCAATAAGGTATTGGTATTTATATAGCGCCAAATATTTCCACAGAGCTTTACAAGATTATTAATGGGGGGAAATTAACAGTAAAATAATTACAAGATATAGAACATCTTAGTTCCACCACAAAACGTTCATTGGGACAGTTACAAGTTGTCCTGGTGAAAGTCTTGTGATGGAAGTAACAAAGCATTAACAAAGCATTCTGTACGTGACGACCAAGCGTGATAATTCTAAAACTGGTTATCTAGAAGCCAATATTGAGAACCAGACAATGTCTTGAATTGCAGGGAAAGATATATTTGGTTTATTTCACATTTGTTCAATTTTTAAATTAGATTATTAAAAGGTTAATGAGCGAAATTTAAAATGTACCAAAATCAGATTCAGTCAAAGTACACAGGCACATAAAATCCTGTGGTTTCTTCATTGAAAATAGCAGGAAAGCAGTGACTTGTCATCACTCAATCTCTCTTCTTTCCTTGGAATATTACTGATGGAACAACTATTTAATGCAGTCACTTTTCAGATGTTAAAAATGATCTTATTACCTTGTATGATTTTATTTCCATGCTTCTTGGAGCTGTAATGTATACTTAAATTACCCCATCCACATGAATGGAACTCAGTGTACAGGAAATAAAAAACAAAATCTGCGTTTATCTTTTAGTGAAAAACAATTTGGTGTGTACATATTTTTACAATACTATTGACGTTTTGCTGAAAATGTCATTGTCAACTATAAAACAAAAGAGGAATAGAGATGTCGCGAACCGTTCGCGAACTTCCCGCGAACGGCTCGCCACGAACCGTTCGCAGCGGGCTCCGGTCAGCTGACACATCCCGGCCAATCTCCAGCAGACCCTCCCTCCCAGACCCTCCCACCT
Organism: Pelobates cultripes; assembly: GCA_933207985.1. Taxonomy (NCBI): domain Eukaryota; kingdom Metazoa; phylum Chordata; class Amphibia; order Anura; family Pelobatidae; genus Pelobates; species Pelobates cultripes. The sequence continues at coordinate 28,992,008 of OW240915.1, forward strand.
CCTGGACAACATCCATGTTGAAGCTACCTTCAACATGGATGCTGTCCAGGAGGTGGGAGGGTCTGGGAGGGAGGGTCTGCTGGAGATTGGCCGGGATGTGTCAGCTGACTGGAGCTCGCCACGAACGGTTCGTGGCGAACCGTGACGAGCCGTTCGCGGGAAGTTCGCGAACGGTTCGCGACATCTCTAAAGATGAATAATAAGTTAAAAATAATAAAAAATAAAATGAAGTTGTTATAATGCCTGGAGGTCCCTGGCTTACCTTCAAGGGTTAAACAAAAGGTTTAACCCCCAATGTCTTCAGTCCCGCGCTGGTCTGCTCTGCCCCTCAACTTCCATGGCTGCCTTGGACATGGGCGCCGCTGATAGGATGAAAGTGTTAGCTGACGCACTCGGCCTTTCGGTAGCTCCCCATTCACAAAACAATGTAGGAAAAATATGTACGTTTCTGACTCTATTTGTTAATGGATTAACCTCTAAAAAAAACCTGTCACCAGGAATCTCCAAGCACCATAATAACTTTATTCTGTTTAGGTTACTTTGGTACCCGGAGTGATCCTTTAAGGACAAAATGTATAAGTATTCAAACCAGCGTTGTGTTTTGGAGATTTTTCATAAATTCAGATGAAAGATATTGTCCTAATAAGGACAGAACTATCTTGCTGTTGGCCTCCACATGAGACCCGTTGCAGATTCTTACACATTTTAAAGATAACTTTTGGCTGTTGACAATCTGTGAATCTGAAGAAGACAAATGCCAAAGGACATTCTACAAACATTATCAATACATTAATTAAAATGAAGGAATTTGGAAAATGTATAAGATAAAATAGCATGATTTTTTATAACCCAGTAATTCTGAAGGACCCACCAACCAGCACTAGAAGGAAAGGACCTACCTCAAAAGTTCTTATACACGAACGACACTTGTGAATGTCGACGTAAAGAGTCCAACGACATCCAAAATAATGACTAAATTGTGTGTCTGTGGGTGGACTTCTGATTCTCGAGCAGGAGAAAGAAGCACAAGCTGTGGTGTGTGAAAATATTTTACATTAGGCCGAAACAGAGCTTTCTGGACAAAAACTTAAAGCACTAACATTTTTCCATCTAATTTTCAGTTAATTTTTTGTGTAATTTCTGAAATATAAAATCTGTCAGATTTTGTAACTTTTGTTTCTTTTCTTTTTATCCTTTTTTTTTCTTCTAACCGTCATTTATAGATATGTGCCATTTTCTTTTCACTGATACAACAGATTTATGAATTTTTCCCCCCACTATAAATTTGGTGAAATGTACATTTCTGTGAAAACTGCGACATGAAGAAAACTGTCACTTTTTAGATCACTTTAGTAAATATGATCAAAACAATGATGGAGTTTTATCTTAATCTTTCAGTTTGATAAATATGTCATTATTAAATTGTTATATGGCTTTTTTATTTATTTATTCATGGGTTGTTTATTTATTATTATATCATTATATGGGTAATTTCTCAACAGGCACATATGCGTCTTGCGTGTGGACATAGACCTATAGTTATTTTTGAGGTAGTATATTGTTATAATAAATTTAGATAGGAATAGAGGGCTTCTTGCGCCATATCCTATTTTACAAGCTAAAGTGGTTATGGCACTTTGAGTGAAGACATATTAGAATCCATGCTTACACAGAAGCTGCTTGTAATAGTCTAGGAATGCCTGAGCTCATTTCTTCAATTACTTTTACTTTAAGAATTCATTAACTTTATGATGCAGCCATTTTGAAATGGCATAAAATCAATATTGCAGTGTCCTTACTGTCATCTTACATTGTGCAATCAAATTTATACGCATATCTTTGCTTTCACTGCTATGTATTCTAAACTCACAAATCACTTTAAAAAAGAAGACTGTTATATTTCAAATTTACTTTTTTTTTTTTTTTTTTATTGAAGGGATTCTATTTGTGATTAAATTCCTGGGTCCCCCATGTCAGCACTGAAAGGGTTAAACATCTGTAAGGGTCAACTTTATTTGAGCCCTGTGATTGACCTAACGCGTAAGGAATTGGAATAACTGACATAATATAATGGGTCCTAGATAACCCACGTATGGTAATAAAATGTGGCAAAGTTACTGATCATTCTGATTCAGATTAAAATCCTGGTTCTCCCCTGCAAAGCTACGAATAACAGCCCCCAAACTACAAATCGTCATTGATTTTCAAAAACAATTATTTTTGGTCCCTCCATAAGCAATGTGATCTGCCATATCCTTCATTTTCAGTCCTTTTATCGTAATACAGTGTATCAATGTGTGTTTGTGTGTGCGTGACGGGGATGATTTACGTACTGGCTAGAATCAGGGTGTTCTATGAGTGCATCCAGTCGTGATGTCATATTAAATCAATGTGCAAGCAGATCCAGCCCTGACATTTTGATATATGCTAAAATAGTGTAAAGTACGAAATCCATTGAGAAATAAGAAAAAAAAGCTTATTTATAAGCACGAAGTAAGAACAAGTACATACACAGGATTTTGCTTGAGGCATGGGATGAATAAAACGTTTCTGCTTTTTTAATGTCCTTTTATGGATGCGCACACCATCTTGTTTACAGGAAGAATATAGAAGAAAGTAGTCTTATGAGTAGTGACACCTGCTGGTTGGAACTGAGTACTGTTCTCTGTACCAGCATTTAGCACTTAACACTCTGTTAGGCTGCAGGCTGCCAAAAACCAAACATCTCTACTACCTGGAGAGTAAACAATTTATCAGTGATATGGGACCCAGCATCCGCAGACTCAAGGAAACATAACCATTTCAATTCATAGAAGTAGTTATAGTTCCTGCTGTGTTCCTTTAAGTAAATAGAAAGTAACTGGAAAAAAACGAAACAACAAAAAAATAGAATAAAACAGAAAGACGTGGCTGTTTCATTTTCATCGCATTTCAGTCTGTGTGCCTATAAGTTATTATGAATTTACAATAATTGAATAAGATCATCGCAGTTAAAGGGAAGTGCAAAACAGTTATTTTAGGATGAAATTTATGTTTTTTTGACCAGTTATAAAAACATCCATATCAGTCTGCTAACATTTAACAAGCCATTGTACGTCACTTTGCAATGCCTTCTTTTGCTATCTGATTCCTTAAAAGACTCCTGTAGTTTGTTTTTGTTTGTTTTTAAAACTTTTTTTTAACTCCCCAAAATGTTCCTTTTCTTTTGAAACAATTCGATTCCCACCCTAATTAGGCTCAGACCCCACTTCCCTTCTGACCTTTGCGAACACAAAACAACACATTTCTGATGAGTTTGAATTCTTTGCAAAAACTGTTAAAGCAGCCTCTTGTGGTCGTCTCTCATGTATCCCTATTATACAGATGTTAACTTGGCAGAACCTTTTAGTTTGAGGTTAATACGAAAAGTTTATGGACCTTCGTATCTGCACATTCTAGAAAGGTGGTTAGAATCTGTACCTGTCAGTACTAAATGATTGTTCATTTCCTGCAAGCTTGGACAGGCTAATATCATGCAGATGGGCTCTTAGATTCTTTGTTTATTTTTTCTTCATTTTCTATGTCATTTACCAGCTGCGAAGTAATATATATGATTCCATTAACTGACCTCAGGGAAAACACCTTTAGAAAATCTAAAGACGACGCGGTCAACATGTCTGCGTAAAGTCAGGAACCGACAGTGGTCTTGCTTTGGATTTTTAATCCATTCGGATTTTTCCTTTTTCTTTTTAGGTCTCCCAGACCACTCATAATCACATATAAATATAATAAAAACAATAATAAAAGGCTGCGCCAATCAGAGAATAAAATAGAGTAACTTAGAAAAAATGTCCAACGGAATAAGTAAAAATAAAAGTTCAGCTTAGGTGTCCTTGCGGATAGTCTTTATAGCAAGTGATGCAGCAGTGAAGTCTTCATAAGCTGTATTCCACTCCCTGGTTCCACTCATATAAAAGACAAAAAAGGAGAGAGAAGGACGACCAGTAGTGCAGTATTGTATAATTCCAAAAGTGACGTATGGAAAGATAATATTAGAGAACTCACATTTAATAGAGCTTATGTCCAGCTCTAGGATAGAAGCGCATACAGCGGTATGATCCCCGCTTATGGGATATGCTGTGGGTTTCTCTCCGTCAGTGGTGTCCAATTCTCAAACAAGAAAAAAGAGAGACAACCGATAGTGCTCACTATTTTAGTAGTCTTAATATAAGTAGATGAAAACGTACTTACAAATGAGGAGCAGACCAACTGCTCTTGTGTATCAGCATAGGTGGATTGATCCCCACCTTTAGGATTTCTTGGAATGCAGGAGACTTCCGAAGTCAGTGTTGGTATATAGTGGTAAAATACTAAAAATATACTAAAATATACTAAAAAGCCAGGTATAAAAAAGGAGTAATGTGTATATAAAACTATAAAAAAGAATAGTTGGCACAAATAAATTACCAAAAATTACTTTAATATTAAAATACACAGTATAAAATATCCATAACGCGTTTCGTCAACAGACTTTATCAAATGGAATAACAAACATTACCTGGCTAATCGTCCTTCTCTCTCCTTTTTTGTCTTTTATATGAGTGGAACCTATACAGCTTATGAAGACTTCACTGCTGCATCACTTGCTATAAAGACTATCCGCAAGGACACCTAAGCTGAACTTTTATTTTTACTTATTCCGTTGGACATTTTTTCTAAGTTACTCTATTTTATTCTCTGATTGGCGCAGCCTTTTATTATTGTTTTTATTGTCTTGTTTTAAAAGGGCTTGGAGGGTTTCCCTTTTTAAGGTTGCTGCCTGTCTATTAATTAGCGCTGTCTCTCCTTTCCATATACTTCTTACATATAAATATAAGATGTAGGCAAATTCTATACAAGGAAGGATTTCAAAAAACAAAAACATCATATGTTTGTTCGTGATATCACCAGAATTCGATACAAAACTTTCTATTGTAATTACATTTTTTGCAGCAAAATAATAGTAATTGATCTAGATTTTATTTTATTATATCTTATGTGATGCTGAAAAATGCATAATTCAGAATATAAATGTGGATTTTATATGAAACACCTAAAAGGGTCAAAGAAAAAAACACACGCAAAAAAATTTGTATGGTTATTTACAAAGGTGAGAATTGTTAAGATCCAAAGTGAATTTAAAATTTAAGGTAAAAATAGCCAAACTGGAAGAATAAATGATAAATTAGACTATTTTTACAGTTTGGAAAATTTGGATTTAAATTTGAAATTCACCTGAAACTCACTTTAAATTCCCTACAGGTCTCATGTTAGTAAATGGCACTGGAGATGTAAACATCAAAGACAGATATATTTAATGATGAACAGATTACAATGTATCTAACAAGATTGCTATGTAGAGAGGAAAACCTAGAGAACAGAGACAACTTTAGCCAATTATTACCAGCATATTCGATAGCGCTTTCTAAGTCTGTACTTATTCCTCTCTCATTAATTAAGAGGGTCAGGGAATAAAAGCAGTTGATGAAATGCAGACTACTTATTTTGATAAGGCAGGACAGACCCACAATGCTGCTATCTGGTTTAATGACCGCATGACTGTTTGCTTTTATGAAAAGCACGAATGAGTTGCAAATAATTTTCATGTGAACGCCACTTGTGAAATTTTGTTTAAACAAGTATCTAGAGTAGCGGTTCCCAAAGTGTGTGCAGCGGCGCCCTGCGGTAGTGTTGGTCGGCTGGGAGGAAGTGACAGCCTGTCACTTCCTCCCAGCATCATGCAGAGAGACGGGAGGGAGAGGAGGCAGCAGCAGCGTGAGGGGAGAGGAGCACGAAGAGACCCCTTTACTCCCCCCAGCAGGACCAGGACTCCAAGCCAAGTGTGTGTATTAGTGTAAGTGTGTATATTAATGTGAGCATGAGTGTGTGTATGTGTATGAGTGTATGTATGAGTGTAAGTGTGTGTGTGATTATGTGTGCATGAGTCTATGAGTGTGTATGTGAGTGTGTATGTGTATGAGTGTATGTGTATGAGTGTTTGTATGTGTGTGAATGTATGTATGAGTGTGTGTATAATGTCAGGGTGTTTGTGAGTGTTTGTCAGGGTGTGCATCTGTGTGTGTGTTTATATATATATATATATGTCAGTGTGCTTCTGTGTTTGTGTGTGCGCACACATCTGTGTATGTGCCTCTGTGTGTCAGGGTGTGTGTTTTTATGTCAGTGTGTGTATCTGTGTCATGGTGTTGGCATGCATCACTGTTTGTGTGTGTCAGGGTGAATGTGTGTATGTCGGTGTTTATCTATATGTGTGTATGTGTCGGTCTGTATCTATATGTGTGTATGTGTCGGTGTCTATATGAATTTGTGTGTATGTGTCGGTGTATTTATAGGCATCTGTGTGTTAATGTGCATGAATATCTGTGTAAGTATGTATATATGTATGTGGTAGTGTATGTGCATACATCCAATCAGTCAAACACCAGCACAACATACAAGCACACTCCTGCAACCTGACACAAATATTACATACAAACACACCCCTGCATTCAAACTCAAATATATATATATATATATATATATACAAACACACCCCTTCACTCAAACACAAATACTTCACACAAATGTACATCCACATTTAAAAGTGAACATTACATTCAGACACACCCATAAAATCAAACGCAAACATTACATACAAACACACCCCTGTATTAAAACACAATAAATGTATACAAGCACCCTTTCAAACACCAGCACTGTACATTACACTATAGTGCCAGTAAATGCCGCAGCGCTATACAGAAATACAACCTAGAAATTTTGACTTGGGGTGCCTTGGAAAAATACTGAAATATTAAGGGCGCTTTGAACCTAAAATGTTTGGGAACCACTGATTTAGAGGATATTATAAAAGACTTATCATTGTTCCTGTTTATACAACACCTCGTAAGGAAAGTTTGAAATGAACGGTCATTTTTCAAAAGAAAAATGACTGCTAGTCATCCTAAGTTACCTTTTCAAAGATTAATAAATAAAATAAGTAAGTTCAATTAAATAAGTTACTTAAGTACTCAAAAGTCCATAACGGAGTCTTCTCGTTCTACAAATTTTTTGAAGCTTAAAGGGCCAGTTTGGACACTATAACAACTTAATGGAGATGGTTTAACCCCTTAAGGACACATGACATGTGTGACATGTCATGATTCCCTTTTATTCCAGAAGTTTGGTCCTTAAGGGGTCAAACGTGATATGTGCAGCAAAACGCTGCACATGCAGACGCCGGGCACCATGACCACTTCAGATCACTGACATAGTCACAGAGCCTGAAGTAACCCTTTAATTAAAGAAAAATAATAATTTATGATATTGTATGACATTGGGGAAACCGTTTGCCAAATACGTATAGGCACAAACACTCACACAGACATACAGTTACACTGATATAGCATATACAAAACACACATGCATTCATAAAGGCATTCTCTTCTTACTGACCCAGACGCAAGAATAAAAGTCAATGTAGCTACTACATGAGCTGTGGTTTAGACATTGCTGTAGCTAAGTGAATTATCGTAGAAATCCTTAAAAAGTTCTATAAAGTATTGTGGCCGATGTTTAACCCTCTAATCTCCTCTGCTTGTCATCCTCAGTTACAAAATCCAAGTAGGATACTAAAATGTTTGGGACTATTCTGCACAGATGAATCAGAAAAGATGTGCTAGAAAATATGTAATTTGCTAAAATAAAACTATTATTTTTGTGACATCATATTTTTAAAACCCATTCTTACTTTCCACTGACGCTTATCCCGCAAGCAATTATCCTGATTGCATGACATCATACCTGGGGTATTTTTGTGAAATCAGAAATAGTTAGACACTCTCTGGCCAGTTAAACACGCTCTATTAATTGAACTATCTTGATACAAAATGTTGACTTGCGAATGGCAGCATTAAAAAGGTGCTGATATTTATTTATTTATAAAATATTTTACCAGGATGTTGAGATTTCTCTTGTTTTTAAGTATGTCCTGGGTGTTAGTGTAGTAACACTGTAATGCTGCCATATTAAAAAGTCTGCAGCAATAGTATAGCCTAGTTGTCACTGCAGTTCTGAGTACATTGTCTCAGAGGGTTTAGAGGTGATTCGATTTACGGTGGCTTGTGCTTGTGGGATCTAGGTTTTAGTGGGGACTTTAAGTTTGGAGCAAGGCCTGGCTTTGAGTGATAGGATTCACAATCCAGAGCATCTATCTGAACCCTGTTAGTCCCCCTTAACCTAGGTGCCTCAACGCAACCCCCCCCCCCCAACTTTAAGCTCCAACACTATCTACTCTGGAGCTCGCACTAACCCCAATATTATCCTAACTTCCAAACATTAACCCTTAACTTAAATCTAATCCTTACCTTATCCCAGGGGAAGGCAACCTTCAGTACTCCAGAGTTGGGGGACTACATCACCTATAATGCTAGTCCAGTCATAATGCTGGCAAAGCATTAGGGGAGATGTAGTTCACACCATCTGGAGTTCCAAAGGTTGCTTACCCCTACCTTAGCCTCTTTCTAATAATAATTGTCACTTTTAATGCCAATGTAATTCTGTTGCAAAGGTTTAGATTTGCATTAGCGTTGGCATTTAAAACCCCCCACTTAAACATTGACATTTTAAACGATTCAGGTATTATATTTTATATGAAATAAAAAAAAGGAGTAGACAGAATTCAGCTAAGCGCTATCTATAAAATTAATTATGTTCACCTTAGCAAATTCATGGGTTAAAACAAGGGATCTGATTAGGTGATGCACTATAAACTGGTGCAGGCCAATAACAGCGGGAGACGAGTCTTTAAAAAAAAAAAAATGCTTTCAATGTTTGTGGCAGACAGTGAATGTTCTGTCGTTACCGTAAAAACCAGTGATAATCACGTCTACTTGATTGTGGTGAAGATTTTATTACCTCACATGCTCACCTTGTAAGTCAATCTGTATTCATCACGAAACTCTTTGCTACAAGTACAAGGGGCGCAGTTATCTTATATGTTTTAATGCATCTATTAAAAAAAGCTATAAATAAACAAGATTCATGGCACTGTGACATCTTCATTCACAAGTATAGCATTACGACACAATGAGAGGTAATATAAGCTATAAACACAAGCAGAGAGACAAAGTATAAATAATATGAACTGCTATATCGGCCATTAACATCATTTCCTTTTTAGTGTGTCAAAAGATGCTCTGTGTGTCATTATGTGTCCTTTTTTGTTGTCCTTACCTGGGTTAATTGAAATATGCACAGTCTTGCATTATAAAGTGCCCTTTCAAATGTTTATCTTTCATTGTGGTTATTATATCACCCATTCTGTATTCTATATTGTTCACTCCATGTATTTACTTTGTTTAACTCAATTATTCTAAAGGTTTCTGATACAAGTGAGACACCACATATTTTTTGTTTTTTTTACGAGGAACATTAGGCCATTAGGCTCCCCATTGAATACCATTATGTAGGCCTTAACCTAGCCTCAAATTAAAAGGTAGGTGAGGCAGAAGAGAACCATTTTATTTAAAAAAAAAAAAATAGTTTGGGTATCTTTATGAATGGAGATTTAGAATCAGTCAAGATAAAATCTTATTAGACAAGAAATTACCAGGGTGAATGAAGTAACATAGAAACATAGAAACATAGAATGTGACAGCAGATAAGAACCATTCGGTCCATCTAGTCTGCCCAATTTTCTAAAAACTTTCATTAGTCCCTAGCCTTATCTTATAGTTAGGATAGCCTTATGCCTATCCCATGCATGCTTAAACTCCTTTACTGTGTTAACCTCTACCACTTCAGCTGGAAGGCTATTCCATGCATCCACTACCCTCTCAGTAAAGTAATACTTCCTGATATTATTTTTAAACCTTTGTCCCTCTAATTTAAGACTATGTCCTCTTGTTGTGGTAGTTTTTCTTCTTTTAAATATAGTCTCCTCCTTTACTGTGTTGATTCCCTTTATGTATTTAAATGTTTCTATCATATCCCCCCTGTCTCGTCTTTCCTCCAAGCTATACATGTTAAGATCCTTTAACCTTTCCTGGTAAGTTTTATCCCGCAATCCATGAACCAGTTTAGTAGCCCTTCTCTGAACCCTCTAAGGTATCAATATCCTTCTGAAGATACGGTCTCCAGTACTGTGTACAATACTCCAAGTGAGGTCTCACCAGTGTTCTGTATAATGGCATGAGCACTTCCCTCTTTCTACTGCTAATACCTCTCCCTATACAACCAAGTAGGGAGGCAAGAATCCACTAAAGTCACTTCCACCTATGAAAGTGACATGATTTTGAAGCCATTTTGCATCTTTGAGCGGATATTCATGCATCAGGTATTTTGAATTAATGTTAACCCACTTAGTCTGTGTGTCAGGTGGGCTGATTTACTAAGGTGAGAATTCAAAGTGAATTTCTTATAAGGCGAAAGTTGCAGCTCATTGGAAAGAATTGCATTCAGTGCATTGAGCTGTATCAGAAGCATTGGATGCAGAAGCACCGCATCAGGTCCCCAGTGGTCCTCTTTCAGGACCAGCGATGGAGGAAGGGACGGATTCTCAATGAAGTTGCAAGAATTAGAGAGGTCAGCAGAGCCCAGAGACTCTTGGCATTGGAAAAAGTTAAGGAAAAAGCTTAATTTTAATTTAATTATTTTATTTTTTTATGGCAAACAGGGAGGCCTGAATATAACTGGGAACAGTGGCACTATAGCATTAGGAATCCATATTTGTATTCCAAACTCTAAAGTGTTCCTATGACATCAATTAAATATGACTGAATTCCTTAAAAATACCTTGGACAAATCACGAGGGAGGTGAAACACTTGAAAATGTTTTTAAACAAACTATCGGTTCTGCACCTACTGCCTACTTGCACCATAACAAGTGGTTATAGTACTGGGAGAATCCATTTAAGTAGCAAGAGCCGGGCAAAAATGATCATGCAGATACAATATGTTGTCCTTTGGGGTATAATTGCAGTGCTACATATTATATGAAATAATATTTTAATTGTTCCATGTTTAATTCTCTAAGAATTTGATTTTTTGTCTGTCTTGCTGCAATTACTATCTCAATATAACAACGTTACCTCGCCAGTCTTCAAAACATTAAATTATTATTCTATGATCCAGTCATTTATCTCGCTTGTCCTCATCCACCTGGGGAATATAAAATTGCTAGACCTGTTTTACAGCAGTAATTGATAGTATTTGTTATACCGCTAATGTAGATCACCCACAAACGACATAGATATATGAATAGTTAATGCCTCAGGAATGGTTATAAAATAGTAAAATGAATATGCAATGTGCTAGGATCAAACCAATTTTTGAAAGATAAGGCCCATAATGTAGTTTAAAACATCAGTTCTGGATATATACGACCCTTGGAAGTCGCTTAAGAATGCAACAAGTCATTATCACATCTAACATCTTCCCCAAGGAAAAGATCGCAGCTGTAATGTGAAACCCAATATAACTTACTACATTCTATGCGAATATGCCTGAATTATAAAAAATTTCTGTATATTAATACATGAAGCTAAAAGTAACACAGCTTGGCCCAAATAAATTGGACTTAACGTTTAAATTAGTGATCTAATTTATTTAGGTATTAAATGCCACATTTGTCTTATTGCAGGTATACGTAACATGCAGCCTGCTCATTTCATTTCTTTTTTTCCACTTTGCTCAGTGAAGATAAATGTTCGTTGCATAGACAAGTGGGTTTGTGGAATCTGACACTCAAGTATGCTTTCTATAAATATACCGCACTATCTTGGTGCTGCAATGGCTGGGAGACTTGTAGCAAGCTGTCATCTATCTGCTTGTGGTTCTATAATTATAGCTTACAAATAAAAGCACTTTAGTGAATGGCTGAAACAAAAACAAGTTTCATCATCGTGTGATTCAAATACAAAGCAATCATTATGGAAAATATACACACTTTCCTGGCAAACTGTATACAAAATATTGAACAAGCAATGCTTATCATTGTGACACAGAACGCGCAATGCGGGCATGATCGCAGATTGTGCAAAAGCACGGCATTTGGCTTTCTCAGGATTTAAAGGCACTGCGTTGAACTTGTAGGAGGCATATCCTTACTACTTTACGCTTAACTTGTGTTAGGATATAACCCACATCACAAATATAGACAGACTCCTATCAGAAGGTAATGAAGAGGTCAGTATGATTATGTCCTCTAGACTGTAAGCTAGTTTGAGCAGGGTCCTCATCAACCTATTGTTCCAGTAGGAGTAAGATGTTAAATCTGCCCCTCTTATAATATTTTACTTTTTATTTTTACATTTTTCTAATTTTTGTTGTGCAAGAGAGTACACCATAGCATTTGTCGCCAAAACAGCGAATATCAAACAACATAAATGCACAGAAAGTAAAATATTGACATGGCGTTCAGAAAAACTGCGCATTATTTTAGCAACGTATAAACAGGCCGAGATTACATGTCCAGAATTGCTAATAGGCTAATAGGCTAATAGACATGTGTGCAAAATGTAAAGTGAGTTCTGTAGTAAAAACAGAGAGCATGACATACACTGGTCACAAGTAAATATTAGGCTAAAATGCTAACTTTATGGCATGCAAGATAACTATGCTCAGATGCAAACCACTGGGATTAAAGGACCACTCTAGGCACCCAGACCACTTCAGCTTAATGAAGTGGTCTGGGTGCCAGGTCCTTCTAGGGTTAACCCATTTTTTCATAATTATAGCAGTTTCAGAGAAACTGCTATAATTATGAATGGGTTAAGCCTTCCCCCTAATCCTCTAGTGGCGTCCTCCTACGGATAGTTACTGAGGCGCTATAAGTACTTTCACTGTGATTACAGTGAGAGCACGCCAGGCGTTCATAGGAAAGCATTGTAAATGCTTTCCTATAAGTGCATAGGCTGAATGCTGCGCGCCGCTTATCTCAAGCGCGCCAAAAGCATTCAGTCAGGCGGGGCGAATCTGAGGCGGAGAGGAGAGAAGGAGGAGAGCTCTCCGCCCAGCGCTGGAAAAAGGTAAGTTTTTACCCCTTTCCCCCTTCCAGAGCCGGGCGGGAGGGGGTCCCTGAGGGTGGGGGCACCCTCAGGGCACTATAGTGCCAGGAAAACGAGTATGTTTTCCTGGCACTATAGTGGTCCTTTAAGCCCAACTAGAAGCTGTCACACCTTAAAGGGACACTATAGTCACCAGAACAACTACAGCTTATTCAGGGCCGGCGCGTCCATAAGGCGGCACAGGCAGCCGCCTTAAGGCGCACCGGCTCTGGGGGCGCAAAATTCCAGTGACCGGCAGGAGGGAAGTGCTCCCTCTTGCCAGGTCGTCTTCTGTTTACTGATGCCGCGGGAGCCGGAATATGACGTCATCAGTAAACAGCCTGTGAGGGAGCAGATCAGAGAGATCAGAGCTCCCTCGCCACCTTGGAATCCAATTCAGCCACATGCCTCCCAGCAGCCCCACTGGACCACCAATGAGAGACCCACGCCAGCTCTCCAGGTAGGGAGGCTGGGTGGGAAATTTAAATTTAATTTAGATTATTAAATACTGTGAGTGTGTGTGTGAGTATGTGTGTCTGTGAGTTTGTGTGTGTGTGTGTGCATGTGAGTATGTGTGTCTGTCAGTGTGTGTGTGAGTGTGTCTGTCAGTGTGTGTGTGAGTGAATGTGTCTGTCAGTGTGTGTGTGTGTGTGTGTACATGTGAGTGTGTGTCTGTCAGTGTGTGTGTGAGTATGTGAGTTTGTGTGTGTGTGTGGTTCTGTCAGTGTATGTGTGTGAGTGAGTGTGTCTGTCAGTGGGGGGAGGGGAGTGGAACAGTAAGGGACAGGGAAAGGAGGGGGGAAGGAAAAGGAACACTGAGGAACAGGGAAAGGAGAGAGAGGTGAGAGGAAAAGTAGGGGTCAGAGAAGGGAGGGGACCATTAAGGGACAGGGAGAGGGGCTGGACGTGAAAGAAACACATAGCGGGGCTTGAGAAGGAAAGAGACACACACAAAGGAGCTGGGAAGAATAAAAGACACAAAGGGGCTGGGAGAAAAGGAGTCACACAAAGGGGCTGGGAGGAGTAAGACACAAAATGTGGGAGGATGTAAGAATCATACAAAGAGGAGAGATAGGAGACACACAAAGGCAAAATAGGAGATAAAATACACTAAAGGGAGTCAAATATTTAAAAGACGGGATAAGAAACACAAAAGGGAGGTTAGGAGGCACATGGGTGAAGATGTTTTTGGGGGGGCGGAAAAATGCATCTTCGCCTATGTACCCAAAATTCTTTGCACCGGCCCTGAGCTTATTGAATTTGTTCTGGTGAGTAGAATCATTACCTTCAGGCTTTTTGCTGTAAACACTTTCTTTTCAGAGAAAATGCAGTGTTTACATTACAGCCTAGTGATAACTTCACTGGCCACTCCTCAGATGGCTGTTAGAGATCCTTCCTGGGTCATGGCTGCCTAACATGCATCCAAACATTCAGTGTCTCCTCCCTCTACATGCAGACACTGAACTCCCAGATACTTTGGTCCTCCAGCTCCTGACCCACTTCATAGCCGGTGTGATGGCCACACAGCAAGGTACTCGAGTTTCGCCGCCAGAGATGTCCCTTTCCCCCTAGTAGTGAGTGATGCTATAGTAATCCCAAGCAGGCTTTTCCCATAGCGAAAATCCGGAGAAGTGATAGCAATCCAAAGAGCAAGGATATGGCTGATATAGCTTTCTCCCACACACATGAGACAGGGCTCTATGCTGTGGATGAACTGGTTTTAATGGGAGCCACACATGGTCTTTTATGTAACTCCCCATGTAAGGGGTTTCCTAAATTACATTCCAGGGGAATTCTCCACTGGACCTGAGAGGAGACTGCTGCAAAGTACACATCTAAATTACATTATCTCTCAGGTTCAGAACATATACATGTATTACAACCCAAAACATACATTTGACAATCATGTACCCCCTCAACTCCTACATCCGCAGAAAGCCTGGATCTGAGCGCCCAACATATTCCAACTGCTCTCAGATCCCGCAAACGCAGCCAAAACGCCACCGAGGTAAAGTTTAGACTGACCGCAAACGAGGTGTCTGCCTAAAATAGTTCCAGGAAATTGGGCTGAGCGGTCAGTCTCCTTCGGGGGTACGAAATACAATAAAATACCCAACGTAACATGAGCCTGTGTCCCTCGTGCTCCCACCGAACGCCTTTTAGTTCTGATGATTTTAACCGAAAATAGGTGTAGGTGGAAGTTTCAGCGGTGTTCGGGCGGTCGAGTGTCCGATTTTGGTCCATACACACAATGACCATCACCGCTGTACGTGTTCGTGGCTAAGATGGCCGCCACCACGTGTTCGCATATACGGACGGTGACCACCCAGCCGACCGCTTAGAATGTTGTGGTTATTGCGGTTAATGAGGTGATGACAGAGGTAAAAAGGGTCAACAAGCAACATACATAGCCTACATGTTGGTCCAACAGTTCATGAGTTTATTTGGTATACGAACAAAATAAACATAATCCGTTCAGTGCACCCCGTGCACCGAACCAACAGACGAAAGAAAGACATTTCCATAATCCAGGTCTGGCACAGCCAGCAACACTGCTCTTTGAACTCCGATCTTTTCAAGGACCAAGTCCTGTTCCATCTGGTGGTAATGAGGGTCTGAATACAGTTTGCTGTGTCCGGAGGTTGGTCCTCCGTACCTGAGATTGCTGCGACGCGGTAAGACCTCTAGAGGCTTTCGGCCTGGTCTGGTGAATAGGTGGCCGAGAAGGTGTCTGCCAGAACTTGATCCCCCGAGGGGGCTTGCGTCATTGGGTTGAGGTGTCCCATGCTGATCAGTGGCTCAAGAGGCCAGCGTTTTTTTTTTGCCGTCATTTTCGAGGCACCCGTCTCCGTTTCTCTGCCACGGCACTGTGTCTGAATCTCGCTCAGCTGGTCCCAGCTTAACTTTGCGAGATCGGAGCACCCCCGCAGTGATAAGCCTCTGTTGGCGGAGGGAGGAGTGGACAGGTGAGGAAGGAGTCTGGGGGCAGCCAGCTAACCAGGTCCAGAAATCTTGGCATATTTTGTTGAATCTGGCCTCGAAGCTCCTCACCCAATCCTGGCTCTCTGGGTCTGCTTGCTGTAGCGGAGGCCTCAATCTGGTGGTCATCTTAAAAGCAGGAGAAGTCAGGCTATCCACCTTGGTGTAGTTAATGCGTCTATTGGGACTGGGATAACCCCCACCGGTCCAAAGGGGGGCTGCAGGGTTCCAGTGGCTGCACTGCAGGGTGCATGGTCCCAAGCGGGAGATCGGCCGTCTCTCCCAGCCGTAGGGTCCACAATCCTTGTATGCCGCAGACAGCAATATAAATCTGCAGAAATTAGTATTTTGGGGCCCTCAGTGTCCACTTTAGTAGAGATGCCTGCTGTATTGGATTCTGAGCTGTTTGCTACTGTTTCTTTGCCCTTTTAGCTGTATTCGAGCTCACTTTGGCAGGTGCTCCTAGAAAACACGTCTTGTCAGCTTGCAGGTCAGACTCCGCCCCTCCTCTTATAATATTTTAAAGCACTATGGAATATGTTGGTGCTATATAAATAACAATAATAATAATAAGAAGAAAGTGTGTATCCAGCCCCTGATGTGCAATACAGTAAAAGCCCAGAACTTATGAGAAATCCAAGTATTTTTTATAAACTCTATTTGTGGCTTATTTGCTTATGACTAGAGTCTATCTAAGTCAAAAAAATATCAAGACGTAGACTTATTGCTCACTCTGCATAGAGGGGTATTACCATATATACTCGAGTATAAGTCAACTCGAATATAAGTCGAGACCCCTAATTTTACCCCAAAAAACTGGGAAAACTTATTGACTCGAGTATAAGACTAGAGTGGAAAATTTCTAAATAAAATTAGATCCCCAAAAAATTATATTAATTGAATATTTATTTACAGTGTGTGTATATAATGAATGCAGTGTGTGTGTATATAATGCAGTGTGTTTGTATGAATGCGGTGTGTGTGTGTATGAATGCAGCGTGTGTGTGTGTGTGTATGAGTGCAGTGTATGTGTGTGTATGAGTGCAGTGTGTATGTGTGTATGAATGCAGTGTGTGTGTATGAATGCAGTGTGTGTGTATGAGTGCAGTGTGTGTGTGTATGAATGCAATGTGTGTGTGTGTGTGTATGAGTGCAGTGTGTGTGTGTGTGTGAGTGCAGTGTGTGTGTGTGTGAGTGCAGTGTGTGTATGTGATGCAGAGCCTTGGAGGGGGGGGGGCATTTTTTTTTTAATTATTATTTTTTTTATTTTTATATTTTTTCTCATTCCCTGGTGGTCCAGTGGTGTGCACTGTGTAGGAGGGGGGCTGGCAGTGAGCTGTAACTTACCTTTCCTGCAGCTCCTATCAGCTCCCTTCTCTCTCCTCCCGTCCGGTCAGCTCCCTTCTCCTCCACTGTAAGTCTCGCGGCCGCGCGGAGCGTTCCCCGCGGCTCTCGCGAGATTTACAGTGGAGCTGACAGGGGAGCTGACCAGACTGGAGGAGAGAGAAGGGAGCTGACAGGAGCTGCAGGAAAGGTAAGTTACAGCTCGCTGCCAGCTCCCAACAGGACCGCCGGGCTTCTAATGAGCCTGGCAGTCCTGGTCTGTATTATGGCAATGTAAGTTGCCATAATACAGACATTAACTCGAGTATAAGTCGAGTGGGGGTTTTTCAGCAAAAAAAATGTGCTGAAAAACTCGACTTATACTCAAGTATATACGGTAACTATACCTTATCGACAAGGCCCATAGAAAGCTGAAGCAATCATCTGGCGTTGCTGTATCTCTAGTAAATCTAGTAAAGTAAATCTTTCCAGCGTTTCAAATCTGGACTGTTCTTGCGAGAATTATCAGTCTGATATGTGACTGTGTCCGGATTCATCCATATAGTCTCGGAACTCCTCCATGTTGAATTCATCCCGATTGGCATTACCCGTATGACTTCAGGTTTTCGCCAGTCAGTCTCCACCCATGCGTCTGACGTCACGTGCTTCCCTTCAAAAGGAAGCCGCAACGGCATCTAAAGGGCTCAATCAATCTTTGTGGTTTAATGTGCTCTCGCTACTACTATGTTGTTGCCGCTTCGCTACAGAACTCTGCTAACCTGATTTCCTGTGTACCGAACCTCTGGCTTTGATCCTGGCTTCGCTCAACTCCACTCTCCCTCTCAAAGAACAGACTTAACTTCGGACTCCTGCCTCTCTCTACTTCAGGCAACCATATTTTATCCTACTCTGGAAAGGACTTCAGCTTCCATCATTCATGAAAGGAAAGATAAGTTCTCCAGTGATTGCAATTATTAATTTCTTACCTTAAGTTATATGTGAAGGATATGCAATACTAAAGTCTTCCTTCTGGGATTCTCCTTGCTATCCCTTTTGAATGTAATTTACCAAACTACTCAAATGTTAATTATTATTCTTTGAGTCAAATGACTACAACCACTTTGCATACCAGGACATATTTTGTTATCAAGTTTATTTCTTAAAGTTAAAAGACTGTTACTTTGTACAACAGGAATTACCTGCTCTGTCAATTTTATATTGAAGTTTAATGGACTTTACTGTTTGCTGCTAAGTAAAGCATTCCTTATTTTCATTTGCAACCAATTACTATTTTTCTTGTGAAGTTATACTTAACCAAGTTCTTAATTTAAATAAAATATATTTTCCTAAAGTGACGGCATCCAATTAGTTTTTTCACCTGCAAGTGAGTACCAAATAAATTTCCCATGAGAGTATTACAGACTGGTTCACTCTATAATGTTACAAGAAAAGGAACCAAGCAAAGGACAAGCACATAAAAAAATAGAATTTAAGGTGTCAGGAGCATATTGCTTCAAACTTGCCCATGTGTCTTTGCAAAACCTTAATATTACTAGGGAGATTTATAAATGTGTTGTGATCAGAAAAGTGAAATTTGTCCAAAGTGGATTAATCAGCAATGGTATGTACCCAATGATTCCATGGGTTTTCATGGTGATTGCTAAACATTTTTTGTAAGCGACATAAATCTTCCTGGTTGTATCTATCACTATGAAGACAGGAAAGCTTCCCCGTTAAAAATGGTTGTGGTTAATGAGTTGTCCATCAAACCTATCTTTGTAATTGCAGCCAGATCAGCTAGAGAGGCAAGACAGTGAGCATTGCAAGCATAGGTGTGCGCACGGGGTGTGCCGGATGTGCCTGGGCACACTCGAATCCCCGCGGCACGCCTATGGATTGAGACCGGCAGGAGAGATGTCAGGATCTCCCCTGTCGGTTCATGCAGAGCCGGCGCTATCCGAGCACCAGCCCTGCTCTAAGCCTCCATGGGCCGGTAGGGAGATCAAAGATCTACCTCACCGACACACAGCAGCATGGAGGGAGGCAGAAGAGGACCTGGGGAGCTCTAGGCAGCAGCTCCGCCGGGTTCCTCTCACGAGATCTGAGCGTTGCCGTGGCAACGCTCAGATCTCGTGAGAGTGAACTCTAGACCTGCAGGCTAGAGTTCACTCTCCACTGCACCACCAGGCAGCAAGGATCCTCCCTCCCTACGTAAGGTAAGAAGGGAGGGGGGATATTTACTAATATGCCCCCACCTCCACCCCCACAATCCCTCCAAATATACAGCACACACACAGACATACAGCACCCTGACACACACAGCACACAAACAGCACCCCCCCACACACACCACCCATACACATACAGCACACAAACAGCACCCACTCACACACACAGCACATACACACATACAGCACCCTCACACACACAGCACACGTACAGCACCCTCACACACACACACACAACAACCTCACACACACTGTATAATAACAGCACCCTCACAAACACAAACGCACAGCACCCTTACAAACACACAGTACCCTCACACACAGCACACTAACAGCACCCTCACAAACACACACACACACACACACACACACACAGAGCACCCTTACAAACACACAGCACACTAACAGCACCCTCACAAACACACACACAGCACCCAAACAGCACACTCACACCTAAACAGCACCCTCACACACAGCACACTAACAGCACACTCACAAACACACAACGCACACAATCAGTACCCTCACACCCAAACAGCACCCTCACACACAGCACACTAACAGCACCCTCACAAACACACACAGTACACTAACAGCACCCTCACAAACACACACAGTACACTAACAGCACCCTCAAAAACACACACATTCAGCACCCTTACAAACACACAGCACCCTCACAGAACCCTAACAAACACACACACACACAAACACCCTCACACACACACAGCACACTACCAGCACCCTCACACACAGCACACAAACAGCACCCTCACACACATAGCACACTACCAGCACCCTCACACACACATCACACTAGCAGCACCCATACACACAGCACCCTTACACACACACACACACACACAGCACCCTTACACCACACACACACAGCTGTGTATGTATGTGTGTGTGTATGTATATATATATATACACATACATACATACATACATACATATACATTCGGCGTGTGTTTGTGCTTTAGGGAGCACACCCTAATGCAAAAGGCTGCGCACACCTATGATTGCAAGTAAAAAGTGACATGGCTGCATTGGATATGCTGCAAACATTTTTAGATTTGCAGAAAAATTATGCTGAATTAAGCACCAATGTTCATTATGTTGACTTACAAAGGGCCGTGGAAGTGGCAAGAGAGACAGACCAGGTCTTGGGAGAGAGACACCTAGAGGGGCTGGGAGGGCACAAGGAGACACAGAGGAGCTGGGGAAGGGGCAAAAGAGACAGATAGAGGCTTTAACTTAACCCATTACATTTTAGTCATGTCCAATAAATTCTACTGGAGATTTAGTCGACTAAAACTAGACAAAAACTAAAACAAGTTAGGTAAATAAAATACAACTAAAACTAAAATGGATTTTTAGTCAAAAGACTATGGCTAAAACTAAATTGAAATTTGCTGCCAAAATTAACACTCCTGAGCACAAACATTTACTCATACATACCTGTGGTATAGTATGCCTTGGTAAATTAAAATCACAGAAACATTTTTCTACTTGGTTTAATGTGTGGAGCTGCAACCATTCTATCATAGAACACAAGTTAAAAGCTTTTACAAACTGCATGCAGTGACTGTTACTGCTACAAGTTCTAAATGCACAAATTGACAAATGCTTAGAACTTAAGTGTTTCCTGGTGCGTTCTCTGCTGCTGACCCTATGTAGAGCTTTTATCACGTAAACATGAAAAGTACTACATGGAGACATGGAGCACCCGTCCCTTCAGGTAAGGTAACAGGGTATTTTTTAAAATACAAGAACTTGATAAATTACACTTACAATAGAAATATAATAATAGTCATAGGTCTAACAAAAACTGGCATGTTTGCGCAGATAAAAAGCCTAACAGCGTGTGGTCTGTGGCAGATGTCTGAAGAGAGAGATAAAAGTAGTGTTCAAAATATTCTGAAGAACAGTAGGCACAGTAGGCACTGAAACATTAACGGTCACGAGATGCAACGAGATGCAACTGAGAGGAAGCTTCACTGGCCTTCAGTTTTTGGGTTTGATTAAAATCTTTACTGGAACCAAAACTTAGGGAATTGGTCAATAAATTAGAAACCAGTAAAAGTTTGCATAATGACACGACCAATAATAAATACAAGTATATTCTCTTTTACGTTTATGCTATGAACATCATTCAATTAACGACCTCTTCCTTAAATAATTTAAAAAATTGGTCTTACGCTTCGAAATAATACAGAAGGGGGTAGCTGCTGTGAGAGAAATCTGCCTGGTGTAAAATTAAAGGGACACTATAGTCACCTGAACAACTTCAGCTTAATGAGGTTGTTCAGGTGAGAACTATAGCTCCCTGCAGCCTTTCTCATGTAAACACTGGATTTTCTGAGAAAATACAATGTTTACATTGAAAGCTAGGAACACCTCCAGTTGCAGTCACTCAGAGTGAACCAGAGAGACTTTGGAGTTGATGGAGGCATAACATGCCTCCATCCACTCAGATCTGCTGTCAGCAGAGCACAGGACAGCACTGTGCACAGCATCCTGTGATTCAGTATCTCCTC
The DNA here is from genome assembly GCA_933207985.1 of Pelobates cultripes. Taxonomy (NCBI): domain Eukaryota; kingdom Metazoa; phylum Chordata; class Amphibia; order Anura; family Pelobatidae; genus Pelobates; species Pelobates cultripes. The sequence goes on from OW240915.1 coordinate 29,014,142, forward strand.
ACTCTGCATGCAGACACTGAACTTTCCTCATAGAGATTCATTGATTCAATTCATCTCTATGAGGAGATGCTGATTGGCCAGGGCTGTGTTTGAATCATGCTGGCTCTGCCCATGATCTGCCTCTTTGTCAGTCTCAGCCAATCCTATGGGGAAGCACTGTGATTGGATCAGGCTACCACATGTCAGCAGACTGCTTGTTTTTCTGAGTCTAACAGCATGCAGATTTACAGCTTCAGGCTTGAATACAGTAAGACTTTTACTATATTTATGGAGGCATGCAGGGCCCAGAGGGGCTAGATGGTGGTGATAACACAATAGGGTCAGGAATACATGTTTGTGTTCCTGACCCTATAGTGATCCTTTAAAAATAATAATAGTAAAAAAAAAACAAAAAAAAAACACTAATACCTCCTACCCCCTCCACCCACTGTAGAAATCCAAGGCTAAAGAGCCACACATCTGGGGCTTCAGCCCCCTAAGTTCTCACCAGCAAATCCTATAGAAGTGGCTAAAGCTTAGAATCTGAAGAAGTGTTGACAAGCCTCTTTAACAGAAGAGTCTAAATACTGTAACAATGTAAATTTGCAGGAGACCCAAGTGATTGGGTGCAATTTAGTAGCACTTTGGAATTTTAGTAACGTTCTTTTGACTTTTTAAGTTCGACTCTCGGGGACCATAAAAAACCCGTGACGACTGTATGTTGCTCTGTATCAGTGATGGATAGATATGTTTAGGACTGCAGATGTTCAGGAGTTACTTTTCCCATAGTTGGCTACGGATCGTGGGAAAAAGTACTTTTGCAAAACATCTACATCCAAAAATAATTGTAAAAATTAGGCATGTAGTTTAATGAAAAAAGAAAAAAAAAAAACCCTATTCCTGGAATATGTAGAATGTCAGCACCTTTGTCTAGATAGAATAGCATTGACTTAATACGGATAATAATACATTTCTTTGTGCACTAAAGATAGGTATAAACTATTTCTTTTAATATACATCCTGACGGTTATTAATCTTTTTTTGAAATGAGAAAAACCCTTAAATAGTCATTTTAATCCAGTAAAAATGAACGCTTAATAATATTGCACAGGTTATATTTGAGAACATTTGTTCTTTAAGTTCATTACACTGTGTTTCTTCAGAAAATTTATGGTAATCTCTCCAAATCTTCACAAAGCATTATTCTGCACACGTACGGCCTGCGTAGGTAATCAATAGTTTTCAGCAAAGCTACTGAATATTCAGTGAATAATTGTGTGGACAAAAGCTGCTGGAATGCATGTCCATTCAACTTACCTGACAAGAGCCGGAACAAACAAAGTACGGCAAAATGATGGCGTTGTATCTAACGCGAAGTCCTCTATTGATCAGGTATGTTTTTTTGGCAGAAAGCCATCCAGATAAACAACACACAAAGAAAAGAATGGAACTACTTTTCAAGAGAAGAATGTATGTGGGTTTATTTAAGTAGCAGAAAAAAAAACCCTTGAATTTCAGTTGCTGAGATGCTTTTCAGTAGCTATATAATAGCTGCATTAATTCTATAAGCACCTATAATTTTTTATAATTTTTAAAAATTATGTGGTTGCACATTAATAAAGGTGAACATCTACATAATATTTAAGTCGGATCTCCAGTCAGTTCATAGTCTATATTTTATTTTGCCTATAATTTTCCATTTTACATCAAACCACAAATTTAGTGAAGAATTGAGCTGTATGCAAATACATGTGCCCTTAGAATGCAAATTCTGCTATCCCAGAATGCAATGTGCTCTGCTGTAATTTTTGCATGCCAAGGTGTAGAATATTAAAAAAATGTGTTAGTTGCAACAAAAGGAGATACAATGTCAGTTAGGTTTAGAATTTTAAGTATGAAATAGATAATCATTGGTTACCACAATGTTTAGAGCAGGGGTAGTCAGCCTGGTCCCTACCGCCCACTAGTGGGTGGTTTGGGATTTCAGGTGGGCAGTAGTGGGTTCTGCAGAAAACGACCAGTGGGCCTCGATGGCCGTGGACCAAGGCTGGCAGGGGAGATCCTTTCATCTCCCCTGTGTGCGTGTGTTTGTGTGTAACTGGTCGCTGACTTCTTTGCGAGACACATTATCTGCCCACAATAAGTAGCTTAAGCCAACCAATCAGAGCACTCCGAGTCAAATTGCAGGGCATGCGAAGGCTTTATAAGCCTTTCCCTGCCCTACAGAGCTCAGTCAGCACGAAGCCATCACTGGGTGAAGATAGATTGTTTTTTTTAGCGCTGGGATTTTTTTTTGGCGTGTTTTTTTGGGGGCGATTGGGTCTCTTTTTTAATTTTATTAGTTCATTGAATTTATTCCATTTTTTGGGTGCTGAAAAAATAAGTTTTAGAAACCTGAACATCCAATGGTAAGTATGATTTTTTTTAGTTTAGGTGGGACCCCTAGTCACCTCGGGAGGGTGTTTATTTTTACATTTAGCCCCCACCTGTCTCCAATGGGTGTGGGCTAGGGGGGGACAATAGGTCCCCCCCTCTATGGTCACTTAGGGCCCCCACCCGCCGCTCATGTGTGCAGGCTGAGAGGGAGACAGTAGTAAACTAGTAGTAAAGAAAAACTCCCCTGATCTCCTCCTGCTCAGCTCCCTCGTGCGCCAAGCCTTGATGATGTCAGTCTGGCCCCCGGATCACCAAGCGGCAAGCGAGGGAGCTGAGCAGGGAGATCAGAGCTCCCTCGCTGCCTGCATTGTGCCAGCCACCCAGCACCACAGGCAGTGGTGTACACATGACCCATGTGGCCCCGGTGTGAAAATTGATCCATGGGGCCCCCCCGCGCACTTACTCTGCGCGGGCCAGGGGCCGCAACACATGGACCCCTGTGACCGTGGTATGTACGCCAGTGCATGCAGATGCACACACTTAAAAGGACCACTACAGACACCCAGATCACATCAGCTCAATGAAGTGGTCTGGGTACCAGGTCCCTCTAGTTTTAATCCTGCAGCTGAAATCATAGCAGTTTCACTGAGGGTTAATCCAGCCTCTAGTGGCTGTGTCACTGACAGCCGCGAGAGGTGCTTCCGCAATTCTCACTGTGAAAATCACAGTGAGAAGACGCTGAACGTCCATAGCACTTACCTTTCTTGCCGGAGCTGAGAGGCAGATCGGGGTGGAGGGATCCCCAGCGCCAAGGTAAGTGCTGAATGGGTTTTAAACACACACACTTTCACAAACAGACACATACACACTAGCTAACAGACACACACATTTACTGACAGAGACACACTCAGCGACATACATACATATTCACTGACAGACAGACATATACACACTCACTTACAAAACATACACTCTCACTGACAAACATACACTCAATAACAGACATCAAACAATCAAACAAACTCACTAACAGACACACACAGTAACACACTCACTGACACACAAACTAACACACGCACTGACACTCACTAGCAGACACAAACAAACTAACACACTCACTAACACTCACTAGCAGACACACACACACAAAATGTAATCCCCCAGCCTCCTTACCTTTGGGAGAGCTGAGGGGATTCCCTGGGGTCCAGTGGTGCTGCTGGGCGGCCGGACACCGGGCGGGCTGGCTGGCTGGCTGGCGTGCGCGAGGGAACACTCTACCCTGACTGCTCCCTGTTCAGTTCCCTTGCGCGCCTCGTACTGATGCTGGAGCCAGAATATGACATCATATTCCGGCTCCAGCATCAGAACACGGCGCGCGAGGGAGCTGGGAAGAGAGCACTCATTGGACACCAGGACCAGCCTCGGGGGGCCACACTGGCGTACATACCGAGTCACAGGGCGGCCAGGCCCCCTTGATGGGCTGGGCCCAGTCGCAGCCGGGACCCCTGCAACCCCGGTATGTACGCCACTGACCACAGGAACTGGCCCTGCAGCCCCACTGTACTCCAGGGAAATAGAGAATCCACACCAGCACTCCCAAAGGTAGGGATGCTGGGTGGATAAAAATGTAAAAAAAAAAAAAAAAATTGTGAATCACAGTGTGTGTGTCTGTTAGTGAATGTGTAAGCGTTACTGTCAGTGAGTGTGTATGAGTGCCTGTCAATAAGTGTGTGTGTCAGTGTGTGTCTGTCAGTGAGTATATGTTTGTCTCTGAGTGTGTGTCTGACACTGAGCTGGCATGCGTCTGTCAGTGAGTGTGTGTGTCTGTCAATGAGTGTGTGTAACTTCAAGTGAGTGCGTATGTCTGTGAATGTGTATGTGTCTAAGTGCAAGTGTGTGTTGATTAGGGAGTGTATGTCTGTGTATGCATCAGTGAGGGCGTGTGTCTGTCAGTCAAAGAGCGTGCTCTTTGAAACAGGAAGAGTAATGTAGATTGTGGGGTTAAGGGAGTGCCTGAGTTTTGTCATGTCTAGGGCAGCACAAAACCAAAATACACCACTGATCTGCGCCCTGTCTAAATGACAGCAACGTTCAAAGGACGAATGAAGCAATGAGAGAACAGGGAGGAGAGGTGTATTGTGGTAAAATGTATTTAACCACAGGAAATGGAGCGGACTTAAGATTCTCCTTGGGTCAAAGATGGTCAAGCCTAGGAAAATACAAAAGGCAAGTAGTCCCTACTTTGTCTTGTGTTTTAAAGAAAACTAGTTTAGATAGGAAGAAAAAAAAAGAACAGATTTAACAGATTTATTTTGAAAGGTGTTGCCAATATTGAAATATTCATAGTTTTGCTTTTAATTTTTAAACACCCACATGTATCTTAAAGGTAACTTGATGCAAGTAATAAGGTTGTTTTAAGTGCTATTATTTTTTATTCTTCTCATATTAATTCAGCTTACACTTCCTTCTATCACACTCTTTGTCTCTGCCTTTCAACATTCTACTCTTATGCAAAAGTTAGGATTTATTGAACGTAGGTGACATTGAAACTCAGCTTACAGTCTATTCAGCTCAGAGTCCATATTACAACCACAGAATTCACTGGTTTGCCATGATTCAGGGAAATACTTACTGCTGTGACATTGTTGCCTAACCAACATCCAAATGATAATATTGATGGACAAATATTACAGCGTGTGGGGATATACATTGTCACATAATGCATTGTCAGGTAGCTCAGAACTGGAGATAAAGAGGCATACAAGGGGTAGGCCAATACTCCAAAATGAGTCAACAAGCATTTAGGTCCTGTATAGGATGTCAGCAGGAAATGTGGATTTTAAGTCATATCCTATAGCTATTGTGAGTATCTCTTGTGGAACACCAAAGAATAATGTTCTTTTTTACATAACGAAAAAAGGAGTGATCTTAGAACAGAAAAATGATTTATAGACCAACCAGAATGTTTTTTCTCTTTTAAGAGAGCATTTGATTGGCAGAGTAAAAAAAAAAAAAAAAAGAGGACAAGTATTGGCCTGTGACTAGTTTAGGGAGATTACAAAAATGGACTGTGAGTTCAAAACGGTTTCTCATAATCCAGATGACCGGATATCACAAGTACTCCCCTAAGCCCGTTCTCCAGTGAGGGGGAATGACATCTACAATGAGAACTTGACCTCAGCATGGAATTATAGGAAAGCTTTCCTTTAATTCACTATTATACTTTTTTCCAAGGGAGGAGACCATGAGAGCATGGCTTACTACAACCAACAACACCATTTTATTAAAACATTGTTCTTGGTTGAAGTAACCCTGTAACAGCTATAGCTGCTTATATCAACTATAAAAACAAATAAAAAAAGAATAGAGTACATATATTAGAGCTGATTGAGTCCAGGAGTATCCTTGTTTTCATGCTCATTGCCATAGTACTAAATATCTTTACTGTTTGCTCTCTCTCTGAGCAACCTTATGAAACTTATCTATTATCGTAATCTTATCATTTAATAGCTTATAATTTAATAGCTGATAATTTGTTTTCCACAATGTTTATTCATTCATACTGTGGCAGTTCTGGAATTAAATCCACCCGTTCTGTTTACATGGAATGAATTACATGAATTGGAAAGAATGGCAAGATGGGTTACTTATTTTTTTTATTTATTTTTATTCAATCAAGTCCAATACACATAATTTAATTTGTGCTGCCCTGAGGCCAACTTCTGCATTGAAATATTGTGATAGACTTTACTGCCTGCTGAAGTGACTGACAGCTATATCAGTGTCACTGTTGGAAGAAGACTGCAGTTTGACACATCGGCAAGTTCATAGTATTCCGCACTAATGAAGTATCAGTTATATTGGCTGACATCAGTCAGATCTAATTAACAATAAAATAGTAGATGCATACTTAAATCTGATGGGTTCAGCTTGAAGATTTATGAATAAATGGACAGAAATAGATGATGTTAGTTCGCTATATGCTTAACATAATGGGGGGAAAAAAACATCACAGAACAAAAGTGTAGTTGAGGGGTCGAAGGGTCGATCAGGCTATTCAGGTTAAGCATCCCATCACTGTCACTAAAAGGTGCTTCATAATGTGTGCCCTGAAAATTATATTAATTGGAGCAGAGTCTAATGGAGTAGGTGAAGCAGTAATGTGAGCAATGAAGCTAGCGTATTTGTCTCCCATACTATAACTAGGTTATGGCCACTGATGTTGTACTCTCACACAGTGATAGGCTTAAATGTCCACTAAGTGCACATAAACCACTTCATTTCTTCATTACTGCAAGTGACTACAAGTGATTCTGCCATAGGAACTGAGTGAAATAGTGCTCATAGAAAAGCACTGAATTCAATACTTTCCTATGAGAAGCATTTGATTGGATGACATGGTGCTACATGTGTATCACGTCCCAATGTTTAGACAAGACCACAAACTACAAAGTGACGCTTCACAATGCCATTGCAAGAGGCAGAGAGAGTAGCAGCTCCAAGGGAGTCACGACACTGGAAAAAAAGGTGAGTAAAATGCTTTTTTTTAAAAACAATTTATAATATTCTTTTGCAGTTGGGGGGGGGGGAGCTGAATTTAATGTGGGACTAGGGCACTATAGGATTAGGATTACAGGAATGTAGACATGTTCAATTTGTTTCGGTCCGAATTTGAATTCGGACGAATTTCTGGTAATGCGGACATTCGGGTACTTACCGAATGTGCGAATAGCTGAATTGCCGAATTCCTGAAGTCCCGAAGTTCTAAAAATTGATGAATTTCCGAAGTGTCGAAGTTCCGAAGTGTCGAAGTGCCTAAGTTCTGAAGCACAGTATTGCCTAAGTACTAATATACTTACCCAGTGGAAGAATGAAGAATGTTACACTGTATACAATTTTAAATAAAAAGTATAAAAACATAGCCAGAATTCAGCTGTAAGCATTTGCAACACTTACAACAATCAAGTAACACACATTCATATAAAATGAAAGTTACTTAGCCTGTCAATGTAATGACAGGAATGAATAAGTAGATAACTCCCAAATTCCCACGGTATTAAGGAGCTATCTACTAAAAGGCTGAACGACCTAAATTGGACCTATTATCCTCGCCCCCACCCCTGAGAGGTGGGTGGGGGCCCTAACTATCAATAAGGAGGGGACCTAATGTCCTCCCCCCTGGCCCCCACCCCTGAGCGGCGGGTGGGGGCCCTAAATTCAAAATAAGGGGCAGGACCTATTGTCCTCCCCCCCCCAGCCGCCACCCCTGAGCGGTGGGTGGGGGCCCTAACTATCAATTAAGTGGAGGACCTATTGTCCTCCCCCCTGGCCCCCACCCCTAAGTGGCGTGTGGGGGCCCTAAATACCAATAAGGGGGGACCTATTGTCCCCCCCTGGCTCCCACCCCCTGAGCGGTGGGTGGGGGCCCTAAGTTAGAACAAGAGGGAGACACCTAAATAAAAATGTAACCCCCCAGGTCACCCCCCTCCCACCAAAAAAGAACCCCTAACTACCCCCCTCATCCTAAAAATAATGAGGGGGGATCCTTATCTAAATACCTGTAAAAACAAACAAACAAACAAAAACTTACCATTTGATGTCTTCTTTCTTCTAAACTCTTCTTTTTTCAGCCCCAAAAAAGGCCAAATAAAAATCCATAATAACCAATGCACTTTAAAAAAAAAAAAAAAAATACATCTTCACCCATGGAGGGCTCTGCGTAGACTGAGCTCTGCAGGGCGGGGGAAGGCTTATAAAGCCTTGCCTCGCCCTGCAGTTAGGCTCAGAGCACTCTGATTGGTGGGTTTAAGCCATCCAATCAGAGTGCTCTGACAGGTAAATGAAGAGACTGACAGGTAAGTCTCTACATTTACCTGTCACGGCACTCTGATTAGTTGGCTTCAAATCCACTAATCAGAGTGCTCTGTGTCATTTTACACAGTGTGGGAAAGTTCTTTTGTATTTTCCCACGTTGAGTAATTTGACTCATAACTCTGATTGGTGGATTGAAAGTAACCAATCAGAGAGTTATGAGTCAAATTACACAGCGTGGGGAAATTCCAAAGAACTTTCCCACGCTGTGTAAAATGACACAGAGCACTCTGATTGGTGGATTTCAAGCCAACCAATCAGAGTGCTGTGACAGGCAACTGTAGAGACTTACCTGTCAGTCTCTTTATTTACCTGTCAGAGTACTCTGATTGGATGGCTTAAACCCACCAATCAGAGTGCTCTGAGCCTAATTGCAGGCGGGGCAAGGCTTTATAAGCCTTCCCCCACCTTGCAGCGCTCGTTTTTTGTTTTTTTTAAATGCGTAGCTTATTATGGATTTTTATTTTGCCTTTTTGGGGGCTGAAAAAAAGAAGAGTTTTGAAGAAAGAAGACATCAAATGGTAAGTTTTTTTTTTTTTCACAGGTATTTAGATAAGGGTCCCCTTATTTTTAGGATGAGGGGGGTAGGTAGGGGTTATTTTTTTTTGGGAGGGGGGTGACCTGGGGGGTTACATTTTTATTTAGGTGTCTCCCTCTTGTTCTAACTTAGGGCCCCCACCCACCGCTCAGGGGTGGGAGCTCAGGGGTGGGGGCCAGGAGGGAGGACAATAGGTCCCTCCCTTATTCTAATTTAGGGCTCCCACCCACCACTCAGGGGTGGGGGTCAGGGGGGAGGACAATAGGTCCCCCCCTTATTTTACTTTAGGGCCCCCACCCTCCGTTCAGGAGTGGGGGGGAATGTTTTTTTTTGTTTTGTTTTTTTACAGTGAGCAGCCACAGGCGGTATAGCGAGTAGGGGCACAGTTTACTAATACTAAGTAATTTTTACTTAGTATTAGTAAATTTGGCTGAAAGACCAATTTAGATCTTTCAGCCTTTTGGTAGAAAACTCCCTAATACCGTGGGAATTACGGAGTTATATACTTAGCAGCTGCAAGAAAAGTCCCGAAGTGTCGATGTGCTGAAATCCCGAAGTTTCCGAAGTGCCAAAGTGCTGAACCGAACCGAATGGCCGAAGTCCCGAATTTCGGGAATGCCAAACCAAAATTTTTCCCCATGCACATCCCTACTGAAATGTATGCCTAATGCTATAGTGTTTCTTTAATGCAACCAAATCCCCATTTCCTTTACTTGAGACCTCGTAAGGTGACAAGATTTGTTGCATACTTGGGTCCACATGGCGCCCCCCACGGCTGCCCTTGATGCCGCAAGCTCCTGCCACTGCGCTAAGCCCTGCCATTGAGGTCCGCAGTCACTGGCTGAGAGAGTTCACCTGATTCTCTCAGCCAATGAGTTAGCCCTGTATGGCAGGGCATACAGTTAATGTAAGCTCCTAGCAGGAGCTTCTAAGTACCAGGTAGGCAGAGCAGGGTCATGGGAATACAGGTAGGTTGTCATGCCATTCTTAAATAGTTTGATTACTTCCTCTGGGAGGGCCTCAGGCAATCATGGCACCATAACCACTACAGAAGGCTATAGTGGTCACGATGCGTAGAGTGTTCTTTTAATCAGAGAAATTATCAGATCACATTAAACTCTAATATTAGTGCATTGTGAAAACTTACATTTTGAAAATATCATAACGAAGGCTGTGTAGATGGGAAATGAGTCAGCTGACCCACTTAAGATGTAGAGGACAGTTCCAATTTGGTCTTACTGCTGGTATGCTCCACGACTCTAGAGTCAGCTGGTATGGGGTCCAGGCATATTGGCAATACAATGATTTGTACTGGTACACCTGGTGTGTTGCCCAAAAATGAGGCAGTTGGACTAGTATTAGGTTGCTCAAAACTGGCACAAATAGGGATCCACTAAAACCTATAAAGGAATAACCAGAAAAAGGACACCAAAGGTGTCTAGGGATACCAGGAGCTCACCTAAAATATGGCTAAAAAAGCTAAAACATCTATAAAGGGTAATACTAATAGAGGTATTGTACCTTTAAGAGGGATGCTGTACCTTTAAGAGGAAGTTATATATCAGAATAAGAACAACAAGTATATAAGTGGACCCAAAATAGTGAAATAGTAGACGGTGAATGGATTAAAAAATCATGAAATAGAGAATAAAAATAAGTATAAAAGGAAAAATACTCACTAAATAATGAAACATACAGGAATTAGAAATAAGAAATGATAAAAAAAAGTGCAAAAAAGAATGACCCCTAGTCGACCGAGGGAGGGGGATTAATTTTTTTTATTTAGGGCCCCCACCCGCCGCTCAGGGGTGGGGGTAAGGGGGGAGGACATTAGGTCTCCCCCCTAATTAGTATGTAGGGCCCCCCCCACCTTCAGGGGTGGGGGCCAGGGGAGGACATTAATTTGGCTGAAAGACCAATTTAGGTCTTTCAGCCTTTTAGTAGATAGCTCCCTAATACCGTGGGAATTAGGGAGTTATCTACTTATTCATTCCTGTCATTACATTGACTGGCCAAGTAACTTACATTTTATATGAATGTATGTTACTTGATTGTTGTAAGTGTTGCAAATGCTTACAGCTGCATCCTGGCTACATTTGTATACTTTTTATTTAAAATTGTATACAGTGCAACATTCTTCTTCTTCTTCCACTGGGTAAGTATATTAGCACTTAGGCAATACTGTGCTTCAGAACTTCGACACTTCGGAAATTCGGTAATTTCTGAACTTTGGGACCTCGGTAATTCGGCACTTCGGCTATTCGGCCATTCGGAAGTACCCGAATGTCCGAATTGCCCGAAATTCGTCCGAATTCATATTCGTCCGAAAACGAATTGCACATGTCTACTAGAAATGTTGCACTCATTTAAGAATGTATACAGTATAAGGGTGGAACTGGGACCAAATGATACAACATACAGAATCCAGTGAACTCATTGAAAACTCACAGAATTTAATAGTTGTTTTTTTAAAACCTGACTTTCTGGGGATTTTGTTTCTAGAGTAGACCTGTCAAAATGGGGTACATTTGCATTGTGGCAGTCTCATGCAATGTATGGCCATATACTATAACTAAGCCCCCATTGTTTTTGCGCAAGTCAAGGGTTTAAAAAAAAAAAAGCTTTGAAGCTGGTGTTGAGTGAGTGCACTGGATTCTGTATAGTGCAAAAGGATAGTTAACCAGTGTATACATGTTGCTGGGAGCAAAATGAAACTAAACGTGAGATTAAGACGTACCACATTTTTATATTGAAAATAGAAAAATATTTCCTGTCTGTTCCTATTACATATACAGCATTTACAGAAAATGTTACATTTTCTGCTCTTTATAGACGCTGCTCAGCGCAAGAATTTTCAGTGTGTCGAGGTTTGAAAGGTCGAGGTGTAATTTGTTCCAAAGTACAACTGTTTTTTTTTCTATACAACATAATAAATTAGACTGCTGCTGAGATCAATATATTCATTAATTCAAAAGAGAAGGGGGAACAGCTCCTGTATTTATCATTCCCAAGTATTACACGGAAATCGTGCTGTGATACTGCAGAGCTGCAGACAGCAATGCATCTCAGGTGTGCTTTTGGAACAGGAGTAATAAAAACAAGATAATTAAAATTCACTATAATAGGAGCTGCACATCATTTAGAAAAGCGCTTTGGAATGTAGTCGCTGAGAATGGAACTTTGCCAGCCTGCCCTGGACTGCCTTCCATACATAACTGCTGTCCCGAAGGTGTGATTCATTCAGCATAGCTCATATTTATTGTTTGTTGGTGACCAGCTTCACAGCAACTACAAATATGTTTACATTGTGATGTTCCAAGGAAATCTGTCAATTGCATAACTACAAGATTAACAAATAAGTGTGTGTACGTTATTAGATATTTCTGTATTAAGATGACAGCCATATCCAAAATAAATGAACAGTATACAGATATAAAAGCCATTAAATGAGGGTTGTCAGCTTTCTAGAATTTACTCCATTAAATAAGACTTTGAAAATCACATATAACGTGCGTTAACCCTTTTTCCATGAGATCATGCCCAGGCTTTTTAAATGTAAATTAAGGATTTAGCAAATTATATTATAATCCAGACACGTCAAAACAAAACCAAACATTACAAATGAAGAGGAAAAATAGAAACATTGTTACTTCGCTGTATGCTTTTTGTGTGCAGACTGGCAGGTGTAAAGGACAGAATTTATAACAACGCTTGACAAGGAGCTAAAATGGAGGGCCCCAGTAGCAGGATAAAGAAGTGTGGATTTCTGCAACTCATTTTCACACCTCACAAATACACATTAGGTTAGCGAAGGGGGTAAGTCAACATACTATCATAAAACCCAGTAAGTGACACGAATATTCATTTTAACACGATCTCGTGTGTTTTTGCATCTCACTTATTTATTTTCAATAGTGGGTTCAAGCTGGGGTAGCTGTATATGTAAATTTAGCAATTGCTTATTATAAGAATTTTCTACTGAACTTCCTTGGAAAATAATCTTCTACCATTACTTAGTGCTTCACAAACTAGCCAGGAAGAATTCCCTATCTAAAAACACTACTCAGTAATTCTTTCAGGGGCGAAGTTCACGTTTCAATATTTTGTCAATTAAAGGAACACTCCAAGTACCATAACAACTACAGCATGCCGTAGTGATTATGGTGGCATGAGTTGCCTTGGTTCCCCTCCCCCCCACGCAAATATTTAAACTGTTTTGGAAAGGTTTGGGGTATGTTGCGGGCCAACACTGCCTCCAACTCTAAGCTCTGAGCTAAGCTGGTATTGCAGGGCTTATAGGCGAGCTTATCATTCATGAACAGATTAACCCCTAAAGGTCAGCCAGCAACAGGGACTTCCTGGCACCATAACTACTTAATTTCCATTTAAACTTGATGTGGAATCAATCAATAAATTGATTATCTTGCGTATCTACCCCTGGCCAAATTTTAAAAGATGTGTGCACGCTCCTAAAGTAATTCACACCAGACACAGGTTTTGGGTTAATGAAAAACTTGAGGAAAGTTTATTCTGGGGGGATGGCATGCCCCTTACCAAGCAAAATTACATCATATGCTTTGTCAGAGATAACATGAAATAATACATCAATAATTGGTTAGGTGTTAAGTGGTTCATTTATTGCTCTTCCTACCGGGTGTGATGTCACTGGTATCTTGGAGGTCTCCCCCAGATTCCAGCGCCATCTTGTTAATGAGGGTGTTAGTCGATGTCAAAGGGAAACTCCCTAGTGGCCATTTTAGGTAAATCACATAGAAAGTTGAATAATGCTGATTGTAGTTATACTGAGTAAATAGGCATTTTACCAACATGGATTGGGTTAATATTTTTGTCCACAACAGTCCCCCCTTAAAATGACTATTTACTAAAGAGACAACTACTAACTGACCCTAATAATGTCCCTACTTGGCTGCAGCTCATCTGTCTGAACAGGCTTCGAACGCTTCACTGCGCGGGTATCCCGTAGTGGCTAACCCACTACATCTCCCGCGTCAGACTCCTACCCATGGAGACAGACGCTGTCTCTATGCTGTCCCTATAAAGAAGTAGTTGTCCTTTTGAGGTGGTGGGACTGAAGTGGTGTGTGCGGGGTGTCACAGTCTATATTGTCAATATCTTGATATAGGAATGTGGGTGTGGTGTGTAGGTGTGGTGCGGTCCATGGTCTGATTTACAGTCTTTTGTAAGTACCTTTGCACCCAGGGCATCACGCAGCAAACCAGGAAGAGGAGGAGAATCACTACTGTAAGAACTGCCATATCTACTTGAAAGAGAACTCTTTGCCATCCATTCATCCATCCTAACCATCTGTCCCATGAATGGGAGACCCCTGAGTTCTTTTTTAAATCAGCAGAGAGACTTTCTAATTTCTCTATGGCCATGGTTACTTTACCATTGGGGCCTGTATTATCTGTAATGAAGGTACAGCATGTCATAGTGTCGGGGAGTATTTTACACACACGCCCCTTTTCTGCTAGGATCATGACTAAGGCCATTCGATTCTGGAATGTCATTTGGGAGGTAGCCTGCAATTGTTCTGCCAAGCCTTGAAGGGCATCTCTAGTATAATTGACAAAACGTTGCTGATTATAATAGATATAATTAATCCAGTTAACATTCTTGTTAGCAGTGATGAGTGGGATCAAGGATTCGAATCCTGCCGCAACTTCATCTCTGGCTTTGAACTCGTTTGGTACCCCCCTTGGTACACCTATGGCATTGAAATATATGTGAGGGTCAAAACTACCTTGAATAGGGGTTTCTCTTTTTATCCTGAAGTACGTGTGTGGGGAATCAAGTGGGCCTTGGTGGTTGTCAGAAATTATATGTATAGGCATGATGGCTTTGGTCAGAGTGCATTCTACCCACCACAGGCCAGTCATTTTAGATCTGAGTTGCATATCACCACATAGCCAATAAATGTCTCCCAAGGACTTGACTTGATTTACCAATAAGGTAGTGGCAGGTGTCCGATAGGTGGCACAGTAGCCGGGAGGGAAACTACCCACAAATTTACCCGTGGTTCCATGTATAATGTAGCAAGTGTAATTACCTGGATACACAGTGATTCCATCAGGTGGCCTGAGATTCCCATGAGTTATTGGATATGGCTTTTTCCATGATTCACATACTGATGAGTTTGTGGCTGATTGTACATAGAGGCTTAGAAAACACATCTCAACATCGGGGGGTAGATTAAAAGGCACTGTACCCAGAGGGGGTCTGGCCCCACCAGACATAACCGTTAGTTTTATTGTGTGAATTAGCATTATACCTCATCCACTCGAGCCATAGGTTGGTATCTGAAAAACCGGTCTCCACAGCCATAGTGTCCTCGAATGTAGGATTGGCAATTGCCACCATGTCCATAAGAGTTTTAATGTGTGGTTTTAGAGGGTTCGTGATCATGTGTGTAGAGTCTACCCAGTCAGGTGATGTATGCATGTCTTGTAAATAGAAGGTCCCCAACTTGTTATATGAGCCACCCCCTCTCCAGTACATCCCCATTACATACTCTCCAGTGTCTCCAGGGCTGGGATGTTCTATGTTTAAGGTGAGTTTCATTGGGGTAGACTCTGTTGGCTTACATAAAGTCATTCTGTGTAGTAAGGGTTTCCCATGTCTGTCTACCCTATCCAAGGCGCTCTGTGGTCTGTAGCCCCATGGTCGGCCTATGTTCCAACCTGCTGCTTTCCAGGTACTACAATGATGTCCCCAATGGTCACCTGTCACACAAATGTATGGGTCCTTTCTATTGGGTATGTCTTTGTATATTGCTGAGTGTTGTGATTGTGTAAAAGTACAAGGAACAATATCACAGTAATCAAAGGTAAAAGTAGCTACATGTGTGTTTGAAGAGTTATACCAGAATGTGTAAACAAGATTATCTTTGGTGATAGCAACTTGTTGGGCCTTTAATAGGCCTAGCAGCAGAAATAGACACAGGAAGCTCATAGTTTAGCGGGATCTGCTTCCTCTGGATCAGGGATTTTCTTACAGTGCGAGGCATGTATCCAGGTATTCTTCCCAGCCAATTTTACCGAGGTAGATGTGGTCAATAGGACTTGGAATGGACCATCAAACCTTGGCTCAAGAGTGTGCTTTCTCAGGAATTTCTTGACCATAACCCAGTCACCAGGAAGGAGTTTATGTGTGCCTGTGTTTGATTCTGGATCTGGAATAGAAGAAAACACCTGTGCATGGATTTTGGTCAAGGCATGAGAGAGTGCAGTTATATAATCTACCATTGCATCTGACTGAATTTGTTGTTGAGGAAAATAACAGCCTAACCTGGGTGCTGTACCAAATAAAATCTCGTAGGGGGATAAGCTAAGTCTCCCTCTTGGAGTGTACCTTACACTAAATAGTGCTATGGAAAGATTTTGCGGCCAGGGTAGGTTAGCTTCTTGGGCCATCTTAAGCATTCTGGCTTTTAAGGTGCCATTCATGCGTTCTACCTTACCACTGCTCTGTGGGTGATAGGGTGTGTGGAAAGCAAGGGTCACCCCCAGTGCTGCCCAGATTTCCTTGGTTAGCAACGCGGTGAAGGATGTTCCCTGGTCACTTTCAATCACCTCAGGAACTACATATCTGCAGATGATTTTGGTAAGTAGGCGCTTTGCTGTGGTCTTAGCAGTGAGATTAGTGACAGGAAAAGCTTCTGGCCATCCTGAAAATATATCCACCAATGCATATTCATTGCCGGCCACTTTTTGGCATTTGGATATGATCAATTTGGATCCTTTGGAAAGGGTACTATGGCTTGGCCAAATGGTTTGGTGCAGCTTTAATTATTTTTCCCGGATTACATCTGGTGCAGATGGTACAGGATCTGCAGTAATTTTTTGTCAAAGTAGTGATTCCGGGTGCCTCAAAATATTTATCAGTCAGGGAGTTCATGAGGTGCTTGGATAAATGAGCTGGTCCATGGGCTCACTGAACGATAGCTGGGTACATATTCTTGGGTAGACAGAATTTGAGGTTGATTGTGTACATTTCATTCTGGAGGGTTGCCCCTTTATCTTTCCAACTTTGTTTTTCCTGAGGGGTGGCAGTGGCCTGTTGTTCTCTCAGGAACTTGAGATCAGTAGGTAGGGTTTGCATAGTGTAAATAGGAGTCTGTTCAATGGGCACTCTTCTGTCCACTTCCCGACACTGGCGTGCCGCATCTTTAGCAGCCTGATCGGCTAAGTAATTGCCACATGCTTCTTCTGAATTCAATCTCCCGTGGGCCTTTACCTTCAATATGGCCACCTCTTCAGGGAGTAGTAAGGCATCCATTAATTCGTTGATAGCTGCGCCATGTATCAGCGGAGTACCTGCTGCTGTAAGAAACCCCCTTGTTTTCCAGATTAAGCCAAAATCATGCGCTACGCCCAGGGCATACCTTGAGTCTGTATAGATATTAACACGTTTCCCTTCAGACATCTTACATGCTGCTGTAAGGGCTATTAGTTCGGCTTCTTGTGCTGACTTAGATTATGGAAGTGAAAATGCTTGGAGTACTCAGTCTTCTGTGGTGACAGCATATCCGGTATGATATTGTCCCTATACGTCGGCGAATCTAGAACCATCCACAAACAGGGTGAAGTCAGGATCTGGCAGAGCAGCATCGTGCACCGTTGGGAGATGGGTTGTCTCCATTTTCATCTGTTCAAAACAGTCATGAGGGGCATCCGGGTCCTGTTCTGTAGGAGGAATGTCTTCACACATCTTTGTGTGATATCGAGGGTAACCGACTGTTTTGCAATTTATGTTCCTTTTAGTGACCCCCGTCAATGTGAGCTGTTCTTGAGTTGCGGTACTCCATGTTTTGGCCATTGGGTCGAGTTCTTTCCATGAGAGATTTGGAGATTTGGTGAAAGATATATGAGGAACTGACACCTCCCAGTGGTGGTATAAATGTGATACCTCCATGGGCAGGTAGACCAAGATAACAGTATGTCCTCTGGAGTCACAGAACAGGTCTGTCAGGGTGATGCGTATTTCCACCAGGCTAAATAATTCTTCTTCATAGTATGGGTCAGGACCTGGGGTATTCCTGAACCACAGGGTACAATGTAAGTAGCCCTCTATTTGTTTGTCATGTGGAACCATGGGATTTTCACTTGAAGGTCCATATGAACATCAGGATTTATGTCCATACTGTACCAGTATTGTGGTACTCCCCCCTTGGGTAGTGGCAGAAGAGTGGCCGGGTTCAAAGAGTAACATCTTTGTAGAGTGACGTTATCAGGCAAGAGGAGGGAGGTTTGAAGGCGGAGGTGTCTCTGGGAGGAGAGATGTTTCGGTTGGACTTGATTCAGGATGGCTGTGATATCATGGGGAGCAAGGACAGTGAGTTTATGTCCGAGAACAAAGTCATTAGTTTTGTCCAGCAGGGCACTGGCAGCAAAAACAGCACGTAAACAAGAAGGACCGCCTCGAGCAAAGGGGTTTTACATCTTTCTGGAGGCTTTACATCTTTCTTCAGCGAGGAAGCAAAAGAGATCTTCGGAATTTTGTTCAGCAGTTGGAAGATCATCCGCACAGAGGAGTAGATCATCCACATACTGGAGCAGGACCACGTCAGGGTGAGACTTCTGCCAAGGTTCTAAGACAGTTGACATAGCTTTGGCAAATTGAGTAGGGGAATTTTGTGCACCTTGAGGATGACAGTCCATACGGTATTGGTCAGGTTGGCCTTTTTCAGTCTTCTTCTTCACTGGAAATAGAGGGGTGTTACACTCTGACACACACTTTACCAGAGCGCCTTTTGCTAACAGACTTTCAACTTGTTTGGAGATGGCAAGAGCTTGTACAGGCTTTAATGGGTACTGTGGTCTTCGTGGTGGATTAGCTCCCGTTAGTAGCGTGACAACCACGGGTGGGACTCTTAGATGTCCAATGTCATCTGGGCCTGTAGACCAAAGTTTGGTTGGGACCATACCCAGGGCACTGGGACCCTTTCCTCCTCGGAGGGGGAAGTCATGTGTAACAGTAGGGGCAAAGAGCAAAGAACAGAAGTATCTTTGCGAGAAAGGGGGGTTAATAATTGAACCTGGCCATCAGCGGTGAAGGAGATAGAAGCTAGAAGATGGGACAGAACATCAGCACCTAATAGATTAATTGGACAAGTAGGAGAGACAACAAACTGTGAGAGAATGTCTGAACTCACACGCAAGAGCTTAGTTAATGGGTTGTTTCTAGGGATACCATCGACACCTACACAAGAGACATCTGTGTCGGATAGGTAAGATGAGTCAGGCAGGTCTTGTTCTCTGAGAACACTGCGGGCTGCACCTGTGTCAACTAAAAAGGTAGTAGAATGATCCTCTACAGGTAGGACTACTGTAGCAAGAGGCCCCCCTTTGTCCCCTGAAGACAATGTCATGACAGGGGTGTTAGACACAGGTTTGCCAGTTACCCATTGTAAGAGGTCTAGATGAGATTGATCAGGGCCAGTGTGGTGACATGTGGGTGCAGTGGAGCGACTAGTCTGCTGAGTCTGGCGTGTAGGGCGATGTTGACTGGGTACAGGACGGTCATCTTGTTGATAATCATCTGTATCATAATTATCAGGGGAATTGTGAACATAGGGGTGATGGGAAGAGGAGAGGGCGGAAATGAGTGATGAAAGATCAAGGGAGGGAGGGATTACGGGATTGGAGGCTGGAAGGGGAGTGGAAGCTGAAACTGGGACGGAAGGGGTGATGGGAAGAGGAGAGGGAGCAGAGAGGGCGGAAATGAGTGATAACAGATCAAGGGAGGGAGGGATTACGGGATTGGAGGCTGGAAAGGGAGGGGAAGCTGTAACTGGGACAGAAGGGGTGATGGGAAGAGGAGAGGGAGCAGAGAGGGCGGAAATGAGTGATGAAAGATCAAGGGAGGGAGGGACTACAGGATTGGAGGCTGGAAGGGGAGGGGAAGCTGAAACTGTGACGGAAGGGGCGATGGGAAGAGGAGAGGGAGATGCAGGAGCAGAGGGAGTGGCACAGAAGATTGGTCGAAGGGGGATATGGCAGAGGGAGATGTGACAAGGGGAACAACAGGTGAAGGCGGGAGGGGAGCAGGAATAGAAGGAATGACGGGGAGAGGAACAAGAGGGGTGACAGGGGAGGCAATAGGTGAAGGTGAAAGGGGAGCTGGAATAGAAGGAATGACAGAGGAAGGTGGGAGAGGGGTGATCTCAGAAGAAGTAGTAGAGGAAGGTAGAAGAGGGACGGGATCAGAAGCGACAGAGGAAGGTGGAAGAGAGACAGGACCCGAGGGAAGTGGGAGAGGGGCTGGGATAGTGGGAACGATGGTAGGAGGTGGGAACAATAGGAATGACAGAAGGAGGTGGGAGAGTGACGGGGACAGTAGGAATGACAGAGGGAGGTGGGAATGGGGCGGGAGCAGTGGGAAAAACGGAGGGAGGTGGGAGAGGGACGGGATAGTAATAAGATCCATCCGCCTCGAGGATGTGGTACAGAGGGGTGGGGACAGAGGAGCCTACGCCAATTGGAGGTGACGACTGGGTAGTGGCTGGGGAGGCGGAGTCAGATTCTTTCACATTGGGAACATCAAGAGATGAATCATCATTACAAACATTTCTATGATATACAAAAATCGATTGTCCTCCAAAATCTAGTTCTTCCTCTAACCAACCCTCCCGCTTGAGTTTTCTTGAGTTTTGCCACCCGATACCAAGCCTCCACGGCTTTCGTTAGCCCATTATCCAACAATAAGCTCTCTTTGTCAATAAGCAATCTCCTCCAAAATTCTGTCTGTAATCTACCACTGGGTGACATTTGGAAGCCACAAATCTTTGCTATTTTCTTTATTTTTAACATAGCCTCTTCTCCTGCTCTCTCCTTAACTATGTCACAAGCTAAGTAGCCTTTGCAAGGTCTGGCGTGTTCTTGTCCCATTTTTACCAAACAAGGCTTCCCACGTCAGAGGGACAGAGAGAGAGAGAGGAAAAAGAAGGAATGTCTACAGTGCTCAAATGCCACGAGGAACTGCCACGTAGAATAGTCACGGGATCCGCCCACCCGAGATGGTGGCCACGGATCTGAGCAGGCGAGCGTGGGTGACTAACACAGCTCTGGTTAAAAAGTACAGAAGAGGTAGAGAATAAAGGAAAAGGTGAACGTGGAGAGACTAATCAGAAGACATTTACAAGAGTCATAGATATAGAGATGTGCACATAATCTGGAATCAAGGATGAGCCACACAACACAAACAGCGAGGGTACCCACACTATGGCCACAATTGAATAAAAACCATAATATAATAAAGAACAGCATAGTAACAACTAAACAGTAAACAAATCCCTGTTCTGCTCTGAACAGTATGACAAAATTCCCAGCTTTTCCCCAAGCGGTTCCCAGCCCTTCACCAGGCGGATGCGTTCCCTGCCTGCTAGGCAGTCAAGCTATAATAAATTCACAGCCCCTCAGTAATGGTGTGAAGTAATTCACACCAGACACAGGTTTCGGGTTAATGAAAAACTTGAGGAATGTTTATTCTGGGGGACGGCACGCCCCTTATAAAGCAAAATTGCATCATATGCTTTGTCAGAGATAACATGGAATAATTCATCAATAATTGGTTAGGTGTTAAGTGGTTCATTTAGTGCCCTTCCTGCCGGGTGTGACATCACTGGTATCTTGGAGGTCTCCCCCAGATTCCAGCGCCATCTTGTTAATGAGGGTGTTAGTCGATGTCAAAGGGAAACTCCCTAGCGGCCATTTTAGGTAAATCACATAGAAATCACATAGAAATGCTGATTGTGGTTATGCTGAGTAAATAGGCATTTTATTAATATGAATTGGGTTAATATTTTTGTCCACAACAAAACTATTGATAATTTTCCACAGCTATTATGAAATGAAGTGCCAAATTATGTGATTATGGTGGATTCACGCAATAAACTAGTGACATATGGCACTATAATAATTTAATTTGTCTTAGGTACAGTTGAACTTGGGGAAAAATCTGGTATCCCTTAAGCTGAAAATAATTTTTGGGACAAGAGCGCTATTGACATTTTTGTCTTTTATTTTGTTATTTTTGTGCAGTAGTCGTAACCTCAGTCTAGACCCCTGAATGGTTCTAGTGTATGAAGTTATGTGCTAAATTTGGGGATGTTCTCAGATTTGAAATCACATTCGGACCTCACTGAACAATCCTGTCACAGAACTCCATTCCTACATGGACAAAAAGATTCAGATTCAGCTTTATGATCCCTGTACATACAATGTACATACACGGACAGTGAAGCACAGCTGGCCTCTGATCTGAAATACAGTAATGATTATTAAAAAATACTATATTTAAAAAAATGTGCTGTCAGTGTAAGCTTTAGAATTCTTTACCTAATACCATAATAACTCTGGTACCTAAGACATAGAGTCCCTTCATAATAAATATATTTAGCGACATTACACAATATTGCCACCAATATTATACAAATTAGACAATATAGTCTATTGCCCCCAATCCAAGTAAAATATATATCCCATAAAAACACCATACCTTGTTCAAGTTATTGTCACTGTGGGAAAGGGTTTATGGAGACCTCCTGGATGCTTATTCTACTTCCAGGCCAGAATTGGGGTCCTGGACCTGCCTTGGACATTGAGTGCCTGAAACTCTGTGGAACTGTTCACCGGATCAGAACTGTGCCATGATTTAGTGAACCTTTGCTTGGATATCACTCGCCCCCCGACCACCAACCTGGGTGCTATTTGGACAGTGAAGGCACTCGGTAATGAGCTATCCAGGCATATACAATGTGTAGGACATGCTGTACTTTCCCCAGAGCCCCTGGAACCCCATTTTGTGATACAGGGACTAACCAGCCACATGCCTAGAACTCCTCACTGGATCGGAGAACAGCACATAGAATGTGGGGGTGCTGACCTGGGAAAAGGGGTTCTTGGGGACATTTTGTACATCTTGCCTCTAGGTATGTGAGGGCACAGCAGGTTGTCTACCTTGTCAGCTGGAGTTGGACCCCAGACAGAGTTGTACCGGGGAGGGACTATTGTAAGGATCATTGCATTGCATGGAGGAGTGGATCTGGAGCGCTTCAGAGTCCCCTGTTAACAGTGAGGAAGCCCACCTAACAGAGGTACTCAACTGGAGACAAGCAGCTCTGCCTCAAAATCCCCTGTACCTTGTTTCTGTGAATCAGAAGATACACCTGCACGTGTACTGAGGAGTGCAGAATTACGTCAAATAATCAGTTTTTCGTTAACGACAGAAAACAGATATACAAACTGCTTAATATATTGCCTCTGGGTAGAATTCTTCTGTTGAGTATCTTGAAAAAATGAGCTACTTTAACAGATGTGTAATTATATTTAACCTATATAGCAAGCAGATCTGAACCTAGATTGATACAGCAGCGTATTAGGCCTTTTTTACCTCTGTGTGGCATTAGTATGAGTCATCGTCCGGGAGCATTACAGCGCCATTAGTCAGATGTTTCTATAATGACATGGCACGATGGATGACCAGATCTCTAGGAAAACAGATTCATTTTCTTCTTAAAAGCACTTAGGGAGAGCATAATAAATGAAGATGATGGAATTGTCTCAGCTGCATTGATAAACCTTGAAAGGTGGCTTCAAATTTAGCAATTATTAGGGTAATGGGCAGAAGAAAGTACCCTTATCTTTGCATTTTGCTTGTTTATAATGGTGCTTTTGCCTTTGTATAGTAGAACGAGAAACAAGGTGCTTAACTTAGTTACATCCAGTTAGATAACACATGATTCCTTTAAATGAAAATAAATCACCACTTCTTTGTAAATTACACCCCATCGGAAAATACATTGAAAATCGCTTGTAACTTGTGTTAACCTTTTAACTTGTGTTAAAGCTCCATTTTCTTTTAAATCGATCGTTAGAATTTAGTAAACATCAAAAAGCAGTTCAGACCAGGCACCGCCAAGGCACACATCACAAAGGAAGAAAATAAATAGAAACATTGTGTCATTTCTCTTCTTGTCCTTATGCTCTCTCTATGCTGACTGACAGGTGCAAAGTACAGAGTTTATAACAATGATTGCCAGTAAACCAATATGGAGGTTCCCAGTTTAAAGGAAAAAAGAGGTGTGGATTACTAATAATATTTTTATTATATATATTATGAAATTTTTTTTCACACCTTATAAATGGATACTTGTTAAATTTAAAGAATGCATGAACATAATAATAACATTCTAGAAGTAGCAGTTACCCTTTAAAAATAGTAAGCTTAGTGGGCAATTTAGGCACCAATGAATTAGATGCAATATGTAGGTTAGGTTACAGTTATTTATGCTGGGTGTTTCTATTTATCTTCTTTAATTTAATGTTTAGATAATATTTTGTTTCATAAGTGCACCATTTCTTTACCTCCTCCTAATCTGTAGTGCTCCCCGTTTATCTGCACTAATTCTGCAGTACATGATGATATATCTACATCCGTTAGACGATAGACGATCCTTAGAAGATAATCTCAGCAGTGCTACAGGACATTAAATGAGGGTCATGATTGGGTGAGTCACTTCCTGCTTTGTTATGCAAACTCACTGCAGAAGTTGCAAATACAAAAGGTTTGAATGTGTGTACATTTTCTAATATTGGACTATTTTACGTTTTTGTCTTTGTATATATATATATATTTTTTTATTTTTTTTAAATGCATCATCTATAAAAAATACCTAACAAATTAGCCAGTTCTAACCTGGAGAATCCCTGTTGCTTTTTTCTCTTTTTTTTCAGTAAAAGTTTAACGATTTAGAGTTTTAACTCTGGCCTTTGTATCTCAAGAAAATGTGAAATATGTTAGATACCAAACTCTGAACCGCACGGCGTCAATAGAAATTACTGTTATATATCATAAAGGACCAATATCATCTTTCTACTATATCATCTTTTATTCTACTTAAAATGCTCTTTTGTTATCAGTTACGTGGTCTAATGCAAACTCAGATTGCTGAGCACTTTCTGCAGAACCTTTTAAAAAAACTATGCCGGCATTAAAATGGTAACCTGCAGCAGCACAGTTGTGGAGTAATAGACTGTATCTAATGCGTAATGGATAACCTGGAGTCGGAAAAAACAGTTAGATGACCTATTGGCTGGGAGAAATTAAACTCCTAATGACTCACAAAAGGAATCCTGCTCTCCCTATCACCATCCTGAAAGGATTATAATGTGAAAAAACTATATATACGGAGAGAAAGACTGTCTTATAGTTACAGCATCAAGTTCGGGTTTACGGGCAATACTGAGTAAGCAAGGCAGGATGGTTATTTATGTATGCATTTATTAAGGCATTATTGTGGACTACCTACTCTTTTTATAATAGTATCAGCTCATTATTCACTGTCTTTGAAAGTCTGTCTAATTCTGGCTAGCGGTAAAAGGCCATTTATACCTGTGAGAAAATACAGAATTATTTATTTATAAATTTTACTTATGCATAATTTTTAAAGAACCTTGCATTATAGCTTCATTCACTGTCATCCCTTATTGTATCACTGTGTTATCCTTAATCCCATTTCTCCATTCTTTTGGTAAAAGCGGTACTTTAAGCACCATAACCACTACAATGCATTGTAACGATTCTTGTAATATATTTTCCCATGATCAACCTACAGATTGCTAGCATTTCATTGCATGCTTCTGTTAGAAAATGTCATTAGTGGTAGTTGTGTATGTCCACATTGTATAACTGCTGTGGAATCTGCTAGCACTGTATAAATCCTAATAACAGTAATAATAATATCGACCAAGAATTGGATTTCAGACTTCAGTTTGGTTATTTTATAAAATATTTAAAATTAGAAAAATGCACACAGGAAAATCAGATACTTCTTAAATTTACAATCATTCTGGGAAAACCATAAATTTACTCGAAGTGGATTGAATGTACTGCCAGCGTGTATTAAATAAAATTATATCTTACTAGGCTGGAATAAGGGCACACAATATTTTTTCCAAACTGACCTAATCATGAATATTATTTAAATATTGAAGTAACAATATAGGGTCAGGGACACAAACATGTATTCCTGACCCTATAGTGTTAAAACCACCAATTAGGTGGCACGCTTAGAATGGGTTCAAATTTACCTACAGGGACTGTCTATACTCACCAGAACAATTTCAATAAGCTGCAGTTGTCCTGGTGACTATAGTGTCCCTTTAATGCCATTTAATCAAAATGTCTAACGCCTTAGGCTTAAATACTGCCCCAATAAAGACAGAATTTTATTTAGCTCAAGTTGGCATTACTTACATATAGTTACATAGTTACATAGTTTCATAGCTGAAAAGAGACTTGCGTCCATCAAGTTCAGCCTTCCTCAGAAATGTTGTTGCTGTTGATCCAAAAGAAGGCAAAAAACCTGGTCTGAAGCACTTCCAATTTTGCCACAAACTAGGAAAAAATTCCTTCTTGACCCCAAAATAGCAGTCAGATGTCTCCTTGGATCAATCAGCTATTACCCCACTAATTAGAAATTATATCCCTGTATGTTATGTTTTTGTAAGTATTTATCCAATTTCAGTTTAAACATCTGTATGGACTCTGACAAAACCACCTCTACAGGCAGAGAATTCCATATCCTTATTGTTCTTACTGTAAAAAAACCTTTTCTTTGCCTTAGATGAAATCTCCTTTCTTCCAGCCTAAATGTGTGACCTCGTGTCCTATGTATAACCCTGTTTATGAATAGATTTCCAGATAAAGGTTTGTACTGGCCCCGAATATATTTGTATATAGTTATCATATCCCCTCTCAGGCGCCGTTTTTCCAAACGAAACAGATTTAATTTTTGTAACCTTTCTTCATAACTAAAATGCTCCATTCCTTTTATCAATTTTGTAGCTCGTCCCTGGACCCTCTCCAGTGCCATGATATCCTTCTTTAGAACAGGGGCCCAAAATTGCACAGCATATTCAAGGTGTGGTCTTACCAGCGATATATAAAGAGGCAAAATTATATTTTCATCCCGAGAATTTATGCCCCTATTTATACATGACAAAATCTTACTGGCCTTAGCAACTGCAGATTGACATTGCATATTGCTGCCTAATTTGTTGTCTATAACAATGCCCAAATCCTTCTCGTGTGTGGTTATCCCTAATTCACTACCATTTAGTGTGTAAGTTGCTTGTGCATTCTTAACCCCGAAGTGCATAACTTTGCATTTCTCTATGTTAAATTTCATCTGCCATTTTAGTGCCCAGTCCCCCAATCTATCCAAATCTCTCTGCAACAAAGCAATATCCTGCTCACATTTTATTACTTTACAAAGTTTTGTGTCATCTGCAAACACTGATACATGGCTTTCAATGCCTATTTCAAGATCATTTATAAATATGTTAAATAGAAGTGGTCCCAAAACAGAACCCTGAGGGACACCACTTACCACTTTTGTCCAGCCTGAAAATTTACCATTAATGACAACTCGTTGTACTCTGTCCTTAAGCCAATGTTCTACCCAAGAACAGGAATATTCATCTAGACCAATTTCTTTTAGTTTGAAGACTAACCTATTGTGAGGAACCGTATCAAATGCCTTGGCAAAGTCCAAGTAGATCACATCCACTGCAACACCCTGATCTATACTTCTACTTACTTCTTCGTAGAATGCAATTAGGTTAGTTTGACATGACCTATGTTTCATAAAACCATGCTGATTATTGCTAATAACAAAGTTCTTCCCAATGAATTCCTGAATATTATCCCTTAATAGTCCTTCAAATATTTTCCCAGTTACTGAAGTTAAGCTCACAGGTCTATAATTTCCAGGCAAGGGTTTTGAACCCTTTTTAAATATAGGAACAACATCTGCCTTCCTCCAATCCTCCGGTACAACACCTGAAACAAAAGAATCTTGAAAAATTAAATACAGAGGTTCACTTATTTCCCCACTTAGCTCCTTAAGTACTCGTGGGTGAATACAGTCAGGCCCCGGAGCTTTATTTACATTAATTTTCTTTAATAGCTGTAGCACCTTGTCTCGAGTTATCCAGTCACAAGTTATTTGCAAGTTTTTTGCAGCAAACATTTGCATATCTCTTGCCATAGGATCCTCATTAATATATACTGAAGAAAAATAGTTATTTAAAATTTCTGCTTTTTCCTGGTCTTCATTAGCTAATAAACCCAACTCTGTTTCAAGTGTACCTACACTTTCATTTTTTGTTTTTTTAGAATTGATGTACTTGAAAAAATTTTTGGGGTTGGTTTTGCATTCTTTAGCTATCAATTTCTCATTTTCTAGTTTAGCCACTTTAATTGCCTTTTTGCAAGTGTTATTGGCTTCCTTATATCTTAAATAGGATGCCTTTGATTTGTCTGATTTAAATGCTTTAAATGCCCTTTTCTTATTTTTAATCTCTTGTTTTACTTCTCTACTAAGCCACATTGGTTTTAATTTGTTTCTTTTATATTTATTACCCAATGGTACATACTGAGAAATGTACCTTTCTAATATATGTTTGAATAGTTTCCATTTATCCTCAGTGTTTTTATCACTAAGGAGTTTATGCCAGTCGATATGTTGTAGAGCTGCCCTAATCTTATTGAAATTGGCTTTTTAAAATTATATGTTTTAGTATACCCCACCTGCTTTTGCTTTTTTGAGTTTATTTCAAAATTTACCATATTGTGATCACTATTTCCCAAATGCTCCCCTACTTGAATGTTGGTTAAAAGATCAACATTGTTTGTTATGACAAGATCCAGACAAGCATCCTGTCTAGTTGGTGCTTGTACCAGTTGTGACATAAAGGTGTCATTTAACACATTCAAAAACCTGATGCCCCTTGCTGAAGTACTAGTCCCTCTTTCCCAATTTATGTCTGGATAATTAAAATCTCCAATAATTAACGTGTTACCTCGATTTGCAGCTTTCTCAATTTGCTCTAACAGCTGTTCTTCCTCATTAAAATTTACATTAGGTGGTTTATAACATATCCCAACCAATAATTGATTTCCCTTTGTTTGCCCCAAGCAGATATCTACCCATAAAGCCTCCACCTTTTCCTCGTCACACTCCACATGCCTAAGATCTGACTTTAACTCACGGTTGACATATAAACATACCCCACCACCCTTCTTGTTTTTCCTATCCTTCCTAAATAACGTATACCCATTTAAATTAACTGCCCATTCATGTGTCTCATCCCACCATGTTTCTGTTATGCCTATTATATCATATTGTTTAGTGTATGCTATTGCCTCTAGTTCCCCCATTTTGTTATATAGGCTCCTTGCATTAGTAAGCATACATATAGTTAGCTCTGCTTTCTGATTATTTGATTAACAATGTGTCCACTGCTTTTAACTTAGATAGATCTTTTCTCAAAAGCAGCTCAGATGTTATTTCATGTACACTTTGCGGTGTTATTGTATACAACAGCTTTGAAACACAACTCACTGGCTTTGCTCCTCTTCCTGAATTGTTTCAAAGCTGTTGTATACAGCAGACACATGCTTCAAGGAATCCATGTATAAAGTGGAATTATGAGGCAAAATGTGGTTCTTTGTTTAGCTCATTTGCATATGCCTACCCAGAATCCCTTGCAGTAGTGAGAGAACTGTTAAAGTGAGATTTCTGTGGGAAAAGCAAGTCTTATGGCTTGACTGGTGTGTGTATTGTATTTAGCAATGTATTAACTATATAGAAAAACAACTTAAACAACTGAGCTAAAACTCAGAACCATAATTAGTTTATATATTTCTCGGCGGATTCATACAGCAACACTCCTTTCACAGATAAAACACTTTTGCAAATATTATTTGATGTATACATTCTTAGGAGACTTGAATTTAATTGATATTTGCACATGTTTGTCACCTCATTTACAATAATGCCTTAGCAGGTGCTGAAACCAGAGAGTTGCAGGTTGCCAGGTAGTAGATTATTAGTAGCGTGTCATCTTGAACTACTGGGTATTAAAGGTAACTCATTTCATTCTCTTAAGATACAGTAGAAAGCTTTCTTTCTTCTAATACAGTTATATGAGTCTTTTGAGATGTCATTAAATTGTTACGACTATGCTTATTTCATGAAATAAGAGAGGAATTTTAGAATTAATTATTCCAATGATAAAATGATATGCAGTAATTCTAATGACGATGTGTCGATTACCTACTATCACATATTTTGCACATCTTTAGGTAACTAAAGGTTTTCATTCAAGGACGTGTTAACCACGGTAAGTCACAAAGGGCAATACTCAGAACGAACCACTAGCTCACATGCTATATTGTTATAAGGTCCATCGCTTTGGAAGAGAAAAATGTATCAACTCTGGAGCTATGTTTTTGACCTACGTTCTGAGTGATTTACTTTATCTTGACCTGAATTGTCTGCATATTTACATAGTTACACATGCTGAAAAGAGACATGTGTCCATCAAGTTCTGCCTTTATCACATCTGTTTTTGTTGTTGAATCAAAAGGAGGCAAACACCCAGCTTGAAGCTCTTCCAATTTTGTAACAAACTAAGAAAAGTTTCCTTCTTGGCCCGAGAATAGCAGTCTGAATGTCCCTTGGATCAAGAAGCTGGTACCCCACAAACTAGTGTTTCATCTAGTCTTTCAGAAACTTGGAGATCCAGGTTTTATAGAAGAGTAGTGTGTAGTAGGACAATTATCTTAGGCATAATAGTTGTTGGGTTTTATGCTATATTGTCAGTACTGATATTAAGTGTGACATTAAAATGTGACCTACACATTGACTCATTTGTATATTTCAGGTTATTATTTTTTTTTTTTTAACTTTGGTCATTTGGCAAGTATTTTTAATCCTCTCTGAAAAAGGTCAAAGTGACGTTATTTTGTAGTTGAGATGGACTATCTGGTTCGGTAGAGCTGTGAGGAAATCCTGGAGATATTCACAGACAAAATGATACAAGGGCATCTTCCCACGACACACATATTACATCTGTTAAATCTAATCTTCTAACCATTCACAATGACAAGCATACTGAAAATTGTGTTTCCGTGTGTTTAGTTTTGCTAAAATAATGGTCTAATGAAGAAAGTTGTCCTCAAAATACAGGTGTAATTTATTTATAAAACTACTATTTAAACAGTCTTAAAGTCACATTCTAAGCACCAGCACACTATGACTTTAAGGCAGAGGTGGGGAACCTTCTGCCCTCCAGAAGCTTTGGACTACATCTCCCTTGATGTTTTGCCATCATTATGGCTGTGAGAGCATTATGGGAGATGCAGTCCACAACATCTGGAGGGCCAAAGGTTCCCCACCCCTGACTCAAAGTATTGTTTTTTGTGCATTAATGCTGCCCCTTTTCTCTGATATCTCTGATTGCATAAGAGATTGATCTAACAAAACATGGTAGCCCCTGATACAGGACAATTCTGGTAGCAGATTACCGGGGGAGCAGGAGAGAATAGGGAGAGACAGGTGCCTTCATTCAATTGTCATGTTCCTGGAAATATCCCTTTAATTTTCATAATCGCCACGATACACTCACCTTCCAGTGAATATCAGAGAGAAATCCCACTACAAAATTAATGTAAGTGAACTCACCTTTTACCTGGATCTTTCCAGTAGTACTCTTGTGTGCTGTAGATCTCTTGAGCCAACTCTCCTCCAACAGTATCCCATACAAGTGACAATCCCCATGATGCCTCTTGGTCACCATAATAATGGGACTATTCACATTCAAGACCTGACTGAGAAGAACGGTCTGTTTCAGCACCCGGGCCTCCAGCCCAGCCCCACTACTACCCCATCCCCCATCGTATACGAGACCTACGATGAGGCCATTTGTTCCTATCTCACACCTGGCTTTCATGGACTGGAGGAGATGATTCACTCCAAGGTTTTTCTTATTTTTCAGTCTTATTGCATATGTTTTTCTCTTGTTTGTTACTGGTTTATAGCCTACAATCCTGCTGATTCCCCCTTTTCCTTCCCACCTCCACCACTCTAACTAAGGCCTTACTATATGCCAAGATCAATTAGCCTCTAGTATATGACCAATGTTTCCAATGTTGTCACCAAGTGCTTTAGCGACCAGCCCTAGGTCGTCCATTTGGTCCGCCTCTGCCACTTTCGGCTGCTGAAAACCCTACAAACATAAAACCTAATTCTGTCCAGTGGAGACACTCATAACAAGTTAACTAGAAAATGTAAATAAAGCACATATTGGATCATATTACAGCATATTAAACCATATAAAAACATAGTGAGTGCAATTCAAAATAATTGTTAAAAATAAATAATATTCTCCGAGGTAAAGTAAACTGTATGCATCATTTAAATAACAATTTAAAGAAAAGTGACCTACCTTGAAAAATAAGGTAACAACTAGGATCTACAGAGCCACCATATGTGCACCTGGCATTATACATCACACTTCAATACACTTTGCAATCAGGTCCTAAGACATTATACCAATTTATTAATTTTATTTATTATTATTATTTAATATTTAACCAACATATTCCATAGTGCCTTACAAATATAGAAAGGGGAATAGGTGAAGAAGGACCTGCTCAAACGAGTTTACAATCAATGAGGATTTAAGGTAGGGGGTTAAATAATGTTAAGTGTCCTGCCAAATAGACACTTACTATAACACAAGAAATATTTTTAAATACCAATTGTCATCGTAGTGAATATAGTAATACGCCTTTAATCAAACATATATTATTATCATACACATCATCAAATTGAGTTTATTGATTTGTCCCACAGAGAACAAGAGGAAACTGATACGACATAATTTAACACAAATGGTTTACATTAGATAATGGTAATGCAATATACTAGATTAGGGTTCTTCAAACTCTGGCCCTCCAGATGTTGCTCAACTACACCTCCCATGATTTCTTGAATGGAATAAATAGTCAGAGAGCCATGGGAGTTGTGGTTCAGCAACATTTGGAGGGCCAGGGTGTGTAGAACCCTGCAATAGATGAACATCTCTCACAATGGCACGTCGCACACTGGATGAACACGGGTCAATACATTTTAGAATTATTTCACATTAACCATAATATGCACTGACAGAAACATGGCACTAAGTGCAGGATGTATGGATAGGACTTGCTAGCATTACCTCATACTTCAAACGTACGTCAAAACGTCTGTGTGTAAGCAGGGGTATTTATTCACAATTATAGCAACTCGTCTTAATTACAAGTGCTACTCTGAGCATCATAACCACTACATTCCGCTGTAGTAGTTATAATGCCAAATGTACCAGGGCAAATTTGTTTTGCAACAGTTTTCCCTCTTACCTGGGTCTACGCTGGGTGCCCACTGTCCTCCAGTGGCCAATGATTATATTCGGCTTCTGCAAAGCTGGAGAAGCCAAAGTTCGATCCTGCTGGCCACTCATTTGCTGAGAGCAGTCGGCCGACGCTGACTGCAAATATGTGCATAAAATATAGGACTCTTATTCCAGGGTGGTTAATGACGCCCAATGACGTTGCAGAGGGGGAAGTACACCTCTGATAGCAAAGGAGTTAAACTCAGTATGTGCAGAATTTCAATGTAAAATCTCTCAAAACAAATGCAGACTCCAGGCACAATAACCGTTTCAAATCACTGAAGTGGTCATGTTAACCTTTAAATTTCACATACACTCATAATGTTTGCATTCTGGTGCCATTTTGTGGTTTGACATTTCCATAATTATCAGCAGTATACTTACAAGTAGGAAATATAAAACATTTCTATTTCTTGTCACACGTACTATATGTCATGTAATAGAACTTTTTATTTTACATGCAATACGGAATAATTTCTAAAACATAGAATACTCTGTGCCTTTAATGCAAAACATGGACATATAAATAAAACGTTACATCAGGTATCCCTGAATATCAATGTATTAATAAAATTACCGTTTTAGTCTAATTTGATGGGCAGGCTAATCATCCTCAGTTTCAAATAAATAAATATAACACATCTACATTTTTTTTCTTGGCATATGAACAAATCTGATTGAAATTAGAGCAGCATGCTTTGTTTTCCTACTTTCTTTCAATCTGTGTTTAAAATCTTTTGGCTTAAAAAAAGACATCTGTAAATATTTAAACGCAAACGTGCCTTTTGGGAAGGAAACGGTTACTGTACTTAAGCAAAAAGTAGAATATTAAGATTAAAAACCCTGCCTTCAATTAAGAACACGCCAACCCCAATTTTATTCCTGGTTAATATTCTTACAGAATAAAAATATTCTTTGCAGGAACAAGATTATATGAAGACCACCTAGGAAGACCATAATTACGCACCTTTGGTATGCTTTAAAGTTACACCCATGTTCTCACTTCCTATACACAAAGTATCTCTCCAAACACTGCGTAATAATTCTACGGAGACATTCAATAAAAAAAAAATGTAAAAACATTCCATTTCATTTAAAGCACAAGCAATTTATTAACCTAAGTTAGAACATGCCACAATAGTAACAAATACATATTAATCAACATATTTAATTGTACACATATAAACCTACGTTTATGACGGACGGCCATTTACAATGGGCTCTTATGACTTGGCAAGATTAAAGTTCTAATCGTGTGTGTTTTTTGGCAAGAAAGGGTTAATGCGCACATTTCCTGTGTAATTCCCTCTTTTCTAGCTAGGCTGTAATGCTTTCTTGAAGTTAAACATTCCCAGGCTCCTATAACCTTGTAGCCTTCAAGCAATGGCCAAGTCAGTCCCAGGTGATCATGTGGGCGAGCGTCCTGTTTTTAAGGATAAAATCTCTCCTCCTTCCTGTCTAGGCAAGGCTTGTAGTACAATCTTAAAATAAATATGTTTTAGCACTGTATAAGGTAGAAAAAACCCTCTTGGTAACAATAATTCAGCATAAAAAAAAAAGATTTAAAAAAAATAGATTAATTAATCAGTCTCTTATGTTTTTTTTATGTGGGTTTTGATGATCCATAGTTAGGTCGTTATATTTCATTTAATTTCCTTTTCCAGTAAAGATAAGGGTATTTATATATAAACAAAGAGAAATATGACACAATAAATAAGTAAGTAAGGGCTGCTGTATACAATAAGAGGATTCCCAGACCTCGTGTTACAAAAGCAAAAAAGAGAAAAGAGTATACTGCGCCCAAAGTTATACATACATACAGCTATAATACGTAGCGGCTGGTTGAAAACCTCAGAGAGAAAACAGACAATAATAGTGCAATACAATTTGTTCAAGGTAGGAAGATATTCAATTAATCTCTGTAGGAGAGCCACTCACATTTGGAGGAGTACATACTACACTATCAAAGTTTCTCTCTGCTCTTTATTTTTGCATATACCACCTATATCCATATTTGCATTTGGAAGACCAACACCATCCATACCAGCCTATATCCTTGGACGGGGATTATACCGTCCAGGCGCTACAAAGTAGAGCTCTTGTATAGCTCCTCCAAATGTGAGTGGCTCTCCTACAGAGATTAATTTAACATCTTCCTACCTTGAACAAATTGTATTGCACTATTATTGTCTGTTTTCTCTCTGAGCCGCTACGTATTATAGCTGTATGTACGTATAACTTTGGGCGCAGTATACTCTTTTCTCTTTTTTGCATATATATATCTCCATTTTTATGTAGATTGGTTCCTTCACTGCAATGATACATTTCTACATTGTAAAGTAATTAAAATAGACAGATGTGCTTAATAGCTCGGAAAGACAGATGTATTTAAATGGCCCTGCAGGTACTTGATGTGCCTTGTAATATACAGGCCACTGGTCCATTCATTCATTGTGTGGCACTTTGTCACAGCCGGCGGAATTCGGAAAAGAAAATGAGGAAGCTGCTCAGTTATATCAACCCTTACTTTGCAGCACGTGGGTTCATCTGATATGAGAGAACCTTAGGTTGCCTCAAGCTCACGTGGGATTCCTGAGTATCCCAACAATCATACAAAGCATCTGTCTGATAACACTGGATGGAAGGAGACAGGTGTAACTTGCCTGCATAAAACCCGTCATTCTGCCACTGCGGGCGAGGAAATTGGTGGGTCATTGGCACTTCCACTCTGTGCTAAAGATGTAGTTAGACGAGCTGATGAAATACCTTGGAATATCGCAGACAGAGTGTTCTATACATGGACAGACACACAGGTAGATTTTTGAAACAAGACAAAGTCGTTTTGGAACTCTGGAATATGGGTCAGTCTATGAGTTGGCCCTTGACAAAACTAATGATAATAATGGACTATGGGGATGTTTTTATTGGGCCTGTACAGTCTGCATCAAAAAAGGACAATTTTCACTTTAATATACGGGCCCTCTAT
The DNA here is from genome assembly GCA_933207985.1 of Pelobates cultripes. NCBI lineage: Eukaryota > Metazoa > Chordata > Amphibia > Anura > Pelobatidae > Pelobates > Pelobates cultripes. The sequence continues at coordinate 29,050,194 of OW240915.1, forward strand.
GTTGATGTGTACAACCATACATTGCAGTGGCAATCTAACATTTAATACACAGTTAGACAAATGTAACGCTAATTGACATATTTCTTCAGAACCAAATGACTGAATAAGCAACAAGTTAATTTGAAAAAAGCTTTATAAGCTACAATTCTGTTAGCTAAGAACTACACGCAAATATTCAGAGGGTTGCAGTGGTCATGTGCTCTCTGACCGATCTCCATGACTGTTCCCTGCCGTGTCACTCCCAAGACGCCATGTCAAAGGGTGTGTTCTGACGCTCTGTAGTAGGGTTTGCTGGAGAAATCTGCAATTTATTTCTTTTATTTTTATCAAAACAAAATATTTAATAGTAGAGAAAGATACAGCATGAATATGAGGCCAAAGCTTATTAGACAAACTTGAATGTGCTCGGACAGTGCCTGGAGTGTCCCTTTAATCATAATAGTTTATACAAGCAAAACCAATATTTTACACAGCACTTCCTAAATCTCTATCAGTGGTTCAGACATAAACTATCAACTGTGCCAGCAGAATTAGTACATTGCACAGCAGTTGTTGAATGATTTTCAATGGCTCAGACACACAATATGAACCTCGCCAGTACATTACATATGACTAACTGGAACGGCTAAAGATGGCTCAGACCCACAATATTAAACGTGTTAGCAAAATTAGTTCATTGCATAGGTCTTACTGAAAGGCTATGAAAAGTTCAGATAAAGAACATTAAAAGGAAAGTCAGGTTGATTTACGCAGTGCAGCATGCTGTAGTGGCTATGGTGTCAGGAGGGTTCCTGGCATCCCCTACCGTAACAAGCCAAACTATTTTTGTTTTCCATAATCTTTATTGAAGAAGTTTCAAAAGTCTAAAGATGAAGTTGCATTAATACAGTAGTTGCATTTCATCACAACTATTTACATCTCAGCGGTAGTACATTGTGCTATTAGCGCGGATTTACCATTTATTTCCCAATGCTTATGGTCCAAACTTAACCCCTATACCACCATGACTGTGGGTAGGCCCATGTATAATTTAGGTATTTGTTGCTTAATTTAGATCCAGGTTTTAACTTGTGAAACCTTGTATAGAAGAGCAAGAATATTTGAAAGAGAGAGATGTTCAAGGAAATAGATAAAGAGAGAGAGAGAAAAGTCCCCAGCCCCAGTTATCTAATTTCCCCCTTCCATCCATAACCCACTAATCATCTCTCCAGACTTCATAATCGAACCAGGGAAACCAGCACTCGGAGTGCTTTGGGCAAGTCCTTGACAGTGAGGCAATTAAAGCCTCGTCTGTCTTAATCTCCCCCACCCTTTCTGAGCAACTGTTCTTTCATGGGAATCTTGGGATGCTTCCAGAGGACAGGTACTAGTGACTTTGCTGCATTTAGGAGATTTTTTTGTATTTCAATATCAGTAGGGATGTTATGTGTATGAGAACATTCTCAAATTCAAATAAAGGTCCCCCCCAAAAAATGTCAGAGAGTGTGTCCTTAACCATGTGCCTGTATGGTACTATTTGTAGTCAAGTCCACCAGATATGTTGCACAGTCCGCTCCCCTTCTCCGCCCCAGCATTTGGACAGGACCATGGGAAATATTCTGTGTAAGAAAGCCGGGGTTCAATATCTTAAAGATAAGAATTTATAATTGACTTCCTGGCATTTCGAACTAATCAAACTCTTATGGTGTAAGATAAGTACCTTATCCCATTTTTTGTCTGTTAAGTCCCTCCCAGTAAGTAGTGTTTGAATAAACATCTGCCCCCGCCCTCCCCCCAACAGATGCTGGCGAAGGCACAAGACGGCCTTCTCCAACTTGAGGTCCCAGGCACAGACCCTTAAACTAGGTGAGTTTCCAATGAGCCAACCGACTATCTGGCATGGATAGGTAAGAAAGTTGACTTTGTGCCTAGCAAAAGAGTTCTATTTATTAAAAGCTCCACAAGCGACTTGAGTCTACCCAGACTCAATACCTGTGCCACCGGGATGAAGTAATCTCAGCTCGAAAACCCAGGCTGCCAGCTGGCAGGCCACCGGCAAAGTTCCGGCTAGGCATTAGCGGCAATAGAAGGCTTAGGGAATGGGAGAGACATGAGATGCTCTGTGCACTGCAAACCAAATTCTAAGTGTTTGAACTGCCAGAGACCCTGGTGGGAAGTCCCCCAGGATCCCCGAGGCCACATCCCACACCAGTGAGTGAAGCAGAATGGCAACTCCATCCCTGTCCAAACAAGCCCAAAATTTTGTTTGGTGCGAAATTAGCCACTCCAGAATTCTCTGTAAAATTTGGGAGATCAAGGACATCATGCTTTATTTGGGGCATTTCTCCCCTCCATCCATACGAACTCAGAGAGATGAAAATTGCTCTGGGAAGATGCAATGGTATTGTTTGAAAAATGTTGAGTACTCTCAATATGTTCATCTTTTTCTAGAAATTCTGCCCAGCGAAGAAATAGTGGATAGATCGAGGTGTTCCAGTGGCTGTAATCGACTTGGATTTTGATAAGGCATTCGATTCAGTTCCACATAAAGGATTGCTATAAAAAATTAAATCAGTTAGTTTAGATGAAAAATCTTGTTCTTGAATAGAATAGTGGATTAAAGCTATAATCCAGAGAGTAATTGTAAATAGAAAATGTTCAAATTTCACAAAAGTGGTAAATGGAGTGCCTCATTCTGTCCTGGGTCCACTTCTCTTTAATCTGTTTATAAATTACCTTGAAATAGACATTGACAGTCATGTGTCGGTGTTTGCAGATGACAAAACTAGGTAACATAAAACAGTGTATAGAATGATAGAATTTCTCTACAGCAGGATTATTTTGGCACATTGGAAGACTGGGCAGGCAAGTGGCAGATGAGATTCAATACAGATAAATGCAAAGTCATGCATTTGGAATAAGGAACCTACAATCCACTTATACATTAAATGGTGTTGATTTACATGATCCAAATAATATAATTAAGCCTCTTTATAAATAAATGGTAAGACTCCACCTTGAATATGGGGTGCAATATTGAACACCAGTTTTAAAGAACTTATTAAAGAACAGTTATACTTTAAAAAGTATAAAATTAGAAAGAGGGATAAAAAAACATTGGTTATTAAGAACGAGTAAAAAAAACTGAAATTGCTTTCTTTAAAAAATAAAAAGCACCTTAGAAAGGATATGATAACACTATGCAAATGATTACAGGGTCAGTACAAACTGCTATGTGCTAACCTATTCTCTGGTAGGAGTATACATCAGACAAGTAGTCACCTACTGAGACTGGAAGAAAGGTATTTTCCCTTACAGCACAGAAAAGGGTTCAAGAATAAAGATGAGAAGTTCTCTTCTCAAAGAGGTTGTCAGATTCTATATAGAATTTTTAAAAAGCACTGCATGTTTTGTTTCCAAAAGCAGAATATTCAAAGCTATAATATGTGTGTGAACAGGCTGTTGTTTAAATGGGAGATCTGATGTCTTCAATTGGGTTTTTGCCTTCTTTTGGATCAACAGCATAAAGGAATGGGTTTTAAATGTTTAACTAGATTACTACATAATTGTGAATCAAATCCACTTGGATTGGAGTCATTTCATGAGAGTTTCAGTTGTGGTGGTTACAGTATGGCACAGCAAAAATACATTTTCCTACATATATTTAAAATACATTTTGTAAACATTTTTTTTATCACATTTAACACTAAAAGTGGCTCTGTGCTTGGTGAGAGAGCAGTACATACCAATTGTATTGATTCACAAACCTGCAACATTTGACAGGTCTGAAATTGGAGAGAGAAAGGGTGGGTGTGCGAATGGAGAAAGTCCATGTCTGCAACGCACTTAGGTTAAGGGGGGCCTTAAAAGGGTACTATAGTGCCAGGAATAAAAAAAAGCTTTTGACCCCATAATGAGTATGTTTAATATTAAATAATTTTAAAAAAGATTGTCTGTAGATACAATACATTTAAGAAGATTTGTGCAAATGGAATTGCTTTGAATTTTGACACTCATATTTAATTTACTGCGTAAAATTGACCCTTTCATTAAAAAAACAAAAACTCTTCATAAACATTCCAGATTACATAAGGGAAATCAAACACTAATTGAGAAAAAAAAGTTCAATGAACAAGGCTGGTGAATCCTTGGTAAGATGTTGACATTGAAAATATTGTCTCGGTCTCACATTGTCATTGCTTTGAGAAACCAGCTTAAGAAGATAAATAATTGTATAATTCTTCAACAAATCATTCATTCACGTCTCAATTATCTATTATAGATGCAATATCAAGAAAGCATCGCTTTATTTTTCTCCAGAGACATGACTGGCCGTTTTGTCATTCTAGCGAGTTCTGCTGAACTTAGCAGGTGCTAATATCAAAGCAAAACAAGGTCAAATCTGCAAGACACAAAACTAGATTCAGAATACAGCGGCAGGAACAAATCCTCTTCTACTATCTTCTTGTTTTACACCATAAATTAGCATTCGTCTTTATTACATCTTTTTGTCATAAGTACTAACAGCATTTAACAACAGGATGCACAAAATGTGTGTATGTCCCATTGGATTCGCAGAGCTAAGCTTAGCACCCAAAATTTTTGGAAACTATAATTCCCACGATACTCTGTTAGCTTAAATTGGCAGCTCACTGGCACAGAAATATTTAGTAAAAAATAATTATTCAACCTGGATAGATTTCACTCCCCACCCTCTGCCCCCCCCCATTTTGGGATTGCATTTGAATTGACCCTCAAATTCTATATAAAAATGAATGCGTGTCATTGTACATCAGTGTATGTGTGAACATTCACACCCAAATGTAAAAAATAAACAGTTTACATTAGTAAAACAGTCAGATACATGGGAGCTAAAATTCAACATAGTTAAATACAATGTTATGCATGTTAAGTATGAACTTTGTGGGAGTGTGTTTAAGAAATATTTTATGTTGTATTCACCTCCAGATAGTCTTAGCTTCAGCAGAGCACAGGACCTTCATACCGATTCGGGTACAGCTCAGATAAGCAAAGCATCATCAAATCTCCCATGTTAAAATTAGTGTAGAACCCACCAATATTGGGGTACTGTGACATAGTAGTGGGCTCAACACAATATGGCCATATGGTGTAACCGAATCCCCATATTTGATTGCAAAGATACAGTGAGGGAAAAAAGTATTTGATCAGTCTGTAAATTTAATGTTAGTAGTATTTGTCTGACCTCTGTGATTGCCAACAAGGGTTTTGCCACCGGGTACTAAGTTGAAGGGGTCAAATACATATTTCACTCATTCACATGCAAATCAATTTATAACTTTTTTTACATGCATTTTTCTGGATTTTTTTTTTATTATTCTGTCTCTCACTGTTAAAATACACTTACCATTAAAAAATTGTAGACTAATTATTTCTTAGTCAGTGGGCAAACTTTCAAAATCAGCAGGGGGTCAAATACTCCCCCCCACCCCCCTCACTGTAGGTGAGTAAGTAGCCTTATAAAATGTAAAACTGTGTGTCAGCGCGCGTGTGCGCACTATTCCGTAATCTGTATTTTAAATATCCCAAGCTGTAATGGGATTTTATACCCATGCCTGAATTGCACCATAAAGCCTGCTGGGTGCCTCAATAAGTGACATATAATTCTTAGAGTATTGCTCTCTTACGTTGTCATTTATCATTGCAAATATAACAAACACAAAAAACATAACATCTTAGTGTGGTTGCTATAGAGTTTGCAATAAAAATATATAAAAATGGTAAGTATAAAGAACAATAAGGTTTACTGGTAGAAATTGAGTGAAAGTAAAACAATCAGAAATAAAAGTAAATATATGTGAACAATGTACTACCCGTTCTTAGAGTTAACCATCTGTCCTCACAACATGTCTACGATTGGAGAAAGTACTTTTTGTCTCATGCATTTATCCCCCTATGCAGACTTTATCTTTTAGCCAATTGAACAAAGAACACAGTTTAGCTGGAGAGGGACCCTGACTGTGTGGGAAAATTTCTGACGGGGTCTCGGCCAAAAGATCAAATGTTGTTTCGAGGGTGAGTTACACAGCGAATGTTCCAAACCTAATAAACTTTATTAACCATGCTGAGTGCCACATTTTGAATTCACTTCACCCCCCATATAATTTAAATCTTTAGCTTTAGAAATAATCCTTATATAAGAAAAGTTAAACTAATTGTATAATAATCTATAATTTATATATTAAAGGATAACTGTTACTTCCCATGATTGTTTCTTATTATTATGTTTACATATCCCTGTATTTAACAAATATATACTGTAGGGTGTGAAAAATTCAATTAAATGTTGAAATCCACACCTCTATATCCTGGAACTGGAGGCCTCCATCTTAGCTCCCTGCCAGTCAATGTTATAACCTCTGTCCTTTGCACCTGGCTGTCAGCACACAGGAAGGATTGAAAGAACAGGAGAAATGAAACAATGTTTCTGTTTCTCCTTGTCATCTGCAGTTTGCCCTGGGTTATGATGTAATTTGCTAAATCTGTAATATAAATGGCCAGGGACCCTTATTTTGTGTTAAGCTGTCCAAAAAAAGGTTTAAACTGAATGGAGGGACAGGGCCAAAGAACTCCTGGCACTATACCAAACCAATGAGATGAAATGTGCCTTTAACATATTTACTCCTTAAAGTGCATGTGTTTTTTTGCAATTGCATTAGCTCTTTCTTTTGTTGACCCTGGCACTTCCCACTTTCTCACCTTTCCAGATTAAACAGTTCTTATCCAGATGTTGAGCCTTTCTGCACGAATAACTCTCCCTGCTTTATTTTGCTTCGTGGACTTTGAACGCTATATCTGTCCTCTCATCCCATTTAACACACATAGTTTCCTTTCTTCAGTTGTATTTACTAATCAATTGCTGTTAGAATTAATCAGTATAATTTCGGATTCCAGTCTAGTTCTGAGCCATTTATTAATACGTTATAACTATATAAGTTTGGAACATGCACGTTCTGCCCCATACTACCAGGTTATCATCAACATTCCACTGGTCATAATTGGGAAGCAACATTTCTAACTTGAACCTCTACAGCCAAAAGTTTAATAATTAAGCGTTACTATTGTGTTTCTCATATCTGCCCTGCTTGTCAATTTCTTTAAATTACCTCCAGCAGCTTGATGAAGCTCAAAATGTATTTTTCTGTCCTTTAAAAAAAAAAAATCAGTTTAGCTTTAGGATCAGTCATTATCACTTGCTTTGTTTCTGGATGTAGGTTTATTTCAATGTGTTGTGGGCTCATAACTTGTACGTTATGTTTGCTAACTCTGAGTGGGGACCCACCGAAGGACATACTATTTGAATTGTTGTCTGTTCTCAGGTCTCTTGCACCTTGATTTTTTGCTCTCCCCAAGTTTAAAGGGTAATCCAGACATGCTCACGATGCCTAGAGGGGTATCAGCTGTACCTCACTGATGAGGCCTGACGATTGTCTGGGGTTGCTGCATCTCTCGTGAAGGGCAGGTTCTTTGAGCTGTTGTTCCGTTCTCGCTACTCTCTTGCACCTTGTTTTTTTGCTTTCCTTATAATTTGCTAAAAGAACAATAGAACCTTAAATTGATACATACAGAGCACTAAACTTTACATATCAAGACATATTACTTAGAGAATCAAAGAGAGAATGTAACAGAAAAATCTGCTTTATTCTGTAAAAGCTTTTTAAAGTTCTACTGTTTAGTCTGTCAAACACTCTCATTAGTAATAATTTTAGAGGAACGATGTAATTCACGCTGCAGTGGTCATGGTGCTTGGAGTGTTTTTTTAATCCATACCAATCTGAATGTGATCTTATGACCTACGCAATTTTTAAATGCCAGGTCCACTTTATTTACCATACAGAGTTATAAATGTCTGTTTTTATGTAATATTTGCAAAGTGTCAACATATTCTATATAACTGATGGATTGCCAATTTATGACATCTCATAACAAACTGTGTTAACACTGTTAATGACATCATTGTGTTTGTTAGAGTCATTGTATGTTTTATTCAGGCCAATATAAATGCAGGTGTAATATAGAACACACAAGACATACTTTAAAGGGAAACAGTTGGAATCGGGTCTCTGGGGGGCTCAATGTATTCATAGAGTGCACATCTGTCCAAATAATATATCTAAACCCAGTGACATGGGTAGGAGTCGGAAAACATCTGCCTCTAATGAGGTTGTCATACAACAGATGCCTATACTGATGTGCAGATTGCTAATGTGATGAATTAAGTGAAGACAGAAATCTACATGTTAACATTTCTTAAAGTTGGTATGGAGGAAAATATTAACATTATTCAATGACATGTTATTAGTTAAAAAAAGAAAAACACAAACCAGATTATGTCAGGTATTGGCCTCAAGTTTGCATACAGTACAGACAATTATCTGACAATCTACTTTCCACTTGTATCATCACCAACCCGCGCTAACGACTAACGAGCCGTTTCGGAGGAAAATCAATTTCTGAAGACATAACGTCTGCCTTTTATTTAGCAAATGGCATAGTATCAGTTCCAGTTGTATCATTGAGATGGAACATTCACCTATAAGATATATTAGTCAGCATTTAAAAGAATAAAAAAGCAGATGATTCTATGAGATTGCGCAAAAGTAATCATCTGTTTGGTATCCGTTTAAAGTTGATTATTCATTGGCCAAGTTTCCTGTGATCGGCAAATGAGTGACTATCTGTATGTAGCCACCGTAGGTAATTAAAAAAGAAAACTTAAAGAAAACCATATGTGACTCACGGAAAGCCTGGCCAATGGTACTAACCCCCGACTTTTCCACCCCTGTTCATGGTAGTTTTACAATTCAAATATAGCTGGAACCCAAGCTGCATATTATACAAGGGACACACTACACCTACACTTATTGTACCCGCGCTGATAGGCCGTCGTACATTTATGCATGGTCTGAGCGACACACGGACTCAGCTTAAAAACATTGAATACTACGCCATGTATACTCACGGTAATGTTATTACTGTATATGCTCTTTACATGAAAAATTAATTTGTACTTGGATCAAGTTTGGCTACTACTGAACACATTGCTTATTCATTATACTTTGTTCCATTGTTTTCTGTACTCTGTTTTCTATTAAAGGTTAGGTTAATAGGTATGAAGGGATAAAAAAAAAAAAAAAACCTCTGTCTCATTAGAGCTGAAAGTGAAGGAAGCAAGGTGAATTGTTAGTGTAGGACTCACCTAAGAGGTTTGTTTTGACGTGGCAGGTGGGCTTACATCTAATGGCCATTGGAGTTAATAAATAACCTTTATTTATTTAAATATGCATAAGGATTTGGGATAGTGCGCTAATAACTTTTTTCTTTGGTTTCTATTGTATGTATTGGGGCTGTAGTAGTAGTGAGAGTCTGAGCGTAAAGATTTATTTTTGTGTAGTCATAAATATAGAATGTTTAAAAAAAGAAAGTGAACTCAACAATGAGATTAAAGCGTTACATGCATTCAAAGTTAATACACAGTTAAAGTTAAATTTAAAGTCAAAATAGCCAAACGGGGTGGGGGGGGAGGGGCCAAACCGGACGCACACATCTTGTATGAGCTCTGGAGTATACTCACATTAAAAAAAGCTTTTGCCGAAAAGTATACCCCCCTCGGTGATCCTTATTAAATTTGGGGTGCTCCTGAACCCATCTGGATGACATTAAAGCGTGTTTGATGCCTCTGGAGGTCCACGTTTTCGACGCACTGAGAACAGGCTTGGTGGCCTGGTGAGTCCGGGGGAATGGAGAAGTGGGCGATCTCCCTTCCTGACCTGCGCTGCCGATTGGTGCCCTGTTTCCCCCTCTCTGGATAGGTGGGGGTGATCCCGGTACACCCTCTAGAGGCTCTCTAGAGGCTCCACTCACTGCCGAGTGCACGTGGTGTGCCTGCTGAACACACAACTGGAATTTAGGCATGTACAAAATGGCAGATGCTGCATGTCACTCTTACTCCTTCGGAGACACCACTGAAGTCCTGTAACACTTGGATGAACTGACTGAGTTATGTACCGGGAGAGCTGACCGGCGCTGCAGTCCTTATTGGAAGATCGGATTTACTTTACATTTACCTCTATTGCATACAATCTGCTCACCTCTTACTACAATAATCACCTTAATCTGCACTATGCATCTCTTGTGTTTCATCTTTTTCATAAAAAGTGCTGAGGAATATATACACCTACCATCTTTGATCAGCTAGTCCATTACTATCCAGGGTATATTGTGCAATTTTTGCTATTACCATGCTCAACAAAAATACAGAATAAAAAAAATAAAAAAATAACTGAATTAGAATAATTCACTATGTCAGCTATGCTTTCAGTTGGGGTACTCTGGTCTTTAATATGAAATTCACTTTGAATTCTCACTTTAGTAAATAAGGCTGTTAGATTTGAAATTCACCTATCTATCTCCGTAAGGTATCTGTATGTCTCTCTGTGGTCCCTTTTTAACTTTATCTAGAGCTAAAGCCAGCATGGGTTAGGAGCCCAGGATGAAGGGAATTGTCAGGTTCACTGTTTAGTAGACGGAGCCCAAAATGCAGAGGAATGCTGAAAGCAATGGACCAAGTTCGCAGTACAAAAGGATCAAATGAAGAGTCTAGTTGGGAAAGCCAAAGGTCAGGACAGGCAGCACAGGTTCAGAAGCGATAGTAAATGTAAGGGTTAAAAATACATAATTTTTCTATTACATGACGAAAAGTCATGATTTTATTAAAGACACGGAGGCGAGTATTGCATATCCCTTACTTTACTGTCCACTAACAGCAGCAAAGAATACAAAACAGTAAGAAGAAATGGTATACATAGGGATAGGCCACTCCCTTACCAAGTCCCAGTATAATAGTCAGCACCTCCCTTCATACTTCCTCTTTCTTTGGAGATGCGAACACAAACAACAAACATGAAACAGGAAGCGATGAATCAGTCCAACCGCACAACAACAACTGCCTGTAAATCCAGTCGGAGTCCAACCAGGTAACAATTCAACGAACTGGGACAAATCCATCACAGGAAACAAGAAATCGTCAACGTAGAGGATTCCATTATATGAAAATCAGTCTGAGTCCACCAAACGAGTATGAATTAGGCTGTGAAAACAGAATTAAACAAGGTAGAGACAGACCCTTCTTATCAGGCACTCATGAAACTCAATAACAGTCTCAAATTCAAAATATACACTGATCCCCAAGCCTAGAGTAAAAATATCCCCACTTACCGTAAGATCATCCTTATCCAAGCATAAACATACCACGCAGAGAAGATGTAGATCAATTCAGAAGCGCATCTAGGGTGGGACAATACTCACCTCCGTGTCTTTATTAAAATCATGTAATTTTATAACAAGACACAGAGGCTCACATTGCAAGTTCAAAGCTGACTAACAGCCGTAGAAAAACATGAGTACATGGCATCCATTGCAAAAACCTTATCTATACTTCTACTTAATTCTTTGTAGAATGAAATTAAGTTAGTTTGATATGATCTATGTTTCATAAAACCATGCTGACTTTTGCTAATGAGGTTATTCTTCCCAATGAATTCCTGAATATTATCCCTTAATAACCCTTCAAATAATTTCCCAGTCACAGAAGTTAATCTCCCAGGTCTAAAATATCCAGGCAAAGATGAACCTTTTTTAATATGAACCACTTCTGCCTTCTCCAGTCCTCCGATACAAAGACTTAGCTCCTTAAGTATTCATGGGTGAATACCATCTGACCGTGGGGCTTTGTGTACATTAACTTTCTTACATTGCTGTAGCATCCAATCACAATTTTTCTGCAAGTTTTTTACAGCAATGATTTGCATATCTCTTGCCATATGTGCCATTGATATATACTGAAGAAAAATTATTTAATTTCTGCCTTTTCCTGAGCTTCATTTACTAACACACCCATCTCCTTAATTCCAGTGTACGTACACTTTTTACATTTTTTTATTTTATTTATTCTAGGGGTAGGGGCGCTTTGGAGTGAAATTCTCAGGGGTGTGGAGCCCTATAGGTGTTAAATCACTTAGCCGATGCCTTGTCATGAAGCAGGAATCGGTGCACTTTTGTTTTGTTCTTTAATTTTGTACTTAAAAAACCTTTTGGGGTTGTTTTTGCCCTCTTATACTATAACATTCTTATTATCTAGCTTAACCCAGCTAACCACCTTTCTACAGGCTTCCTAATATCTTATATAGGATGCCTCTGATTTATCTGATGCTCTTAAATGCTCTTTTCTTATGTTTTTATTTATTTAATTTGTTTTTAATTTATTTTTTATTAGCTTACCTTCCTACTAAGCCAGTTTATTCTTTAAAATGTATTACCGATTGGTATATAATGAAAAGTGTACATTTCTAATATTTGTTTGAAATTATACAATTTTCCTCAGTATTTTTTCACTAAAGAGTTTATGCCAGTCCATGAATGGTAAAGCTGCCCTTATTATATTGCACAGTCTGTTGCATTTAGAATTTCCTGTCTGCTAGAGTTAAGACTAAAGTAAGTTATGAGAAAAAGGAAAAAAAACAAAAGTACAAAATAATGTGAATCACCAAAAAGTGATAATATGTAAATAAATACAAACTGAATATATTTTTCCTTTTTCTTGTCACTGTTGTTCTTTGAGTGTTTATAAGGGAACACTTATAAACCTAGGGTACTGTGTGCATTATAGCACTGACGGTTAACTGCTTGCTTTTTCTGTATTTATCTTTTTTAAAGTAAGTTATGATCTGACTGGAAATGAAAACATTTTTGTCATGCAGGCTGTGTCAGTTACTGTCAGAAGAGGTGCTGCTAGGGATGCATAAAGAGAAACACAAGTTATTTAATGCCTAAATGGCAGAGAATTGAGGAGTGAGAATGCAGGGTCGTGATCTATACAAATGTTAAAAAAAAAAAAAATGACATGTTATTGAAAAAACATAAAAACAATAAGGTTTCCAATAAATATTGCATTGCCCTTCTAAATTGTATGAATAAGTATATACAAAATTACAAAAGGATATAGTCATTGCTATAGAACAGCTACTAATGAATATCATATGTTGATTAAAAATTCTTTCTACAATCCTTTGTAGAGGTTCCCAACTGTAAAGTAGGGATTCCATACTCTGCAACGTATTAAACAAGTGGTCAGCAATTAGAGCTCCAAAATAAATTTTAGTACACACTTTTGCTTTATAGTAATAGCAATAAGCCAAATTCCGTTATTTTCCAGAGCCAAAAATAGAAAAAAAAAACACGAACATTTTTTTTTTATTGGCAAACCACTACATGGGCTTATTAACTAAATGTCTCTCTACATCTCAAAAAGAAATTCACATTTTGTTAACCAACGTGGTTATCACCTAGGTAGAGTTGAATCTACACAATAGTCAATGAAAGATCACATTTCCCCAAATGTTTAGCAAAAGAAAAAAGGCAAAAATAAAATCTAGAAAAAAAACAAAACAAAACAAAACAGAAATACTAAAAGGCAGTTGTTTTTTTTAGAGAAAATGGCTGCAATTGATTGACAACTGTTTTCTCTCGCAGCATCCTTAAAGGAAAGTGATGATGTTACATTCTTTCAGGGTGTTATGCCAATCTAAGGAAAGACTTGAGCTTTTATTTCTCAATCTGATTTGCGGTTGCACAGAAGGGATGGGGTAAAGAGATCTTGTTTGGTAACTGCGTTGGTGGTATAGTGAGGTTAAAGCATGAGTGCCCAATAGATAAATACCCAGATGTTTTGAAACTACAGCTTCCATGATCCTTTGTCATTCTGACACATTTTAAAGACGCTCACTGACATGTACACACTCTCAGATGCATATACGGTGACATACATTCACTGACACAGACACACACTGACACACACATTGAATGACAGACACAAACTTAAAGACACACACATTCACTGACAGACTTACACTGACAGTCACACACACACACACTAACAGACACACTTACTAACAGACACACACACATTTGCTAAAAGACACACATTCACTGACAGACACACATACATTCACTGACAGGCACACACTCACTGACAGACACACGCACTCGCTCACAGACATACACTCACTCACTCAGTCACAGACATACACTGACAGACACATACACTTAATAACAGATACACACTCACTCACTCACAGACAAACACTGGCACACATACTGACAGACACACACTGACAGTGATACCCTGACAGACATACACATTCACTAACAGCCGTACACTGACAGACACACAAACATTCACTGACTGACACACTCTGACAGACACACACACATTCACTGATGGATACACTCTGACAGACACACGCATACTGACAGACAGGCCCTAACAAACACGCACACTCACTGACATACACATACACTCAGTAACTGATACACTCCCACTCACAGACAAACACTGACAGACACACACATTCACTGACACACACACACATTCACTGACAAACTTACACTGACAGACACACATTCACTAACAGACACACACATTCACTCAGACACACACTGACACACATTCACTGACAGACAGACACACACACACACACACACACACACACATTTACTGATACACACCTTGATACAGACACACTCACACACATTGTCTAACACACTCACAAATTATATGTTGTTTAATTTTAATATGTCTGCCCAGCCTCTCTACCTTTGGGAGAGCTGGAGTGGATTCTTCCCTGGGGTCCTATGGGGCTGATGTCCCTGGGGTCCAATGGGGCTGATGTCCCTGGGGTCCAATGGGGCTTCTGCTGGCTGGGCTGGCTCCAGTGGTGCTGGGCAAGCGGACCTTCAACGCAGGCAGTGAGGGAACTGTGATTTTCCTGCCCAGTTCCCTTGCGTGTGAGGGAGCAGAGCTGGAAGAGCTAGGGGACAGTTTTCACTTGCTGCCTGCCTTCATAATAAGCAGCTGCTGGCCTTCGGGGAGGCCCTGAGGTGGCCAGCTCTTGTGTCCCCCTTTAAATTAACAGGGCATTGCCAGGGCGTTTGGGGGGTGGCAGTTTTTGCCACCCCCCAATGAAAGTGCTGCCCAAGGCAAATGCTTTGTTAGCCTTGCGCTAAATACAGCACTGCTACAGACTCATTGTTTTTTCCTATTTTTGTCCATTTATATGTATGTATACAAAAAGTATACATATGTGTCTTCTGGCAAATTAAAGTGATAGGTGACACTTTAGTAATGGATTTGGTTATCTTTAGATGTGTAGTGAGGCTAAATACGGTATAGGATGTGTGGGGATGCTGATTGAGTAGGATTGTGTGCATAGAGGGAGGCTGCTTGTGGATTTGTGTGTGTTGATTGGGCTATTTGTAGTGTAGTATTGTGTGGACAACTGGTATGAATAAATCAAATTAATTTAAATCTGCACTGATGTCATGACGTCACGGCCCACCGAAATGTTCTACAAAATTAAAGAGCCACAATATAAAAAGGGCTCATAGGGCTTAGATGATTGCCCTGTTGTTGTTCAAAGTTACTTTGTTCACTGTAGTGCTTTGTATTGATGGTTATATCTGGTTTTGACTTTGGCTGTGTTTTGACTATTCTCCTTCCCTGTGACTCTCTTTGTGTATACTCACTTATTCTAAATTTCTGGCTTCCTTGACCCCGGCTTGTCCCTGACTATTCTCTGACCTTGAAACTTTAGTCCAGCCACTCTAAGGTCGGGTATACGTTACCTACTTTATTTGTTTACACACTGCGTGTTGGCATTTCCTGACATTACAACAGGCCTTTTTGTACTCTGATGGGTATTAAGCTCAACATTTCGTTGGCTTATCATCCTCAATCTAATGGTACAGCAGAACATACTTATCAGAAAATGGAACAGTGCTTAGATGTTTCATTACTGAGCATCAGGATAATTGGGTTGGTCTGATTCCTAGAGCTGAATTTGCACATACCAACATTGTTTGTGATTCTACGTAAAGTAGTCCTTTTTATTTGAATTATGGTTTTCATTCTACAGTTATCCCACCTGCATTTCCTTCCCAGGGCATACAACATACTGATGTTCATGCTCCTTGTCTTTTTAAATTGTTTCATTCTCATTTCCTTTCTCGCTCGGTGGGCGGTTCTTGAAGAGGGGTCCTGTCAGGGAACCTGTCCTTTGCTGCTAGGCTGGGGCACAGCCCGGGGACCTCTTCCATTTGGAGGGTGACTGTCCTCAAGGTCCTCCCTCTCTCATCTGCGTCCTCAACGCTGGCCGCTGTAGCTCCTTTTTATGACACACTTCTTGTGAGCCGGAGTCGTAACGTCGATGATGTCATTGCCCGCCGAAACTTTAGAATTCAAACATTTTGAGGGCGTGGCTACATAATTAAAGAGCCACAATATAAAATGGGCTTATAGGGCTTAGATCATTGCTCTGTTGTGGTTCAAAGTTACTTTGTTCCCTATAGCCCATTGTATTGTTGGCTATATTCTGGTTTTGACTTTGGCTTTGTTTAAACTATTCTCCTTTCTCCTTCCCTGTGACTCAGTTTGTGTATACTCGCTTATTCTGATTTCTGGCTTCCTTGATCTCGGCTTGCCCATGACTACTCTCTGTCCTTGCAACATTAGCCCGGTCACGTTAAGGTCTGGTACACGTTACCTACTTTATTTGTTTACACTGCGTGTTGGGTCTCTGGGTATTTCCCAACACTCACCCAATCTGAACTGTCATTTTATTCCTAATAACTAAATATAAGTAAACTTACCTCTCCCATTTCCATGACTTGGATATGATACGACTTGCGTACATGCTTGGTGTATTAAAAACATTCTATCCTAACACAAGAAGTCTCATAAGGAGAAATGGTAATGCTAGCCAATGTAACCAAATTTGCTTATTTGCACCGTACTCAGATTATAACTCCTATCAAGGTAAAGTATGGGCACGTACTAGATTTTAAGAAGATTGGGTCCTTGAGATCATAGACAAGAGCATGACATTGTCAAAAATGGGTGTGGTTAGTTAATACAACAATAATGTCAACCAATCACACACAATATTGCATGTAAGATAATCCTTCCTAACCACATCCAATTTACCATATAAGGTGTGAAATAGATGATGTGTCACATGACCATGATAATAGCAAGTTATGTGTGTGAGCCACAGGGGCATTCGTATAGAAATGACTGCGTGAGCAATGTGTGCAAGCATTAAGAGATAGCTGCCTTAAAGAGACACTATGGTGTGGTCATCCAGACCACTTTATCTCATTGAAGTGGTCTGAGTACAGCGTCTCTGTCCTCTTAACCTTGCAATGTGAAAAACATGCGGTTTTAGAGAGACTTTAATGTTTATATTGCAAGGTTAAAAGTTCACCTCTAGTAGCTGTCAGTATAATTGATTTAATGCTTTCCTATGATAAAGTTGGCATTGCGTGCGTATTAGGTCCCCATTAGGTCCCTCTGTGACGTTGCATGAGGCGGAGAGGTAAACAGCCTGGCGCGGGAGCCTCGGCGCTAAAAAAAGGTAAGTAAAAAGGGGTTTTTAACTCTTTGTACGCTGAAGGAGGGAATCTCCCTCCGAGTATGTCTATTATTATTATTATTATTATTATTATTATTATTTATATAGCCCTTGTACCTGTCCTGAGGACCCTAGTTACAGGAATATATATTTTTATGTTAGAAGAATCCAGCATCTGAGTGAAATATGATGCAAAACTTATTTTAGTTCCTGAAATTTGTTTTTGAAAAACTTGCCATAAAATTATATATACAAAAAAAAAAATTATAAAAAAAGTAAAATGTTTTCCAAATGACTAAAACATGTTTTAGTAAAAATACATCACTCCCACTTTCAAACTGTCCTGCATTGTTTCATACAGTAAATGTGGTGTTACTGTGTATATTTGAGATAAATTCAGGATATAACCAAGCCCATAGCACAGCCTCAACTTATCCAGGTAGTAAGAGCCCTACGCAATTTACGTAGTGAGCTAGCGTAGCGAGCGTAGAAAGGAAGCGGCAGGCGTGCATGCGTTAGGCAAGCCTTTTTTTAACCTGTTTGCGCATGCGCCCTTGTCCGTTCGCGCGCTTTACGCCGCGGTGACGTCGGTCAGGTAGTGCCTGCGCACTGATACGGTGGGCGGAGCTCCGTGAACAGGAAAAGAAGAGCGGCAGCGTCCAGTGTGAGCCACATGCGGCTGGTGCGCCGCACAGTGAGTATCTCCAGGGCTGCTGCCAGGGGTTTTACAGGGTCCTGTTACAATGTATCATTTATATTGTCTCTATATCCGCCCGTGAGCCCAGGGGAGGAGGGGGGCGGGGGGTGACCTTCCAGGTGCTTTGAATGGCAGGAACAGGTGATGGTAGCAAAGTGCAATGTTGGTAAATGTGGCGCAGTCGCCATGGAAACCAATTGCAGGCTTCCTGCTGATTGCACACACTGTTAGCACAATGCTTCAGAATTGCTGTGTGAACATCTGGATCTGAGGGTCTGAAATTAAACTTTTCAAGGAGTATGATAACATGGAGGCCATGGCTGGTTATTCAACACCATGGGGGCTGTGAACAATTATCCTGACCCTCTGTGCCCCATACTCAGCTATTCACTTTTTACAGAATAACTCTGCACTGGCAGCTGTTGTTGGCTAGTGGGTTTCCACTTACAGCAGCAATGTGTCACTTGTAGGGTCTTTGCAATGTCTTTTTTTTTTTTTTTTTTTGAGACCCCCAAAGGTGACATGTCTGGTTGTGCCGCTTAAAAAGGGCAGAGTTGGTTAGGAAGTTACACTTGCCCAATGCTGTCCTAACCTTGGCTCCGTCATGGCTCTCCAACTCCATCTATCTGCCTGGAGCTGCGCTTTCCTTAGAAATGCCAACTCTGTTAGTAAAAGTACTTTTTCTTTAAGAAATGTTCTTTTGCTCAAAGCAGAAGGCAGTGTTTCCCGTAGTGTCCTCTTAAATAATGAAACTATGTATGAAGAACTGCCTTCTAAAAATGGCCCAACCACACCAAAGCTAATTGGATGTAATTAGGGACCCCAGTCCCTTGGTGCTGTTGGCAGCTCCACCTTTTGCGGTCATTATGGAGGTGTTAGTGTGTGGAATAATCCAGTCCAATGCTCCCATAGAACATTGGGGGTGAGTGCCCGTGTACCCAATCAAATGCTTCTCATAGGAAATAGCTTTGCTATGAGCTGTATTTAATGACCTTTAACGTCCTCAACTGCGTCTACAGGTGTGTTAATGTCATACATTGCAGTTTGATAAATCTGTTAAATTGCAAAGTTAAAACTACAGAGCCATTGCACCCAGACCAGTTAATTGAATGAAGTGCTCTGGGTGCATTTAGTGGTCCTTTAAAAATAAATAAATAATATATATAATTTAAGTATAATATTCTATTTTGAACCCATGTGCATTATTCAGCATCACATACACAAAACAAGCAAAATAAGTCACTTCGGTTTGGCTGAATCAGTGAAAATTTCAATTTGAAAAGTGGATATTTCTTATTTCACTTCAATGTAAATAAATATATATATATATATATATATATATATATATACACACAAACTGTTACCCAACAGTTGTATATGAGAGTGATCAAACATACTGAATTAAGTCAATTTCTGTACATACCCTTAAAGTCATTATTTTTAGTGGCTTACGTTTGCTTTTGTTGGGGCA
Source organism: Pelobates cultripes (assembly GCA_933207985.1). Lineage (NCBI taxonomy): Eukaryota > Metazoa > Chordata > Amphibia > Anura > Pelobatidae > Pelobates > Pelobates cultripes. The sequence continues at coordinate 29,069,845 of OW240915.1, forward strand.
GTCATCTTTAGCCTTTTTTGGTCCGCAACACATCTAATCTACCAAAATAATGCATACTGTGAAAGTTTGAAACTCCCAGACTCCATGTATGAGATGCCCAGTACTTTGGAAGGACGTAATAATTTAATACATACAGACTACCTGTATGTATTTTTTTTTGGATAAACACTGCTTCTGACCTAATAGAACCAGAGAGAGGTATCCTTAGCCAGGACTTGACTTGAAAATAAGTATTTACTCGTATGTACACCCATAGGCTCTAATGCAATCATGTCAAAGTCTAGCACGGGCCAAATAAACAAGGTTTAAGTTTGTGTGGGCCGCAAAAAAAACAAACTTAAATTTTCATAGAAACGTAGGTTTATTTTGAAAAGTACAGTATAAAAAAAAAACAGCAACCCCCTATACTAAATATCAGTCCCCCTCCCATATACTAAATCCCAGTCCCCCCTCTAATAAATCCCAGCACCCCCCTCTAGCCAAATAGCAGACTCCACTCGCATTGCCGCTGCCAGTATGCGACTCCGAAGTTCGGCCTCTGGTATACCCCAAATAGCGCCGTCCACACCCTGTGCCAAAGCGGATCCTCCTGTTACCTGTGAAGGTGGAGCACGGCAACGTTACGTCTGAATGTGGCGTTGCGTGCCTCCGTGCACCTGTAGGAACTCCACTGGCCATCGCAACATAGACTCACAGACACACACTCACTGACAGAAACCCACTCCCTGATAAACACACACTCACATCATTCCCTGGGGTCTAGTGGGGATCTTCTATCTGAAGAACTCCTTCCTGCTCCCTCGCGCGCAGTTTAGTGGTGTCGGGTGCCGGAATATGACATCATATTCTGGCACCACTACAGATGGTGCGTGAGGGAGCAGGAATACTGAGCTCCTCCAGCGACCAATCATCCTGGCCAGGAAAATTTTAGCAGAGTAGGCACCTGCAATGTGGAAAAAGCAGGTGACCACTCTGCTTTAACACCAAGCATGTATTCGCGGCTTGCCGGGCCACAAAGATGTCCATTGTGGGCCCCGAGTTTGACATGCTTGCTGTAATGTCTGAGATATATGTAGTGAAGGTTGCATTTTGTTTTGACTTATTATTTTAAACAATCCACTTTTTATGTTGACAGATGAGCTGAAAACGTTCCTTTGCAACAATGCAGTGCCGAAAAATTGCTGCAAATGCCGGTCACTTCAGAACCATTGCTCCAAAAATTGTGCCCAAGGTTGCTTCATCGACAGCGTCTTGCTCCACATCCCAGACGGATATTGCAGTATCCAGCGTCGGCACAAAGCCTCTAGTTATGCCAGCACAAAATTACACATTGATGAAAGTACCTGGACAGAATGGAACATTCTCTTTTGTTGCTGTGCCGCAGGTTAACTCAATGGGGGCACCAGTCATACAAACCACGAACACACCTCTCCAAGAAAATCTCAAATTACCAATCCCAAGGTGCCAGTCTGCAAGAAATAAGAGGTTATGTGACAAAGTGAAAAACATTAGTGGTCTCAAAAAAACGAAATCTGAGAAGCTTGCAGCCCACGTAATACATGACAACCATCCAGAAGCCATTCCTGAATTAGATGCAAGTGACCTAGAGTTGGCAAATCCCACTACCATATCCCCAGCGATGGATGTCATTCTGGAAAGCAATGTCAACACTCTAGGAGTGCTTTCCGTGAATGCATCCGACACTCTTAAAGCAAATACTTCAGCTTTATCGTTGAAGAACGATATCCCTAAAGTGTTCTGCACAAGTAGTCCCATGAAGATGAGCGCCGATTTGGAGAAAGTTGCAAGCACAGTAGAGAACGGACCAATGATAAGATGTGAAAGCACCAAAGTTGTGGATTCTGCGAACGCTGTGACCGTTCTTTCTCCGGTGATGTTTGGCGGTCCACCTTATCTGATCTCATCAGCACCTAAAGGGAAACTACCTATTATGCCTTACTCAAAAATAAAAAAATCTATAATTTCCAAGTGCAAACAGTCTGCAAATACTGAGAAGGCGACTGCTGTGAATGCAAAATCTGAAATCTGCAAAGGCCAGGCCAGTGTTAAAACATCAAATGATATTTCTTTACAGGTTACTCCTGTATCGACAACAAATATGTCCACACTTGATTCTTGCCAGTCAAGTACTAAGATGGATACTGGGGTTCTAACAAAACCAAGCTGTGTGTCCGTAAAAAAAAGAGCAAAAAAGAGGAAGACACCAAGTGAAATAATGGCTTTTCAAACAAAAATGAGACTTGTTGGAAATAAGTTAGTAGTATGCAAAGATAAAGTAAAAGATCAAGTTTTAGCTTCAAATGCCAAGATACCTGTGTGTACTAAGAAGTACAGAAGCATAATGCCGAAACCTGCTGTAGAAGTGCAGTGTCTGGCCTCCCTTGGCACATGTGACATGCAATCGCAACCAATGGATATATTTAGAAATAGATTTCAACAAATCAGGTCTAATCGATGGAAGCAAGGGGATTGTTTGAAACAAAGTCTTGATTGCAGAATTTTGTCTACAGCATCCAAGGCCTGTTTCAAATGTCATGTGTGTGATCATAATTTTCAGTTTAAGCATCACTTGCAGGACCACTTGAACACTCACACCAACAGAAGGCCGTACCACTGTCGTTTGTGTCGCAAGTCATATGTCCACTCGGGAAGCCTTAGCACACACGTGAAGCTGCACCATAGCGAAAGTCGTTTGAAGAAACTCATGTGCTGTGAGTTCTGCGCAAAAGTGTTCGGACACATAAGAGTTTATTTTGGTCACCTTAAAGAAGTACACAAAGTTATTATCAGTACAGAGACCTCTACCAAGCAACTCGAGAAAAAAGATATAACTAAAGTGAAAGACGAATTAACTCCAGAAGAAATGTGAGTCTTCGTTTCTTTTATAATTCCAGTTTAAAAATGTATACATTTATGGACAGACAAGTGGTTTATTTCACTGAACTGAAAACTATTTCAGAACCTGATATAACGACATAATTTTAGATGATTTTCATTTTTAGTTATTAAACCTTAAGACTTGCATAGTCTAAGTTTTCCTTTTATTTATTTGAACGTGAAGCTTTTTTGATATTGTTTCTCAAAGATCCCAAATGATTTTCCTGCCTCCATTTTCTACCATATCCATTTACCACCCTCTCATTTGTTTGTACTAAGCTGATATTTTCACACCACCACTATACACCGCCTTCCAGTCATCATTTTCAGTTTCACTACATTTATTATGTATTTGTTTTTTTTCCCTCCCTTTTTTAGCCATAGGCACCATATATGATCCTTGATAAAGCATGATTGAAGTGAATGTGTTTTGTTACAATTTTCTTTTAGAAATACAATGTCTTTCAGTTCTTGCTATCCCTTTGGTGTCAAGGCCTGCCTCTCCCCCATAGCCATCACATAGAACTAAAAAAAAAAAGTTTCCACTGTTTTTCATTAATATATTTTTTACTTTTATTCCTAGAGATAAAGGCAAAATTAAGGAGGATGATACCTTGTATGGATCTGCTGATGAAATCAAACTCCAAATTAAATGTGGCCGCTGTGATGTCATCAGTCCTACATTTTCAGACATGAAACTCCATTTATTTTGTGAGCATGGAGACCAGTTTCAAGAAAGACTCCAGGAAGGAATACTGGAGAGCCGTCAGGGCGCCCCAGAAGAAGTGGTTAAACATGCAACTCACTACTGGAAGTTACTCAACGAAAGGAGAAACGTTTTCAAGTGTAGCAACTGTGAACAAGAGATTTTCGGTTCTTCCAAACTGCGCAAACATGTTTGTTTATCTTATCAAGAGAACACGGAGGTTGAAAGCGATCCTGCGCCACCAAAGGAGAAATGTGATGATGAAGTTAAGGATGACCACCATGCTTCTTCAGTGTCCAACATGGATGTCCAGTTCTACTGTGGGAATTACATGAACTGTATATTGTGTAAACAGGTTTTTGAAGTAAAGGATGAACTTCTGGCTCATTGGCAACAAAATCACAACTGTGAGAACCCTTCACTGCTTTGGACTGTTTTCAATCCACTTTCCAAAGAAAAGTGAAAAAAAATAATTAAAAATAGAAAATATGAAAATAATGCACTTTTTTGGGGGTTGAAATTGAATGAGTAATTGCACTCTTGGAGGTTTGTGCAAAGTGTAATTCTGGGACAAATTTCTCAAGTGTAACATTAAGTAAGAACATTCCATTGGTGTCTATTTTGATTACTCAACTTTTAAGAAATTTTGTCCCAGAACTGTTCTTTGTGTGTGCTCTCCTTGCATCCTTTTTTTTTTTTTTTGCAGTGAATTGATTTGCTTTTTCTGAAACAAGGTTTGATTGTTGATTACTTGTGATATTTCAGTGAAATGTCAGTATTTGTATGTAGTTTTGTAATGTTTGCTTTTTTGACTGGGATTAAATAGGGTCTTTGTTGTGTGTTAAATCGATAAACCTATATACTACTGTTCCCATGGTCCTTTGATCTGTTTAGACAAATGTCACACATGCCCAATCTCTCCATTGTGGAGCTGCAGCCCATTTAACAAAAAGCGTTATTGCTCAGTCTGCACGGTCATATTTTCTTACTAACTTCAAGGAATATGTCACTTGCATTGTCTCCAACGTAAGATGCTTCCAGTATTGCAAATGTAATGAGCTATACTATTGTATTGTACAGTCTGCTACTGTTTTCTGTTCGTTTACTTTTCCACCTGGCACCCAGAGTTGTGAATGCATGTTAACTTAGGTGATGGGTTTGATCCAGCATTCCAGGCTTTAACAGATGCATGCGTCATTTGGTGGTTTTTGTGGTCCTCTGTATATGGCACAGACCTTTGCAACTTTATTTGCGAAACAGTAAGTTGTGGTGAGTTGCTGACCAGCAGAATTTAGGGTGACAGCCATGTTAAAAATAATCTGTAACTCCGCTAAGTATGATATTTACGCCAACTCAGCTGTTCTTTTTGCACCAACTTGTGTAATTTTAAAGAAAATGTTACACTTCTTGTTTAGAAGTTACACATTTTGTCAGATCTGCAGCAAATGTTTTGCACTTGAAGACAATTTTAAAAAATGTGCTCATAAGGTGGGATATAACTTAGTGCCTTTATAATTATAGCATTGGGAGGCTATTGTGCATGCATGCATGCATGGCAAAACGCCACACTGCACCAATCGGCATCTCCTCATAGAGCTGCATTAAATCAGTCATCTCTATGGGAAATGTTTAACATCTCCATGCAAAGCATGAAGACGCTGAACACAATGCAGCACTAAAATAGGAAGCGCCTTTAGTGACCATCTGAGTGACTGCACCTAGATGTGTTACTAGGCAGTAATGCAAACACACTGCCTTTTCTCTGAAAAGGCAGTGTTTACATTAAAAAGCCTGCAGGTACAAGCGATACACTAAAGCCACTACATTAAGCTGTAGTGGTTCTGGTGACTATAGTGTCCCTTTATCCTTGAATGATGAAGCATTGTGTGAAATTAAATCTATGAAAGTCTACTGTGCCAGTATTAGGCATGATTGCATGTAGACTATAAATATTTGCCAAACAAGTATAAATAATATCTTGTGACTTATTATTACAATACTGTGTATTTATTTTACCTTTTCCCAAAATAGTATGAGAATATAAAAACTGGCCCCTGTATAATTTACTTTCTATCCATCTGATTAATGTGTATTATGTTTGGAGGGGGGGGGGGGAGGATTTTCCTTCCTCACAACTTATGGGCAAAAAAAATACTTATTACACTTGATGTAAGTGCTGTGGGAGACAAATGCGATGGGAGGGTTTTTTTTTTGTCATCATGTAATCTCTGCAAAGCAACTAATTTTTTTTCCTGACTTTGGCTGATATTATTTAAGCAATTTGTTGCAAGATGATACCTCATTTGTAGAGCAGTGGAAATTACGGAAAGTTTAAATATCTTGATTAATTTCATACAGTATAAGAGCAGTCAAGTGAGTCACTGTCAGTACTTTAAAAAAAAAAATGTTTAGCATATATATATTTTGCAAAAATGTTTTTCAGAATGCTGCACCATAAGCCTGCCTCTTTAGCCACACCCCCTCACTATAGAAAAAGACTTCCTTATCAAGCGTACACACACAGCTCAGCCACACTGACTGCATTAGGTGCTCTGAACGACAAGACACCTTTCATTAGAAGGAGAGGACACCCACTGATAGTGACCTCTTTAATATAAATATGTCTCTTATCTGTTAATAGTTTCTCTGACTGTCTTGAGCCATGTTGTGAATTAAAGACAACTCACTTAGTGCTGTTGTGGCTAAGACCGCATACATTTGATAAGGTAGTCTTACAGGCATGAGGGGGCATGGCTAAGGAGGCATGCTTATGGTATACCATGCTACAAAATAAATATATATATATATATATTTTTTTTTTTTTTTTGTTCAAAAACTAAAGATTTGATTGTGCAAAAATATAACCGCATATTCATGATGCTGAAATGCATGAAAGTTGTATTGGTGCCTGGAGTGTCCTTTTTAAAGTATTATACATTCAAGAAGAACTCAAGTTAAAATATTGTAGTTTGATGCTTTTCAGGCCTCACAGTGCACTATATCCAAAGATCTGTAAATCAAAAAAAGTTATCCATGTGTGAACCTGTCTTGTGGGTAACAAAAAGGGGGTGGAGGGGAATTCCTTGTTAAAATGGTGTAGTAATGATCAGCTGTCTCTGGAAAGGCACAAACATGGCATTTCATGTAAATGACCTTTTCCACAATGCTGTGGTACATTGGATTTGTCAATACAAATGCAAAGAAACAAGTCCTGCGCTCAAACTCCCATTACTCCTGGGCGGCAGCAACGACCATAGTACACATCAGCCCAAATACACATAGTAAAAACCAAAGAAAAACCCTCTCATGGCTATTGGAGGTAACTAAGAACCTCCATTTGTTTAAAAATACATAGGGATGTGGAAAGAGCACAGGTAACTTTTTTTTTTTCCATTGGATTTGTCAGTTCATAGGTTTTATAAGTTGGCTTATGTTTTGTGCCGAATTTCATCAAATATCTGAAAGATGACCTTACGAAGTACTCTTAAAATGAAAATGGAATCATTGTTGGCACATTTGTAAGAACACATGCCAAGACTTATTGCAGGTAACATTCCGATGGATTCTTATCCACAGTTGAGAATTGACACATTGCTTGCTCAACTATAATGGGCTTTTCTACCATGTTTTATATTTTTATAGAGAGCCATGTGGGGAAAATTCAGTAACACAAGTAACTGCTACTTTAATGTTCTTCCATTTAGCATGCCGTTAGCCTAAACATGTCAGATCCTATTAAAAGATGCTAACTTGCTCACCCTTGATTTAGTAATACAAATATATTCATAATGGTCGCTTGAAGTCATAACATGTTTGCTTAATCTTGTTTTTGGAACTAGCCAAAGTGATTGATAGTGGTAAAGTGGTTTAATAATTACCGGAATATTTTTTTTTTTTTTTTTTTTGCATGCCACTATAGAGCAAAATGATCATGCAATTAAACCTTGTTTCCTATTCCAGATTTACATATGGTAGCACGTGCCATTTACATAATTGATCCCTCTGTGAGCCACGCTGTTTTGTTTTAAGGTCGAGCTGACTAGCCATTATGAATAATACATACGTGGTCCTATAACATGCTCGTTCAAACGGGACAGCGTATGGAATGAAAGCAAAACTCTTTGTAGTGAAAACAAAAATAATTTCTATGTCTGGTTGAGCTTTCAATATCATTAAATACACGTATGTGTTGTTTATATTGGTTTTGTTGTGCTCTGTAATCGAGATGTGCTGAATTTGCGGGTGCACAGGAGGCATTCCTTTGTATCCATTTCTCATATGCTATTCCAAGATGCTGTGTGCGTGTGTTTTCTTTTTACAAATACTTTTTGTTTTGTTTTAAAAAAAAAAAAGCCCTTTTCAAGATTCCTCATAACATTTCTATATTGTAACGTTCCCTCTTTTAGTCCCCTTTTCATCCCCCACCGAGATATCACTTCCACTTAAGTAGAAGGCAGCCATAACACTGACTTCTCCCAACCGTGTTAGTCTGAGTGGCATTATAACGCTGTTTCTCTAGAGAGCCAGCTGCCACAATTACTAATTCCTGCCCATGTCCAGCAAATTCCAGTGGCACAGTAGTTTTATTTTTGTATTTTTTTTTTTTAACATGTGTAACTTGCCAATTACTAAATTCTATAGTAGTTTGCACACTGAGCCTCTCTGTATGGGTGACACTGTTGCTATAATAAAGCAAATTTCTAAACTGTGATTTACGTTCCCGACTGGGATTGGAATTGCTGGAAATCATTGTCTCAAATGACACTAGTGAAAGAGATCTGTACAGTACTTTCTTCATCTCTTTACCTTCCACCTCAATGGCAGTTACATGACCAAGTTACGCTTTAAATCGTACTTTTGACTATAAGCTCTGCACTGTTGCTTCTAGCATCAGTATTTGCAATATTTGACTCTAGCACTTTTCAAAATTCCCTGCAGTGTTCCTTATTCTTGGTTTCGTCCTTGCTTTGAAAGAGCAATCTGAATACTAGATTAACAGATCCATGCAACAAAATGTTGAGACGACCAACCATGTTTCCTCGTTAGTTACCTTTTGTAATTCTTATTTTTAGCTTTTTGTAAGATAGGGGTGCTTTACTTTTTGTTTGAAGACTTTGTGCCTTATTGTACGTGATCTTAAATCATATTGTCTGCTTGATTGTAGGCATTCTTAACCGATTCTGCTAATCTAGGCGCCATATACATTTACAGTTAATAAAAACTACTTGGTGAGTTTTTCAATAAACCTGACCTTGTGGCAATTGGAAGGATAATAGAAAATTCTAGGTCAACGTAACTCAAATTGAAAAATTATCCAATTTGACTTCTCTACAAGGTCTGGTAGTGTCACCTAAATTCCTTCTCTTTTTTTTTTTTTTTAAGATTTACAACAGCTTGCAATTTTAATTAATAAAACCCAGATAAATGCATTAAAACCCAGCCCAATTTTTTTTTTCTTGGTGCTTTTTATTAAAAATATGATGGGGCTTAAAATTTAAAGTCCTACGCCCCTACCCCATTGGGTCAGTGTTACACTTGCAAAGGGGGAATATCTAAGCGCCAGAGCTAAATCTTTCTTAAACTTTGCTGGAAATTTGAGCCTATAAAAATATATATTTGAGTATATATATTTTTTTCTTTTTAAACAACATCTTTATTGTTTCACTAAAAAATATAATCAATGTAATTTGTAAATTATTACATATGTTAATATATTTTCACAAATCGGCAAACTGTCATTTTGTTGCTTTCTAGATTTGCAGCCATTTAAAATGGAAGTGGCACAGATGTGTAATCACCCATTAAGCCTGTCAATTTGATAGCGTTGCACAATAAAGATATTTTGATTTGTTTCTCTGTACAAGAACTCTGTCTTAATAAGCTAAAACTATTACTCTGGCAAAGGCATATTTGTGCTTTTGTTTAATTTTTTTTATTGTATTGTTTTTTGAGTGTAGCCAAATATGTATGTCATGTGTTATTGATTTTGGTATTCATGTTGTAAAATATAAAAGATTGTAAAAGACTTGCTTAATAAAATAAAAAAATCATTTTGTTTTAATCTCATTTGTTAGCAATTTATTCGACCCCAATGACTGTTAAGGGATGACCTTACAATACCCCATTTTTACGTATTTTTTTCCTCTAATTATTCATTTTGATCAATGATGCTCAAATAATGTAAACGTTCTAGCAAGTAATGAGACTTTGGATCAGTACAGAAATGCTCATTTACATCAAACACAGTGGGTATTCGATACATTCATCATCTATTATCAGACTTTTAAGAAAATGTTACCTTTTTTTCTTTCTGTATGTCTCTAAAAAAACAAAAACAAAAAATGATCTGATTTGAGATTCTGTGTAATTGTAGTATATTGTCCCAGGGTTTCCAAATTAGCCCTTTTGTATAGGTGGGTTGGTGCAATTTGCTACCACTCCGTGTTCTAATTATAATTTTGAGTCCCAAAACAAGTGTCACATTTTAAAATCCAAATAAAAGTGCAAATTTTTTCTTTTTTTCCCAGTTGATTTAAAAAAATCAAAAAGCACCCATGATTCTACAGTTTTTGAAGAAATAAGTTCAGTAGCAGTGCTTAAAGCCTTGCTGTATAAGTCAGAAATGTTCACTTCCACCTTGATCTCTTGGGTCAAATATACAACAAAGTAGGGAGAGAAGGGAAGTACTATCTAATCATACATAATGGAATCAAGGTCCACAGTAGGAGCATTTACCAATATTTGACTGTTAGAAGACCTCTGGGTCCACCGATGCAACATTAACAATAAATCCTTAATTCAGAAAACACAGAAAGTGGGTCAGCCAAAAGACTGACCTGGCAACGGTTTCAATTGTGAAGTCAATCTTCTGGCTGAATAAATCCCACTTTTGTCACTTTCTGAACTGCAAATTTTTTTTAATATTGTAACATTCTAACCTGGACTCAGTGGTTCTCTTGTGTTTTGCAGTATGCAGTGATCATAGCTATCATTCTGAGATTAACTATAGCAGGGAATTCTGAATTGAATTATTGCATATTATTAAAATGGGTTGGCGTAACCCTTTAATTTGTTTCAGTTGCATTTTTTAATATTGCAAATGATGTTTAAAATTGGAAGTTTTTTCACTGTGAAATACTGAATTCATTTTCCTGAGTTTGCATCACCTGTAGCTTTATATAATTACCTTTTCATAAATATATGTTCTTAATTGAGACTGGATAACGGCATGATTCTCAAGGTAAGTGTCTGTTAAACTCTTAACTACAGAGAAATTTTGATTGAAAAAGATATTAGCATAGCCTGTTTTAAAACCAGGGTTGCATAGCTAGCAAACATGCACCCGTTTTGTGTATAGATTGCTTTGCAGACAAATATAAAATGAATATTATGTACACAATTTTAGTTTTTCACTTATTCAACCAAAAATATTTAGAAAACGAAAAGCCTTAGACATTATGCAGGGTCCTTTATCTTGCAGTATTTCACAAAGGGTCTGAAATATTAATGGAAAAGCAAAATGCAGTAAATGTGCAATAACAGGTAAATTAAATATGGTGAAATGCCTTTTAGATACCGGTATTTGTCAGGACTCTAAATGCATCACTAGCAGTATAGCTTACTGAAAATGGCAATAGAATGTAAAAAAAAGTGTCTATATTTGAATTTAGTGCACTCACACAGTAACTACAGTTGAATCATAGATTTTTAAAGGAAAGTTTTTTTTTGTTTGTTTTATTTTATAGCAATCTGTATCACTCTGGAATGCTAATGTAAGGTGACCGTTAAGTGGAAGAAAAAGGAAATACATGGGCAAAACCATGCATTCTAAGGATAAATCTTTAATGTTGAAATACACCACTCATGCAATGCTATGTTTTTAAGTAACCTGAATCATGCATTCAGACATTACAAATCAAGTGCAGATTTGTAATGTCTGTATGCGTAAGTAAGGCGAAATGTTGCGTTGCACTAGTGGTGTATTTCCTCAAAGATGTATTCATTGTAGGCATATTGTGTTGTCCAGCTATTTACTTATTTTTTATTTATTTTTTGTTGTATGTTAGGATACAGTGCAGGATATGGAGTTTGGAGCACTGGTAGACCAGAGGTGGCTGTGTCTGGGTCGCCGTAGAGTCCATTCATTGCTCATCCCACCCATTGTAACGTAAATGACTCAATGGCTTCTGGCAGAGAATTGTGCTCCTCTACTGTCTGGTAATCATTCCTAGAACATAAAAGGGGGGTGAGTGAGGTTTTATACTGCAAAATAGGTGAAAATAAAAATGTTTATACCTGTACAATTCCTGAACAATTTTTGCCGTGTGACACTGCCATCAGGGAACACTATTGCCATGGAGAGGTGTACATGGTCTGCAGCAATCTGTAGGTAGCTGGTTCATCTCAAAGTAACATCCACATGAGTGCCAGGACCCAAGATTTCACAGTAGAACATTGCCCAGAGCATTGCACTGGCTCTGCCGGCCTGCCTTCTTCTCATAGTGTATCTTACTGCCATCTCTTCCACAGGTAAACAATGCACACTCACTCGACCATCAACCTGATCTAAAAGCCAACGGGCTTCATCAGACCAGGCTCCATGTCCAGTTCTGATGCTCATGTCCCCATTGACGCTTTCCGTAGTGGACAGGGGTCACCATGCACAGCAAACTGTGATGCAATGTGTGTTCTGACACCTTTCTATTATGTCTGGCACTTAGTTTTCAGCTATTTGAGCTACGGTAGCTGTTCTGTGTGATTTGCATCAATGGGCCATGGGCGCTCAAGAGCCTGATGCCGGTTCACTGGTTGTCCTTCCTTCCAACACTTTTGGTAGGTACTAACTACTGCATACCGGTAACACCCCACAAAACTTGCCATTTTGGAGATGCTATGACAGTCGTCTAGACATCACTATTTTCCCCTTGTCAAAGTCACTAAGATCTTTTCACTTGCCCTTTTTTTTCTGCTTCCAACACATGAAATTCAAGAACTGACTGTTCACTTGCTGCCTAATATGTCTCACCATTGAACGATATAATCAATCTCATTCACTTCACCTATCAATGGTTTTAATGATATTGTTAATCAGTGTGTGTGTGTATATGTATATATATACACACAGATGATACTCGAAAAATTAGAATATCGTGCAGAAGTTCATTTATTTCAGTAATGCAACGTAAAAGTGGAAACTAATATATGAGACGCCTTACATGCAAAGCAAGATAGTTCAAGTCGTGGTTTGTCATAAGTGCGATGATTATGGCTTACAGCTCATGAAAACCCCAAATCTACAATCTCAGTAAATTAGAATATTACATGCAATCAATAAAACAAGGAGTGTACATAGAACAATATCGGACCTCTGAAAAGTAAAAGCATGCATATGGACTCAGTACTTGGTTTGGGCCCCTTTTGCAGCAATTACTGCCTCAATGCGGCGTGGCATGGAAGCTATCAGGCTGTGGCACTGCTGAGGTGTTATGGAAGACCAGGATGCTTCGATAGCGGCCTTCAGCTCTTCTGCATTGTTCGGTCTCATGTCTCTCATCTCTTGGCAATGCCCCATAGATTCTCTATGGGGTTCAGGTCAGGCAAGTTTGCTGGCCAATCAAGCACAGTAATCCCACGGTCATTGAACCATGCTTTGGTGCTTTTGGCAGTGTGGGCAGGTGCCAAGTCCTGCTGGAAAATGAAGTCAGCATCCCCATAAAGCTCGTCTGTGGAAGGAAGCATGAAGTGCTCCAAAATCTCCTGGTAGATGGCTGCGTTGACCCTGGACTTAATGAAGCACAGTGGACCAACACCAGCAGATGACGGCTCCCCAAATCAACACAGACTGTGGAAACTGCACACTGGACTTCAATCATCTTGCAGTGTGTGCCTCTCCATTCTTCCTCCAGACTCTGGGTCCTTGGTTTCCAAATGAGATGCAAAATTTGCTCTCATCAGAAAAGAGGACTTTGGACCACTGAGCAACAGACCAGGTCTGTTTTTCTTTAGCCCAGGTAAGACGCTTCTGACGTTTGTTGTTCAGGAGCGGCTTGACAAGAGGAATATGACATCTGAAGCCCATGTCCAGGATCCGTCTGTGTGGTGGCTCTTGATGCACTGACTCCAGCCTCAGTCCACTCATTGTGAAAGTCCCCAACACTTTTGAATGGCCCTTTCCTGACAATCCTCTCCAGGCTGCGGTCATCCCTGCTGCTTGAGCACCCTTTTCTTCCACACTTTTCCCTTCCACATAACTTTCTATTTATGTGCTTTGATACAGCACTCCTTATGGGGGGTGTCAATGATGGTTTTCTGCACAACTGTCAGGTCAGCAGTCTTCCCCATGATTGTGATTCCTACTGAACCAGACTGAGAGACAGTGGTGTATCCTGGTTTTGTGCTGCCCTAGGCAGGACAAAACTCAGGCACCCCCCCGCGCCACCCCCACCCGCGCAACCGCCACCCAACCTTCCCCCACCTTCTAAATACACACACACACACATTCACTGACAGATACGCATTCACTAGCTAACAGAAACACACACTCACTAACAGACACACACTCACACACACACTCACTAACAGACACACACACTCACAGGCAAACACACACACACACACACTAACAGGCAAACACACACACTAACAGACATCCACACTAACAGACATCCACACTAACAGACACACACACACTAACATACATACACTAACATTAACATACACACTAACACTAACAGACACACACTAACACTAACATACACACACTAACACTAACATACACACTAACACTAACATACACACACTAACATACACACACTAACAGACACACACACTAACAGACATCCACACTAACAGAAATCCACACTAACAGACACACACACACACTAACATACATACACTAACATTAACATACACACTAACACTAACAGACACACACACTAACACTAACATACACACACTAACATACACACACACTAACATACACACACACACTAACATACACACACTAACAGACACACTAACATACACACACTAACAGACATCCACACACACACACTAACATACACACACTAACACACACACACACTAACATACACACACTAACATACATACACACACTAACATACACACTAATAGACATCCACACACACACTAGCAGACATACACACACTCACTAGTGTTTTTTTTTAATTTTTTTATTTAACCCCCCCCCAGCCTCCTTACCTTTGGTAATGCTGGGGGGGGTTCTTCCTCTCCCTGGGGTCCAGTGGCTGCAGGGCGGGCGGCCGGCGAGGGAGCTCTTCCCCTGAGCACTCTGCTCAGCTCCCTCGCGCGCCGCCAGCAGAGTGAGGCTGGGAGCCGGAATATGACGTCATCAACCCGGCTCCCAGCCTCACTCTGCTGGCGGCGCGCGAGGGAGCTGAGCAGAGCGCTCAGGGGAAGAGCTCCCTCGGCGGCCGCCCGCCCAGCGCTGCAGCCACTGCCGCCCAGCGCCCAGAATGTCTGTTAGCCGCGAGGTTAACAAGACATTTGCCTTGGGCATTTGGGGGGCGGCGTTTTTTGCCGCCCCCTGAAAAATGCCGCCCAAGGCAAATGCCTTGTTTGCCTCGCGGCTAATACGCCCCTGCTGAGAGACCATTTAAAGGCTCAGAATGTTATGCCAAAACATTTATGGTGACTTCAGAACCAGCTGTTAATATCGTAAAAACAAGTATACGCTGATAATTGTCCAAGTCAAACCTGGTAGACTTGGAGATCATGAGAAAAGGCCCAATTAAAGATGAATTTCTGGAAGGTATGTATTAGTTGCAAAATGCTGAAAATATTCCCATGCGTTATTCTTATTTGAAGAAAAACTTAATAATAAGGATAATAAAAAAAAAAATCATAACCATCTCACAACCCAGACCCACAACCACTCCCCACACCGCTCTCACCAGACAACTCCTCAGCCCTCCTGCCAATATCTCACACCCACCACTCTTTCACACCCCCATCCCCGAATACGCAATCCTCGACCCCCCTCAAGCAACACCATCCCAACAAAAACTCAACCCACACACACTACCAGCTCTTCTACTCACACAGGTCAAGGCCACTCAACCCATCCCCGACATAACAATCCCGACCCTGCAAAACCGACTACATCAGATACAGTCGAGACCCACAACCCCACCACACCGACAACAACGGCAAGTGCCTAGCCAAAGACCTAAACACTGCAAACCAGAACACCACAACCACAGCACAATTACCCGACACAACACCCAGATAAAGGCTCGATACTACGTAGACGAACCGCAAATCTCCACCACCCAATTTCCTTAGAACACAACATCATACCACACCCCCTCGCTCCTCTACCCAAAAACCCCAAACCCCCCCACACCACAAATTCGCTCACACGAATGTAAGCCAAGATACACACAATAAGATACTGAAAGACGCACTAACCCCCCCTTCCACCCTTGTAAACTCTCCCATCTCCCTGAGCCGACTGCACCAGAGACCTCAAGAGGCTAAGAGTACCGTAATGGACGCACCATGTCCTACCACGTCCACCAAGTCACTTGATCTCCAAACACCCTAGCCACCAAAAAAGGCATACCCTGAAACCAGCCTGATACGGAACTAATCGAACAGACGCAAAATCAAGAAATACATATGCCATCCTTACAACCAAGTGACACGGTGCTCCAACCACAGCCTCCGACGAGAATGTAGAAATGATCTAGTTGCGCTTAACCCAAGTTGAGTTTTCTAATAGATATCTGGTACATATGTTTGCAATGCTTGATCACTGTAAACTCAGTTGAATTAATCTTGTATCTCATAATGCTAACTCCTCGGTTCTTCTTCTGTACCCCCACCCCATGACAAAAAAAACTTTCAAAATAAAGAATTTATATAAAAAAAAAAATCTAAATTTTTATTGTACTTCTATCTGTTCAGCGACACTGTGAATCTTCAGATTATTACGGCGTCTTGCGTTCTCCATTGCCATGAAGCGTTGCTTTTGTCTTGCTGTACTTTGAGTGCCTTTACCTCCTGTCGGAGCTCTGCTAATTCCTGCGTATGTTATGTGGAGGATGTCTCCACCGCACCAATGCAGCCTACCAGGCCTGTGAGGTCTGCGCGCAGCTGAGCTACGTCCGCCAGTATGATCTTCTGCAGGTCTCCTAGCATGGTTTTTAGCATTGCGGCCGTCACCGGTCCCGCATCCCCCGGACCCAGTGCTGGCTGTTGAGGCCTTGCATGGGGTAGGCTGCTCACAGCCTCTTCTGGGAAGAAATCCTCCAAGGTGTCAGAGTAGCCTTCGAGGTTGGCAGCCATTTTGGGGCCGTACGCGCCTTGCGTCTGGCGGAATAAATCTCCGATGCTGACCCCCAGTTTGGGTTTGTCTGATTTTTGTTTTTCATCCCATGTTGATTGCGAATTGTGGGGTTTCCTTTGTCGGTATCTAGGATGCAGTATATGCACGGAGCCCATCTAACATGTGTCCACTTGGTTCAGCTGTCAAGCTCCGACCCTGTACTTGTCTTTTTTAACAACATGGCAATGTTGCACTTAATTTCATCGCTTGCTTTTTAAAAAATCTAATAAAACCCATCATTTTCAGAGTTTCTAGAATATCGCTATCATATGTCAGCACAATCTCCGAAATTTAATAAAGTTGTTTTCACTACCCTCTCCAGTAAGTAGTTTTGTCTAAAGTCCATAAATATTCCCTTTTTCGTTTTCATCGTAAACTAGTATAGCTTTTTTTTTTAAAACATTTTTTACTTAAATAAGGAAAATTAATTTTGCTTTTAAAGGTTTCCTTTTTCTAAGAAAAAAAAATCCATGATAGACAGCTTATAAGTACTTATAATCGTCAAGGTATTATTTGCACATAAAGCGTTTTTAAATGTGTGACCTGAGATTTTTGTTTCCAACCTGTATCTTATTGCAATGTTTTGGTGATGGATCATTAATCGACACAATAATAATTTTTCCAGAGCAGTTGTCTCCCACGAGGTCACTTTTTCCAGAGCAGTTGTTTGCCATATTAGTCATCTATTTCCGCATCTCCATTACAAAACTGATGGTTTTCTGGGGGAGAGAAACAGGTGTACAATAGTGAAGTAATATACCATGCAATACTTTTTGTACCATAGTTTGACTGTCACGTCCCTTCCCTAGTTATAGAAAATGACACCCTTAATAAGTCTTCCTTTTCAGCACAGCACTGGAGTTCTAATAGAACATGTCCTCTGTCTGCAAAATGTTATGTCTGTGAATAATTCATCCTACATTCCTTCACAATGCCACCCAGCAGAGCGTCTGTACAATAGCCCATTGTACATTGAATATGGGCATTATGAATACCTATATGGCTTATATGGGTTTTATGAATGTTATATGGTTTAAAACATTTTTATATTTCCACCAAGCTTACATACGTTTTATGTGCGGTGTACCTTCTGTTGATACTATATAATATTATAATGCCCACAGACAGTGTAGCAGAGTACAAGAACATATTCACTAAATATGAAAGAGTACTGGAAAGGTTAAATATATATCACTTCAGTGAATGTGACTGGCATTAGCAGCTGGTGACGTTTCAAGATGGGGGAGGTGTTGTTCCCCTTGACTTGTTAAACTCTACTTACTTAACCCCATAAACTCAACCCCGAGCCAACGAGACTTCATGTCCTGTTCAACACCATGAGCCTACAAATATATGGATTTGAGAGACAGATTTGGGAGGTGCTGGTGCGAGAGGGTGCCCTGCCCCACCAGTCCCAATGTACTAACCTCCATCGGTGACAATTCTGTCTCCCAACTGAATCACGTAATGAGGGAGGAATCCAACAGTGCCAAGCATAAAATGCATCTACTTTTACAGCACTTACAGATGTGAGCAAAGCCATCAGCAACTGATGTTCTGGGCACCCTCAGGCTTTTGCTTGGAAAGTGTTGCACCAATGCAAGTGTGCTTGCGCTTCTTCAACATTGCTGTACTTATGAATACTACCCACGGGTGCAACACCCTGGCATTCAAATTCATTTGTATCGTATGATCTGGCTGTACCATGAGAGTCCAAGATATAAAAATTAAAAAAAAAAACAGAAACTTTTTTTATTTATATCTTTATTTATATTGTTTTGACATATTAATAGTACAAAAAAAAATGGAAAGCCGGCGTCATTCTATAGGCACTGGGACAAAAACTTTTTTTTTTTTTACGTACGGCCAGTTGCTAACTTTTAGTTAGTTATTGGGTTGTTCAAAAATTTGACAAGTGGCCATTTCACTTTAAAAGCCATTCGGGACTGCTTAAAAAGATGAGAAAAGGCAGGAATACTCTGCGGCTATCATGATAACTGTCTATTCTTATCTAGAACAGATAATTCGCCCTTATTCGTACTCTGAACTGTCGTGAAGATTTGTGAAGGAGAAGCTATGAATCAATAAATACTTAACTAAACTCCAGCTTGTTTATTAGATTGTTTATATTCTCCATTATATATCAAAGGTATCTGCATTTATTTTTTCCTACACAACAATAAATTGTTCTAATGGAAATTGATCGCCGAACAATAGGCTTTAGTCTTTAAATTTATCACATGCATAGGAAAGTCTATAAAATCCTAGAACCTGCTTGTCTGTGTTAAGACAGACTGAGTAAAAGCTAAGAGTACAATTCTATATACGAAGTAGTTTAAATTGCAGTGTTACTTCCAGGAAGAATTATTATTACTGGCATTCATATAGCGCCAACATATTCTGCAGCGCTGTACAATATTATAAAGGGTGACATTTAACAATAAATGAGACAATTACATGTTGCAGGAACAATAGGTGGCTGAGGACCCGGCTCTAACGAGAGGATATATATGTTAACTGCATTCCAGGTATTCCCATTACGGAGGCATAGGCCCTAATCTTTTTTTAATGTTCTGGTCTAGGAACCTTAAATGTATTGCTGTATATAGCAGAGCTTCACCACAACATTTGGAGATATCAAAGTGTTAAAGATATGGGATGGGGCTGAATGGGTTGTTCCACTGATGGATTGCGTTTCATTGGTGGTTTGCGTTTCATTGGTGGATTGCGCTTCATCGGTGGGGCAAGTTCTTCTGCAGAAATATGGGCGAGTTAGAGATGCTCGTGTGACCATTCTCCACCTCGCGCTTTGCTTTATGGAGAGATTCCTTTGGAGAGTGGGCAGGGACTCATATTGTGAATTCCCGTTCCTGACAAATTAGGGGCAGCTTTAAAGTGGTAAAATCGACAATAATATAACTGACACTGACACATTTGAAATCTTGCTCTTCTAATGAAATAGGGATTGGGGTATAGACAAACTCAAGGATCAGTCCATGAACATCAATGAGCCCTAGAACTCAAACTCTACAAAAATTAATACTTATGGCTAATATAACATGCTAATTTTGTTCAGCAGTGACAGTGTTAACTATACATCCTAAGCACTAAACTAACACATCTCTTTAATTTTCTTAGTCGGTCCAGACTACGACTACTGTGATACTGTGTGTTCGTGGATGTTGAGGCACTGTCTATCTATTTAATAATTTATGATACTTTCTTGTCTGATTTATAACCACTTCTCTGGAGAACTCCCAACCTGCCTGACAGTATGCTCACTCCTGCAGCCTCCACCTAGTTTGTTCCAGATTCTGCTTTTTACTTTCCACCCCATCCAACTCAAAATGGAGATTTACTGGGAAGATTTCTCCTCGAAAGCACCTTATACATGGAATAACCTGTCAGAGAATAAGAAATCTGCCACCAATCTAAAGTCACTGCATCCACCTACCTTCGTTCTAAACACGACTGCACTCATTGTTAATTTATAATTTTATTGTATTTTTAACAATATACCTAGAATTGTACTGTATATGTATTCTATTACATTTGTTACAATGTATTTGTACTCGGTCTCCAGGACATATTTTAAAAGAATGCACACTTCCTGATAAAACTTGTTATAAATACATAATAATTAGCATGTCACTGTGCTCAGAGCATGCTGGGAAGGAATTGAGAGAGGTCTATGCTGATGCACTGTATCTATATAGGGTAACAGGAAGTGCAGAGATTCAGATGTCTCAGGCTCCCAGAGGCCCCTTTTACAACTGCATAACCCACTATGGCTATAATATGCCGCCAATCTAAAATATATCACCTGTTAAACTTCAAACAGTAAGTCACCACGACATAATCCTATGATGTGGTGTTATCTTTCCTTAACGGCATCAATATGGTTTGGCCCGTTACTGCTTATAAGGTTCCCTTTAAAGTATGACAGTCTCCTTCACGGTGAAATAATTGACATTTTATGCTTGTTAATGAAATGTTTCTGAAATTGGGTCACAGGGAGGTGAACGGTATCTTATATACTTTGTCTTACTTCTCTTCTCATATAGATTTAGAATGAATTGTGTGTTTTTTTTGTTCCCCCCAGAAGGAAAGTCTTGTTTTGATGTCTAATTTTTTTCTGTCTATTCAAACTAGATTCTTTCGTGGTTAAAGAACTGTTAACTGTTTGAGTAAATGTTTGTCTAGACTTGTATTACTTGTAGCAAACTCGTCACCATTTTTTGGAGTAAATATCAAATTATATGAATAGAATATTGAGTTTTTATGGTAGTGGAGATGCAGGACACGTACATTACTATCCATAGGAAAACCCATTGATAGCTACAGGACACACACCTTGGTCGGTAGGTCGGTAGGTCGGTAGGTCGGTAGGTCGGTAGGTCAGCCACAGTTTATTTTAATTTACCACAGTTTTTTTATTTTAATTTACCGGAACACTCCGAACAATATAACAACTTCATCAAAATGACGGTTTCACACCAAAGTCTGTTCGGCTGCACCGTTTCTTGGCTGCCTCCGGGCAGAAAGTCTTGGCTGCCTCCGGGCAGGGGCACCGTTGATTGGCTTAGAGTGGTAAGCTGATGCTCTAAGGCAATCAGTAGTGCCACAATTCTTAAAACTGCTTGATCTTTCTCATGAACGGATTACCCACTAAAGGTAAGGACATGCCAGGGACTTCCAGACACCATAACAACTTGTGAAGTTGTAATGGTGCCCTTTGTGTTCCTTTAATTTTGAAATTAATGTGGGATTGCCAACAATTTACTGAATAACCCTATAAATATTTTTTGATGCTGGGCTGAAGCTGAAGATTAAGGAGGTATTAATAAGAAGTAATTGTTGGCTTTTGATATTAATAATAACAATGTATTTAACGAGGAAAGGTGCATTCAGATTGCCATGGTTTCCAAGTACATCCTGGGTATATTACTTTTGCCCAACATCCAGGGTATGTTACCCAATTTAATGGTATTCGTTGTATTTACCGCAGAAGGATGAAGGGCTGAGTCAAGCCTGTTGGCACTTGAAACTGCGCCCTCCAAGGGTTGAACAGATTCTACTGATGATGCATTAGCCCACTGAGTGCTCTCACTGGTGTCACATCTGGTGTTTGAGCTAAAAAGGATCCTGTTGAAGAATCATTAGCAGTTCCAATGTCTGAGTTAATTGAAAAGCTTAGTTCATGGATTAGTTAACCATGTTAAATCTTGACATTTTAACAAACACTTTAATCATGTAAAAAGAAAGCTCTTCTAGTGTAGCTTCACAGGTATATGAGCACCTAAACAGACAGTTGCGTGAGACTGCCCTTCATCCACGAATCTCTGAAGGAACACAAAAAGGAAGTATTGTGAAATGACAGAGGCCTTCGGAAAGTCATGAGTTTGGTTTAATGATGCCTCCACGCACCTTTGACTGTACCTTACTTATTTTATTTATTCTCTCCTGTTTTTTTCATCCACAAAGATATCTATTTGTATTCATTCAGAGAACAATATATACATAGATTGGGAGTGTAGACAGGAACTACTTGGCTCATCTTCCGTTCAGTTTGTCCAATTTAAGAAAACAAAACAGAACACCTTAACCGGGTCAAGCAAGCTGGATCGTTCTAATCTGATCACAGCTGAAAACTTACAACTTTCCAGTCTTTTATGAACTTTCTGACCGAGTTTGCTTACTTGTCTCTTTGACAAATTACTTGATAGCATTGAATGTGTCAGACTTTGGTAGTACCCAACCTACTCCCCCTGTTTTCAACAGCATTATTTTATGGAATAATAAAAATAAATTAAAACAGCTGGGTCTGAAGCATTTATTGATGTTGCCAACAAGGGACCCGGTTTTGCCTTTATGGCCACGTCTGTTATGGTGAAGGATATTCCGTGACATCTTCCCCAACTTGCCAGACTTTTATACCTATAGACCTCTTGCCAGCTACTCCAATTTCTTGAAGATATAGACTTTAAATGTAGTTTTTGTGTCCAGCATATTTCTTTTTGTTTATTATTTAATCTTACAATTCTAATTTTTTGGAAATAACATTTTTCGTATTGCAAAGTTCAGCATAAATTACAATGAATATTGTAATTATTGAATCACAGATTTAACGTTTTCTAAATGGCAGTGGGCCTGGCTGTCATTTGGAAAGAGCTCCTCCACTATCCTGACAAAATCTGTTTTTTTTATCTGTCTCTCTGGCTCGATACAGCCACCTACCTGACAAGCCAAGCAGCGACTAGCAAGTTACGAGAGCTTGCCTACCTCACTGTGACTAACGTGGCCTGGTGTGCAACATGCGAGGGAGGTGGCCGATTCCTTTGCTCTGAAGTGCTCTGAGGCAACTATCTTGCAAAGTCCCCGTTACACCCCACCCCTTGGACCAGCGGGGGTGATCCCGGTCCACACCCAAAGGACTACTGGGGCCCAACAAGATTGGTGAGGTCAAGCAGGCAGAGGAACCTTGCTCCAAATTACCCAACATGGAGGGGACCGCGTGCATCTCTAACTTCAGAGAAGCATGCCTTGACTCGGAGACCAGGCTCAACGTCCTATTCGATGAATTCTTGAGGCATATGGAGAGCAGTGCCAGTAAGTGCCACCAAAGCGATGTCCCGCATGGGTCTCGAGCCCAACACTGCCGGCAAACCCCTACTGTGCCTTTGAAGAAGGAAAATGGCACCAAGACACAGGTGCACTCAAACATGGAGGAGGTGCTCAGGCAGGCGCAACACAGAGAAGCCGAGCACAAATCACCTACCGCTCAGCTCGTGAAGAGGCTCTATCCCACTTTACTTCAAGTGCCTGATTCACTGATGGGAACACAGCTGGATCCATCTCCAAACGCCGTTCTGAAGGTACTGTAGCCCATGCACGTGCTTTCATTACTGACAACTGCAGGGCTGACCCCAATCTATAACATGCCCCAGAGAGGCATAGGATAACCAGGACTGGAACTACTGCCACTGGCATTACTCTCCCTCTGAAGCCTTCACAAAACACAATTCTTTATTCATCTTTAAGCATTCGCTACACATGGTATCACATATATAGTTTGTGTGGCTTTATCTAACTTAATAGAGGTAGTTAACATTGTTGGTCGTGTGAAGTCTAAGTTATTGCCCAGGAGGCTCCTTGGGGTGTCATGTGACTCACGCTCTTTGTGTCTTGGACAAATTTACCTGTTTGCTGTTTACTTAATAGGGGTAGTGTCCTATCACGTCCATCTAGCATTATTTCCTAACACCAAAAAATTGTACAGTACCATCAAAATGCCTAGTAACACATCGTTGTCTGGTGTATGTATACGCATGGTGTTTATTATATTAATATGTGCTCTTGTATATGCTGTCGTGGCATTGCAAGATTTTTTTTTGTTATTGTTATCCCATGCACAACAAAAAAAAAATGACAAAAAACGTTTTCTAAACGGTGCAAAACAAAACTAAACAAAAGCAAAACCTGAAAAAAAAATCAAAAAAAAAATCACTCTACGTGTAATGTAGATGTCAGTTTTATAATATTCTATAAAATTATTACCAGAGAAAAGGCAGAGACACACAACAGTGTCCCAGTAGAATTGTCCATCAGTCTTGCTGGGCCAGGATGCCGACCAATCGCACAACAAACTGTTCCAACATTCAATAAACAAAATCACCAAAAGTTCAGTCAAAGTTCCTTTCGTTGAATTCATCGCTGAACTTAACACCTGCTCATTTGGCAATGTTTTGTCTGCAAATAACTGATATCTTTTAGGCCTGTAAAAGTAACTCCCCCAAATACCTCTTTTTTCAGGGCTTACAAATACATTTGGCTTCCTATAGACATGTTTCAACTGTGCCAGTAGTTATTAACATCATGGAAAAATATTTTTCATCCTTAGATGGCCAGCAAATTGCTCAACAGATGTCACTTTCCTGTCTGCCAAAATAGCATATGTTACTAGTTATTCTAGCAGATAAAGTGTTAATGCCAACCGGTGAGTGGAGTATATGGTGTAATAAAGCCACAGGGTACTACGGTGGGGTATAAAGAACCCAAACATTTTGCTTTGGAAACAGTCCTGCAGAGTCTTGCAGAGTCAATATGGTAGGCTCATGCTAAAAGAAGAAAAACTAATACAACAAAAGGACATAGTCCTAAATTAGAGGGACAAAGGTTTAAAAATAATATCAGGAAGTATTACTTTACTGAGAGGGTAGTGGATACATGGAATAGCCTTCCAGCTGAAGTGGTAGAGGTTAACACAGTTAGGGAGATCTGCTGTCATAATCTATGTTTCTATGTTTGATTTCCAGAATCCCTAACATCTCTTACAATTATTCTATGTCCTTCAACAAAGTCTCCTGAGCAGTGAAGCATTAAGCATACAAGAACCGTTCGTTAGTTGGTCAGGAAGTAGGATAGGCAAGTGTACCATCAAGTGTACACTTGCCTATCACACTTCCTGACCAAGTGTACCACCAAGTTCGCGGAGAGACGAGGCCGAAAACATTTCCAGGCGTTCGACGACCAGGTACTGCTGCCTGCATTCGGGAGACAAAATGGGCGCCATTCACTGGACCACTTGCGTTCGGTTATACAAATGGTGGCCACCCAGGGAATGCACTCAAGTGAAGGTGTCAAGTCGTTATTTTGCGGTTAACAGCCAGGGGAGGTCGGTGTTCACTGGTGCATAACAAGGGACCACACACCAGTCTTTCGGGAGACAAAGAAGGGGGTAGCGACAACCGAACACAAGGGAATGGAGTCTGCTACAGGGATAAACTACATATCCCATAAACTGGGCAGGCATGTACGGTGTAAGAAAAAAAAGCCCGTAGATTGGAATGAAAGGACACTGATTGGTAGAGTCTCTGCTGGCTATAAATTCCATGCTGTGACAGCTGATGAAGTTTAAAGATAGGGGGTGCTACACTTTACCTTTGGAATACAACTTATCCCCCTGCCCATTGAAACCTGCGTACTTTACCCTTAATCCAATAAGACGTAATGCAATATTCAATACTGTTGCAGGCCCTGGGAAACCCAGTTGGTTACCTCCGCTATTAGTAAATGAACAGACCCATTTCCCTCCCAGTAACTGGACGACAGTTCCAGGGGTACAACAACAACTTTATTGGCCACATGCAGCTTTATACTTTCCCCATGCAAGGGGTGGAACACACATGAAGACAATGTCCCCTCCCAGGGTCCTACCCTACCCGGGGATTGTATAACGTAACCGGAACCCCAGTCCCTTTTCCCCTGTTCCCACCACTCAGTGTCCCCTCCCAGGGCCTTCTCACTCCCAGGGGTCCCCTGATGGAAGCGGAACTCCATTCCCTCTGTCCCTTGTTCCCGCCACTTAGTGTCCCCTTCCAAGGCCCTCCCTCTCCTAGGGGTCTTCTTCCCATAGGTCTCTGGGTGGTGGTAGCATGGAAAACTTCCCGCCTCTTTACCCCCCAGCGACAGAGAGCCCGCTAACCTCCACCATTATCCCCACAGGATGTCCCCACCAGTCTTCGTTCACGGGGTCCCTGTGTGAAGCCCGGCAAGGGAAGCGTCTCTTTCGGGATGTGAATGCTCCCCCTGGCCGCTGTTCGAACGGCCACCACCCAGAGCAGCACTCATTAATTACTTCCCTTGCGGTTTCACACAATGTTGTGAGTTGCCAACGTTCCATTTGATTAGTGTGAACATTCTAATGGGTGCCGGGGAGTTCCTCGTTCGGGAATTGAAGGAGGTGGGAAGAAGTCCGTGAATGCTCCCCCTGGATGGGACTCATCTAATGAATGGGTCGCCACCCAGGGTCGGCACGCGCCTTTCTTTCCTGGCGGTTTGTGGTTTTGACACCTCATTACGAGCTGTGAATGTTCTAAAACCACATTATAATTAAGATTTCATGGTGGTCCCCGTTTGGGAGGTTAATGGAGTCCCGTTCATGGTGGTACTCCCAAACGGGGAGCAGGCAGTTCTACAGTTCTACAAAACACAACGAACGAAACACAGGGTCAAACTAGGGGAAACACATGAAAGGGATGTCAGTACAGTAACACACATTGCAGGGTAACTGGGGCAATTCACAGTTTAAAAGGAGCTCCGCTACAAATACCATAAACATGTAGTACAAATATAACCTTACAATGCCAACAGATTTATTTATTGCAACAGAATTTGAGGGGTGGGGAGGGGGACTTGCTCTTTTGCCAAAATATTGCAATTCATTTTTCAATTCACAACAATTTCTTGTTTAGTGCTCAAACCTCTAAGTATTTAACTGGTATAATTATTTATGTTACCTGCATGACACCAGAAATCATTTTTTAACTGAAAAGTATAAAATATTGACATAGCTTTTTAAAGTCAACTAAACTGAAAACATTTCTAGATTAAGCTAATTTTTCAGGTCAGATAATTTTAGAATTAGTTTTCCAACGGTCTGCAATTCCAACACCATCATTTTACCTATTCAAACATACCACAATTTTATTATTATTATTATTATTACTGGCATTTATAAAGCACCAACAAATTCCGCAGCGCTGTACAATTGGGAAAAAGACAAACACAATAAGAACAGATACAGGTAGAGGACCCTGCCCGTGAGCTTACAATCTAAAGGTTGAAATAGGGGTATGAGACAAGAGGTAGCAGAGGAATTTTTATCTGATGGCAGATAGAGTTAATGGTATAACTGCAGCAGCTGATAGCATGTGAAGGTAATAGAGAGGTGATTGGTGTGGTTCCAAACAGCTGGAGGTGCATGCTATATAGTTAGAAGGAACCAGGGTGGGTGGGTAGATCCGAGTAAAATTAAATGGCCTTCATTTTGCAGGGATGGATGGTTTGGGTCTAAGGAAGAGAGATAAGACAGTTACTTTACTTTAAAGGAATTTACAACTGGGAATGGCAAGCAAGGGGGAGGAAGAATGGAGCAGGCCAGCCATTTGTTATCAACAATTAAATATTTGCTAACCAAAATTCTATCAGCCAGATTATTAATAACTACATGTAACAGTAAGTACAAAATATTACAGCAGTAAACTATATGTAACAATGGTAGCATCATTATAGTAAAATAATAATCTCGTAACAAAATGAAAGAAGTCCAGTTGAATATTTTAAGTTTGGTTGTCAAGGTCCATTTAAATAATTTATTTTCTTTTGATTGTCTTTCTGTTATCATTTTCCATCGTCAGTGTTTAAAACTACATTTCAGATTATATATCATTCCAAACATCCACATTTTCTGAAAGATGTTCTAAAGGTTAACTGGAACTTTATAAAGAGAGTTGCATATTTTAAAACATCGTTAACAGGAGACATGGAATAAAATTAATTTATAGCTCCAAAAAGTTTAACATAAATATGTTTATTTAAATGTATTATTCTGAATCACATTTGCATTTGGCTATTCTGTCATAGGGAATGTATAATTCATCAAACAGTTAATGTTAATATTTAGATTGAAATTTCTTTAATAGATTGGCTATGAGGGAAAGAAAGGTGTCCTACATTAAAAGACTTCTGGAAAGAACAAGTTGCTAGAACAGGGATAAGCAACCTTCGGCACTCCAGATGTTGTGCACTACCAGGGCCGGACTGGCCCACCGGGATACCGGGAAATTTCCTGGTGGGCCGTCGGCACCTGGGGCCGGGCAGGCAGCTGGCTCACCTGCGGCCGCAAAGGGAGCTCTTTAGGCGGCCGCAGGGGGAGCTGGCTGTTCTGACTCTGCTCCCCCTCCCCAGCGCGCGGCTTAATGAGGCCGGGGCCCGAATATGACGTCATATTCCGGCCCCGGTCTCATTAAGCAGTGCGCTGGGGAGGGGGAGCAGAGACAGAACAGCCAGCTCCCCCTGCGACCGCCTAAAGAGCTCCCTCTGCGGCCGCCAGAAGAGCCAGCTCCCCCATGTGGCCGCCATCAGAGCTCCCATGCCAGCACACAGGTAGAAATTATGTGTCAGTGTGAGTGTATGTCTGTGTCATTTGTGTGTGTGTCTGTCATGGTGTGTCTGTCTGTGTCATGGTGTGTGCGTCTGTGTCATTGTGTGTCTGTCTGTGTCATGGTGTGTGTTTCTGTGTCATTGTGTGTCTGTCTGTGTCATGGTGTGTGTTTCTGTGTCATTGTGTGTTTGTCTGTGTCATGGTGTGTGTCTGTGTCATTGTGTGTCTGTCTGTGTCATGGTGTGTGTGCGCCTGTCTGTGTCATGCAATGTGTGTCTCTGTCATTGTGTGTGTGTGTATGTCATGTAATGTGTGTCTGTCTGTGGGTCTCTCTGTGTCGTGGTGTGTGTGTCTGTGTGTCATGGTGTATGTGTCTGTGTCATGTAATGTGTGTCTGTGTCAGTGTGTGTGTCTGTGTCACAGTTTGTCTGTGTTATGGTGTGTGTGTGTGTGTGTCTTTTTTAAGGTGTGTCTGTCATGGTATGTGTGTGTCTGTCATGGTGTGTGTCTCTGTCATGGTGTGTGTGTCTGTCTGTGTCATGGTGTGTCTGTCTGTCACGGTGTGTGTGTGTTTGTGTCTGTGTCACGGTCTGTCTGTGTCATGGTGTGTGTCTGTCATGGTATGTATGTGTGTTTTTACTCACCTTTTTTTTTTTCCCACGTCGTGCTGGTCTCCCCTCGACTGGCCTAAGCTTGATGATCTCAGCCAATCCGCACTGACACAGGAAGCACCTCTAGTGACTGTCTGAGTGTCTGTCACTAGGAAACAATGTAAACACTGCCTTTTCTCTAAAAAGTCAGTGTTTACATTGAAAAGCCATAGATTTTTTTTCCAGGGCTGGTTTGGAATCCCCAGTCCGGCCATGTGCACTACATCCCCCATAGTGCTCTTACACCCATAATGCTGGCAAAGCATCATGGGAGGTGTAGTCCAAAAACATCTGGAGTGCCGAATGTTTCCTATGCCTGTGCTAGAACAATACTCAGTAAAATTCAGACACATTGCAAGATCAGCCAAAAAATTAAGAAATGCAAAAAACACACTGCAAAACTTATATCTAAAACCCTCTGTAATATAGTATACATTTAAATGCTTTATTAACCAACTTCATACACTATGCTAAATTCTTTCTAGGGCATAACTTGCTCATAACCGCATGCTACACCAATATTCGCGATCCTGATCAGGATGTTTTTTTTTAAATAGGTCTGCCATTTGTCATACCTTTTGCTGGGCAGCACCGCATTGTCTGGGTTAATCCTTTGTCTCACATTATATATTAATATATTACACACTGTAGGGGTGCACTGACTATGCTGATAATGTAGAAATTGCTGGGGATGTAAAAACACCTTATAGCAAATTAGGCAGCAATAATGACTTTTTTCCACTCTCTTGAATTTAGGTTACAGCTACCATGTTATATATTTTTGCCTTCTCCCGACTTGTCCCCTGTTGATAAGTGACATTATTTCTTTAACCATCATCACACAGCCATCAAAATTTTAAACAGTCCCTATGTTTGCAGAGCAAACGCACATTTTGAAAATAATTTAAGTCGACAAATTAGAAAAATAGATTTTGCACCCAGCCGGGTTGGTCTGTTGGGTCAGTCGTAGACGGTGGAAGTCTTGCTCGCAATTTCTTTTCTATGTGAACTTTTTGTGTTTGTGTTAAATGTATTTTCATATTTTATTTTGGAAGTGATGCAAGTTATATGGGACATAGCACTTTTCCTACACTGGGACCAGGGAGCAAAATGGCATGAGATGTACTCTCCAAGGGCTTAATTCTCTGGAAAGCCGTTTGATCAGTGGAGGATAGCTGGTACAACTGAGCTTATCCTGAGCTGCGAGTCTGCGACTCAGGTTGGGGTATGTTCACTTTGACGAACAGCGGTCCTGTGTGCCCATCGATATCTTAATATTTTATTTTATAATAAGTGCTTTTCTGATCTTTGGTTTTCTATTGACAAAACTAAATAAAACACAAGTTCAAAAAATATATAGATTTTGCTAATACAGAAGCTTTTTGAAACGACCTGTAGCGTACCAAAATAGTGCGCACTCTGCTGCATAATGAAGAAGGGGCTCTGAGATCGTGTTGTTTTTATTTAATTTCAAGTACCATTGTGTACAGAGTACACATACTTAATGCATGTCATGCTCTTTTGGCTCTTAATAATTAGTCTAATTCATTTCACACATAACATGGTTTAAATAGCAAAGTATTGATTAGGTGTATGCCAATTAAAAACATAGAAAAGCAATGATGTACACAGACCTACAGTTAGCAGGTTCATTATCACTCTTTTTTTCCTGACCACCCACGGCAGCATTACAAATGGGTTATCTCATCCCTCCAGCTGTTAGGGTGGGAAATTAAGAAATAATTAGCATAAATAGGACTCCGATTCTCTAGACCTTCAGTCTTTGAGTCTGCCCTCCTTGGGTCTAGGAAAGATGCTGTTTGTGACAAAAATACTTTTTGTTTTTTGCTCACTTGATCCAACTTTTTTTTGTAGACATCCTTTTGAACTCTATCTCTCTCCTCAAGAAGCTTCAGTTTCTCCAGCCCCTTTTTTTATTGTTTTGGGGTATCTTGAAGGCCATTGAAGGGAGACTTTGATGCTTAATGTATCATTTGGCATCAACGTCCTCTCCTGGTATATCACTGCCTTTTCTCCTGTATTCTCTGTCATAGATGTTGCGTACATATTCCTAGACATGATTATATAGGAATAAGGAAAACATTAATTATACTTACTGTAATTTTCTTCTCCTGATTATTATCTTTTGACAATATTAAATTACCACCATTTGTTTTTTATTGGCTTTACAAAACCAAGGATCCAAGGAAGAGAGATTATTTATGCAATTTATTTCTTAATTTTGCAATTGTGCAATTTTTTTTTTTCTAAATAGATTTTCTGTTTTAATTCCTGTCCTGACATCTATAGGGATGAGCTAACCTATATGTAAATACTGCCATGAAAAATAACCAGACAAAAATGATAAGTATTAATTACATTTTCCTTATAAATGACCCTTCATTTCCACATATTGAATGCATGAAAAAAAGTGCAGTGAACACCGTTGTTTTTAAAGGAAAAATCTATTAGGGAGCTGACACCCCATCCCTTCATTCTGCTTTATCATTCTAGATATGTATGGGCAAAAAGTAAAAGTTTCTATAGCTTGCGGTGTCGTTTCTTGCATCAGTCCTCCCCTACTTTTAAACAATCACTTAATGGAGGGTGAGTTCAGTGAGTTTTAAAAATCTCTTCAATACCTGGCACTAATTCCCTTCAATACCCTAATTTTCATTCATTACTAAAGCCAGCCAGCAATACTATTAAAGGCAATCATTAGATTTGGAAATGTATATATTTCGAATTATAACATTATTTATAATGCCAGTTGTAATAAAGCCAAAAAATACCTTTTTAATCTGGCCGTTATTCCAAATCCTTTATTGCAGTGGATATTAACATATGAAATTTGCAACTAAATTCTTAAATTTAAGGATTAGCGTTATCTTTGTAAACCTAATGTTTTAATCTAAATGAAATTTGGCTGAGCCTCTCACTAAAAAACACTCAGTTACTGTTTAGGAAAATAGAATCATAGTCTAAAAATGGGTATCTTTCCTAAGCAAATTACAGGTTGCATTAATTATTCATTTATGTTTCACGTACAAAACACTCCCTGAAGTCTTTGCTCATTTAAAGAGAATGGCCCAATTCATATCTCGGCTTGCAGAGTTTAACTTAAATGGCCAACCAGGCCCCGTTTATCCCCCTGTGCAAGTTCTGTTTGATTGGATGAGTTTATATATTCTGTTATGTGTTACTTTTTTTTTTGATTCTTTACAAATCCGTAAATATGAAACTGTGTTTTTTAAATGCTGTAAGAGAAACAGGACTGCTAACGTTATTTTATATTAATTAAAATGATCCTTTTTAATTCCATTTGGTAGCAAAATTATAAATGAATCATTAACATTTCCCCCCATAGATCTTAATTATAGCGCGTGGCACAATCTTTTTTTTTTATCTGTGTAACTGTGCTGTAACTTAAAACTTTGTCTCATTGAAGATGTGTAAGTCACGGCCTGGGGAGATCAGGCTAGGACTGTGTAAACCAACAGGTTTATTCACTGAAATTAGAATTGCCAGGAATTTCAAGTCAATTTATCATGAATTTCAAAATATAGGCCACAACGGCCAAATTAGAAATCTCCAAACCAATTCTGTTTTCAGGTTGGTGTATGACTTTTGACCTTAAAACAATCGTTCCCAAACCAGTACTCACACCCCCACACCTAACAGTCCAGGATTTAGGGATTATCCAGTTGTATCTAAGGTGGCTCTAGAAAGAAAAAAAAACACATTAGACACAAGGTAATCCCTAAATTCTGGACTGATAGGGGGGTGTGAGGACTGGTTTGGGAACCACTGCTCTAAATTGTCTTCAGTAACCTCACCTCGTTAGCAGAGTTTGGCCATTCCTCACCCGGTTTTATTCCTCCTACACAGCCGTCTCTGTTTCACTTATTGATTATATTTGACTGTGCATTTAAATTGATTATCATTGCGCCTGTTTGATATAATTGTTTAATCATACACCTGACTATATGCCTAGAAAATCCCTAACTTTGTGCAAGTGTACCGGAAGAATTGTAGCTGTGTTAAATAGGGTGGTACCAGCAAATATTGATTTTTTTTTTTCTGTTCACTCAGGAAAATTATTCTTCACAATTTAAGCTGAACCCCCACTTCCACGAATTTGTTTTAAATATTATATTTTCTTATCCCGATATTTAACAAATATGTATTTTTGAGGTGTGCAAAATAACCTTAAATGTATCAAACCACACCTCGTCATCCTGCGACAGAGCACCTCCATCTTAGCTCACTGCAATCACTGTTATAACCAGGAGGTCAGCATTGAGAAATCACACAGGTTAAAAGTCAAATTTTTATTATTTTTTTTCTCCCCTTTGTTTGCAATGTTTACCCAGCTTTGCCTTGTCTGAATTGGATTATGATGTAATTTGGTAAATCTTTAATGTAAATCTAAAAGAAAATGAAGCATCATATGATAAAAGTGTAAACATAAGTTATAGGTTATTTTCAAACATTTCTTAAACCGTGTAAATTCCATAGAAGTCCCAGTTCTCGTGTAAAGTATACCTTTGACTATAAGATGCTAGTGCCTTTGTAGTTTTACGGTTTATAGTGTTACATTATACGGTATATCTAAATAGGGAGTTACCCTGTACATATGCTTCCTTCCCCAATAAATTGGATTGGGGAGAATAGGCCTTTGTTCAATATTTCCTCTTGTTGAAAGAAAGTATATCCGCCCAGAATTTGTTTACGACTAAGTGATGCATGATTGTCTTTGTATTGTTTATAAACTGTCAACAGATGTAGTTATGTATATAGTAAATAAAAGATCTAGTAATCTCAAACTGTCTAAGTAGAGTCTATCGTCATCTTGTCCTCTATGCAGTAGATGGAATATAATTTAGTAATTGCAGACAGTTCTAGTAAAATGTGCAAACACTACAGAACCTGGTCCTAGAATATCTTTTCACTGACCTCTGGGGACTTGACAGCAGAAGGAACTCCATTTTATCGTAAATTCACTGTAATTAGGTCCCCGTTGCCATGATAAAGGAGTGATTTAATTAGAAATGATGTTCTGTAAATAATAAATGAGCAGTTATTTTCAGAATACTTGTACAATTTTGTAATTTAAAAGCTTTGCTAAGTAGATATAAAAAAGTTTTTTCTCTTCAAACTGTAACAGCCAAAATATCTAGTGGTATATCGAATGCAGTCGAAATGAGTATCAGACAGTCCTGATAACAAATATCTGAAGGCCTGAGAATGTTTGTTGGCAGTGATGGAACTGTCTACCGCCCAGTACGGAGTCACACAAGTAGCTGTGATTTACATGACCTTAAAGTGATGATAGGTCAGTGACCGGTGTTCTGTTGCTATGGCAGTGCACAGCCCTCTTTTACACCGTTCACACTCCTATTATACGAGTTATTCTATTTTTAGTCATTTAATTTGAGTTTTATCTCAAGAACTTGCAGGAACTTTATGTACAGCTTTAGTTGCAACCCAATGCATAGCTGTGTAGGAATGAGCAGTTATTTGTGGAGGAATGAGCAGAGATCTGTGGAGTATTCAGCTTTAACCTTCGGAAGAATGAGCACCCAGTTGTGTAGGAATAATCACCCACCTGCTGAGGACTGAACAGCCACCTGGCTGTGGAGGAATGAGAACCTACCTGTGGAGTTATCAGCACCAACAATATTATTAAGATAAGCATGTGTGTCAGAATACCATCACAGAACAAGTACACGGTTGATGTTGAACAATGTTGTTTTTTTATTTTTTGAGTTATCACTTGTGGAAATTCCAAATGCAAAAAATAGAGTTCCTGTGCCAAAACCAATCACTGTGGGTTGGATGGAACAATGCAAAAATTTTGTTTTAGAAGACAGTCACTTGTGCATATTCCTAAATAAAAATTTGAAAGAAAAGGCTCTCCTTTATGTTCTATCCGTTCGTGTAAACTACTGTGACGGTGTCTGTGTATAAATACTGTGGAACTCCAGTACGGAATGAAATAATTGATCTGGTTACATTGTTTAAATGCTCTCAATACAATGCACCACCTGTCCTGTGATGGCTGACAGTATACGTAATTCACATTGACTGATACAAATAAAGCATAGTAGGCAGGCTTACCTGGGATAAATATATTTTTGATGTTGAGATGCCGGTCTTGTAAGCTGGAGGAAGGTGCTGAGTGACTGTGCTGTTAATTACTCTTTGGATTGAAATACAATATGAAACATAGCAAGTGATGGCTGTAATGTACCTCTCTCATCTCTGAAATTAAGCACTCGAAATATATTTGCATCACATCACACAAAAAAATTTTGAGTGCCAAAGTAGTTCTCTGAGAGCTAATAGCGCAAGTGTTGGACAAATGAAGACTTTCAATGACATAAAAGTCCAATTTATGAAGCCAAATGACTCATATTCCCAAAGCGCTGAAAAATATTTGTTAAGAAATGTTGGATTAGTAACTCTATATAAAACCATAGTGATTGTTATTAGAGATTGGAAGCTGCGGGTGGGAGGGAAAAAAAATAAAATAAATTACTTTAAAAGTGAACTCATGAACAGCTGCTCGATTATATACCTTCAAATGCATTCGTTAACCCTTAGATTACCAGGATGCTAGGCAATTATAATAATTATAATAAAAACACTGCCCAGAGTCCATTGGCTTATCCCTCGGGTTACTATCAAACCATTTAAGAGCTGTTTGATATAAACCAGCTCTGTATATTATTATTATATAATATTTATAAAGTGCCAACAAATTCCGTAGCGCTGTACAATGGGTGGACTAACGGACAAGTATTTGTTTTGAATATTTTTATTGTTATCACAATTTAAACACGTACATCAAACATATTTGTGTTATAGTAAGTAGTTTCCCACGCAGGGGCATAATTATCGGTATAGAAAGATGTATGCATTTTGTCGCCTACGCAGAGGCGGATTTGTCTTAGCCTGAATAACATAACATATAGGTTCACATTCGGTTGCTTGTGTTTTACCTTCGTATGACTTGTGGTGCACATTGATTGAGGTTAGACCGATGGGTATGGATTTGTATGCTCCAGTTGTTTGCGTGTGACTTTGAGCTCTGGCATGTCGTGTGTCTTTTTATTCGCGTGTTTTAACCTAGTTAAGCCTGGATTGCAGTGGCTATGTGTGTGTCGGATCCTTTTGCTTTGTTGATGATGTTAGAACTGTTGGCGTTATATCTGCTGCCCTGCTATTCTCTATGTAGATGACTTTTCATGGTTTGTATTGCCTTTGCGAAGGCCTAGTATTTCCACCTCGGGTAATACGACAGTGAAACTCGTCTCTAGATGTGCATAATCCGGTCCCTATATAAAGATTCCGTTTGGTCAGTTCGGTGTCGTGTTCTGGTGGGTTCTCCTATTAGTATGTCCTAACAGACAAGTATTTGTACCCAGACGTGTTGGACGCAAAAGAACAGATGGGGTTGAGGCCCTGTGGCAAGAAGGGACTGCACCTATCTTTGCCACAGTGATATTGTGAAATGAATGTGTTAACTTGAAGCTGATTCTATAAATATTAATTCTACTCCTGTAAAATCTTTTACGGACATGGAATCAGCTTCGTCATCCAAACTTCAACTGGGAAATTAGCCTGGTGACCATTATTCAGTTATAATTAATATTAAAAGATTTTGCATAAAACTCCCTACTTACAATGCATTGGCTACCGGTATTGGAGCACTAACCACTGATCTACCTCACACTCATTTTGTAGTTTCATTTATTATAAAGAAATGAAAATTACTCTAAGTTAACCATAAAAACACATGGCATGGCCTGTTTTCTAACAATTATATTTTTTATTAAAGGACCACTCTAGGCACCCAGACCACTTCAGCTTAATGAAGTGGTCTGGGTGCCAGGTCCAGCTAGGGTTAACCCATTTTTTAAATAAACATAGCAGTTTCAGCGAAACTGCTATGTTTACACTGAGGGTTAATCCAGCCTCTAAAGCCTCTAGTGGCTATCTCATTGACAGCCGCTAGAGGCGTTTGCGTGATTCTCTCTGTGAAAATCACAGTGAGAACACGCAAGCGTCTATAGGAAAGCATTATAAATGCTTTCCTATGAGACCGGCTGAATGCGCGCGCAGCTGCGTGCGCATTCAGCCGAAAGGGAGGAGGAGGAGGATCGGAGGCGGAGAGCTCCCCGCCCGGCGCTGGAGAAAGGTAAGTTTTAACCCCTTTCCTCTCCCCAGAGCCAGGCGGGAGGGGGTCCCTGAGGGTGGGGGCACCCTCAGGGCACTATAGTGCCAGGAAAAGGAGTATGTGGTCCTTTAAGCTTTGAAATGTATTGTAAATATGACTGCCTGAAATTTATTCCAACACCATTTGTTTTTTTTCTATATGTGTAAAAATGAACTGAAATGTTAATTTGAGATAGGTATTGTTCGTGTAAACTCTGTTCATGCAATGCATTACATTATCAATACCGTCTATATATTCATTAAATATTCTGAATATAGGGCCTGGAGGCTCTATATAGGATACTTGTTAAGGTGCATTACTTAGTATATTGCACTGTGATCTTTTAATAAAAGTAATGCTTATTGCTGTTTCAGATAGTGTTTAGCATGAAGAAAAAACACGATTTATAATATCCAGCTACAACTGTTTTCATATATCTGTAGCCTTTTATTTTAGATTCTAGCAGCCATACTGAAGACTACGGACACTACTAAAATAAATATTTGTAGCTCAAGTTAGGAAAAGATGTCTATTGTTAGGAAATTACAATGATTTATATAGCGCCAACATATTCCACAGCGCTGAACCAAACTGGAAACATAGATAAATTACAGAATTTTTCAGATTTGGCTACTTTGGCCTTACATTTAAATTCACTTTGAATTCCCAGTTTAGTGAATAACCCTGTGAGGGTTTTGTTTTCTAAACTCCAAATTGCAGAGGAAGGAAAAATTTTCAAGCTGGGATTATAGTTGAGTAGGAGAATTTTTCTCAATCACCTATTCATGCCTAAATTTTGCAACTCAGTTGTCAATCCACCCCAACTCAGGGTGTAGGGAATAAACCGCTTTGTGCTTTTGTAGGTTGTGACAGAACGCTGGTACGCCGTCACTTGGACATCAAGGGCTCCTTTGTTTGGGTGGGCTCTGGTGGAGGAGCGGCCATTTAGACCGCCAAACTTAGACCTAGCCATAACATGGAGCAACAAGATGTCGCCGAACCAGAGACTGTGTGACCACGTGGGTGGGGGTTGGGACTTTCCCCTATGCGACTGAGAGAGCTGAGTCACCTATTGTTGACTGTGTGTTAAGCCCTTTACCTAATGCATAATGTTTTCCTGTGTATGCAAAGTAGGTGTTCTGTGATGGTGTGTCCTATTGGTTATTAATGGGCTTAATGTGATTGGCTGTTTGTTTAGGCCCAGTTTGATTGGTTGCTGTTCCAAACCTTTGTGTGTTTACTAGTATACAAATACCTGGGTGTGTCTAATAAAAGTCAGTTCCTGTTCTACCCTCAAACTGTGTGTGTCTGCTGTTCTTAGGGGAGAGGTGTTAGCTGAGCGAGTCTTCGTGAACGGGCTGACATCTGTGGTTTGGCTGGCCAGAGGAAGCTGTTCGGACGGGTGTGCTCAGTCGGGGCACAGGGTACCCGTCACATAGGTGTTTTGGTGGTCTTGGCATCTTCAAGTTTTTTGGTGGTGTAAGTCCAAAGCCATATTTATCAATATCTGTGATCATTGATGAATGATGACATTTTCCCTGAGAAGTGTGAAAAACGGTCAAGTGATTGTTTAAGGTTTTGTTTTGTTCTTGTAATTATAATATTCTTGTTAAAATGGGAATATTTTGCTACACTCATTCCTGTTGTCTAGTTTATATGATCCACTATGTCTATTATCTAACACTTGAATAAATATTGTGTCTTTGCTGTTTTGTTGCCAAACCCCAGTATTCCCCATGAATGCTTTTTAAAAATGGTGTTGTAGCCATGACTATACTTAAGAGAAGTAATTTCTATATCTCAATGTAAGGGTGAACAATAACCGCTGTATTCACACAGTCAGCTTATAGCTGTTACATTAAAGTGAGTCCTGTTAAAGCTGCTCTTTCACAGTCTGGGGACTTTGGAGAATTCGCTGAACATTGGCGACATCGCTGGTGGTGATCCAGTGGCCAGGTTGGGAGAGGTAAAGGTGAGATTTACTTACCTGAATCTGTACCTCGCAGGCGCAGCCATCTTCCTCCAGCAGATCCTCTCAGCCGACGTCCCTGCTAAACTCTTGCGATTGCGCGAGAATACAACATTGAGGTCTATAGAGGATCCCACGAAAAGTGATAGGCGAAGCTGGAGCCCAATCATGTAATGATTATTGAGGGTATCTCTTCACCAAACATGAATTGTGAGTAGAAGCACAAAAATCACAAGTAGAAAAAACAAAAGCAATGAGATAATATATCCTATTTGCTTACTTAATCCCCTTAAGGACACATGACATGTGTGACATGTCATGATTCCCTTTTATTCCAGAAGTTTGGTCCTTAAGGGGCTAATTGCAAATGTGTTTACAATGTATCTTTCCTCAAATCAGTGATTTAACATTGAGGTAACAAATTGGCAATAAATGAGCACATTATATGTTTATTCAAATATTTGCTATCATTTCAACTATTCTATAATATTGCATTATGCCCAATGTAAATAAAAAAACCCAGAAAAGAAAAACTTTATTACAGTAGAAATAGGCACAGAGACATTTTGTTTACTTGGTTTGCCAAGAGATTTTCTGTATATACGTTCTTTGTATCAGTCTGTGTGTTAAAATATACATACTAAATTAAACACTGCACTTAAACTCCCACTACTCCTGGGCAGCAGCAGCAATGACTATAATACACAGTTAACCCCAATACATACAATAAAAAACAAATAAAAAAAACATTAATAGCCATTGGAGTGATATTAAAAAAACTCCAGTTATTTAAATGTGCATAAGGATTTGGGATAACTTTTTTTCATTAGTTGCTGATATATATAGACCGAACCATCTAAATATGTAGCGATTTTTGTTTCATTATTTCTAACTTGTCTTCTTATATGACCTAGTTCCCTTACTGTCACACCATGGGCATAGCGGTAAAATGTACAAGTCCGGGACCAGCATGTGGCGCAATGAGAGTCGTGAGAAACTGTGGCAGCTATGCAAGAAGCCATCAAGTCTGTATGTCAGCCATGTTTGTGGTGGATGAGGCAAACATCAGATAAGAACAACTTTTTTTTTTTTGTAATTCTTTATTTAGAATTTTTCATACAATAACAATGACAGTAGTAAATAGTAGAGAAATATTACCCTGGGTTACATTACAAGCCATAACATGTTGATAATCTGCATTTAAACAGTGCAATCAACAGCTATAGGTGTGCGTTAATACAGTCGTCTCATACCAGGGGTGACAAAGAGCCCATCCGAGACCACCGCTGATCCCCGTCCAGGGCTTCTTTCTGGGCTATAAGCTGTGACCCTGGCCGAGGTCCAGCAGAGTGGCCCCAGGCGCCGGCCGCACCGCCACCCCTACACAGACCCTCTCTCTGTCCCCTCATCCTGTGCTTACGTTTGGCAAAAATGCTAGGGCGTATACCAGCCTTGGCCCGATCCACCCAGCATATATTTATATAGTACAGGAGGACAAGCATGTGTGTCGTGTCATACCGTAACCGTAAGATTCGATGATAGTGACCTATGTCCATAGTGCCAGATCAGTTGATAATGCAGACTGTGTTACAAACACTTTAGAAAGACACACACACAAAACAGGGGCCCTCCTCTCATATCACCAACTGCCATTGATTTGCGAGATCAGAACAACTTTTAACCTATACAATCACTGGCAGTTTGGCTTGATGGCAGACTTGTCCTTCACACGATTAACAAAATGACAGGTCGGCTTTAATGGAATGGAAAAGGAACACAAAGTATCGAGCTCATGCCTTCATCAAGATGGCGTAGACCGTTCTCATTACTAAACTATTGCAAGTGCATCTGTTTTTCATTCGTTCACCTCATGGATATATCTTTAACCGTTAAACTTTCCTCCTTGACTATAATCAAGGCATTGACAGCAGGAAAATGTAAATGCAAAGTGTCCTGGCTGAAAAGACACAGATTTAAATTTTTTAAGATTCAGTTTAAATTTTAAGGAGTGTCCCTGGGTTATAATGAAAGGCAGGTTTAGCTGGGATGTGAAGAAAATTGGCCGCGCAAGAAACCTTTCATTTTGTACAGATCACTTTTTCCTTAGAACACGCCTGCAAAAAATAATGTCAAACATTTTCCAGTGTATGTTCCAGGTATAGTCATTTGGTGTGTGTTTCTGAGAAAGTACTTAAAACACCAAAATTACCAAACAGATGTTCAGAATTTTGTATCTCCAATCATTGCAGGTGCCCTGCTGGCTACACTGTTAGATGCTAAACCTGTATTAGGTAGCGACTCTTCGAGAGACATCTCACGCTTTTTCCTAACAAAGAAAAAAAAATGAAGCCTTCTCTTTAGTGAGTGACAGAATTTTGGAATCTGTTTGTATATGTTAATCACAATATAGGAAGGATTTTAAGCAAAAGTGTTTATTATGTTACCCTAGTAATTTAAACATTTGTCTGCTTTAACATTCTTTCTTAAATGTCTGTATACGTGTTGCGAGTTATTCCTGGATGTTTTGCACGATCTTCCACAATATAAGAAAGAAGAAAAATCTCATAAAATGGCCAAAACAGAATATTCAATCTTAAAAACTAAACAATCCGATTGGCAATACTGGCTGACAAAAAAATAATAATAATAGTTTCAGAATCTTCAGGTAAATGACTGAGTATTTCCTGCAATATGGGTGTCTGTAAGAGCTGCTTCCCTCTTAGCCCCTATCCTACCCAACAAATCCTCTCTTTCACACTACACACATACACAATGCATCCTTACAGATATACAGAAACACACAATGCATCCCCACATACACACACACACACACACACACACACACACACAGAGGCATACAATGCATCTCTACTCACACACAGAAACACTGAAACACACAGAAACAAAATGCATCTCTTACACACACTCAATGCACCCTTACAGACACACACTGCATTACATTACATACGCAGAAACACACCTTGCATTCCTTTCACATACAAACACAGATTCACACAATGCATCCCTTACATACCAGAAACATACAATGCATTCCTTACACACAAACACACACTGCATCCCCTATACACACTGTTGTGGACAAAAATATTAACTCAATTTATGTTAGTAAAATGCTTATTTACTCAGCATACCTACAATCAGCATTATTCAGCGTTATACATGATTTACCTAAAATGGGCGCTAGGGAGTTTCCCTTTGACATCGACTAACACCCTCATTAACAAGATGGCGCTGGAATCTGGGGGAGACCTCCAAGATACCAGTGACATCACACCCGGTAGGAAGGGCAATAAATGAACCACTTAACACCTAACCAATTATTGATGTATTATTCCATGTTATCTCTGACAATGCTTATGATGTAATTTTGCTTTATAAGGGGCATGCCGTCCCCTCAGAATAAACTTTCAAGTTTTTCATTAACCCGAAACCTGTTTCTGGTGTGAATTACTTTAGGAGCGTGCACACACTACTGCTTTAATTTGGCCACGGGCAGATACATTAATTGATTGATTCCACATAAACACACTACATCCCTTACACAAATAGGTATCCCTATACACTACATTCTTTAAGAACACAAACACATTAGATCCTCTACAATAACACATAACACATCCCCTAAACACATACACTCCACTCCCTGTGAGCGAACTCATGGGTGGGCCATGTAGGTGGACTTCTGGGCGGGCCTTGTAGGCATACTCAAGGTCAGGCCCTGGGGCCCAGAAATTGAGCAGTGTAAGATGATCCAAAAAATTAAGCTGCTTCCTGTTCGTTGATTTTTGTGAGCACTGTTACAAACAGTCTCCAGAGAGCCTCTTTAACACCACATCAGTGGAGCCAGACTGCAGCCTGAGCCCATCATCATCCTCTTGTCGTCTTCTGGTGGTAAGCAGGCAATCCAGTATATTATTAGTGACACTAATCTCTAATTTACCTCACATTAAAGGGATACTATAGTTACCAGAACCATCTACAGCTTAATGTAGTGGTTCTGGTGTCTATAGCCTGTCCATGCAGACTTTTTAATGTAAACACACTGCCTTTTCAGATAAAAGACACTGTGTGCAGCAATGGTGTTGGCCCATATGGCAAATCATATGGGTGGGGCATTGCGATGTTACATGGTGGGCAGAACATTTGAGGGGGCGGCGCATTTGTGTTATTCTATGGCGGCAAAAATCCTTGCACCAGCCCTGACCATAGGTTGCTGACCCCTGGTGTAGGGGAGACTAAACACTACATTGAGCTGTAGTAGTTATGTTGTCCAGAGTCCTCTAGTGTTATGCCACAGTTAAGAGTGAAACCATTTTTGAAAGGTTTGACACTCACCGGGTCCCCTGGGCATCTCTATTCTGGCCCCTCATCTCCAAGTTCCCATTCT
Source organism: Pelobates cultripes (assembly GCA_933207985.1). Lineage (NCBI taxonomy): Eukaryota > Metazoa > Chordata > Amphibia > Anura > Pelobatidae > Pelobates > Pelobates cultripes. The sequence continues at coordinate 29,114,010 of OW240915.1, forward strand.
GCAATAGATATTGTAATTGCATCCATATTTGACCAAATGTTTTTGTTTAGAGCAACTTCCATGATGCTTTGTCATTCAAAAGGCATTCTGAAGGCACACAAAGCATCATGGTAGTTGTAGTTCTACAACGTCTGGGGATCTACCTTTTGGGTACCACTGGTTTAAAGTATCAGCTAACGCACTGATGAGTGGAACATATATCCCTAATGCGGAAGTAGCAGCTTCTGTTTTAGCAATACCAGAAGAGGACACCAGTCCCGAGGCTACAAAATCACCTTCGTTAAGGTCAAACTATTTGAAAATGTGTTGACACTATTTATAACGTTATTAATATTAAAGTATCTGGCAGCCATTCTCAAATATATGGATGATAATAACTTTTCTGTGTAAAATACACAATTAAATATATTTGTATACTTGTAAAGAGTGGGCTGTGCATCTTAATCAAACGTGCACACTCTATACCTGCTTATTGGCATAGCTGTAAGGTATGCTAAAACTATACTCATACAGTATGTAAATAAATATCACCACTATGTATCAAATGTATCTACACGTTCACTTGCAATTTTAGCCAGGATTCAGCTACATAAAAACCACAAATTTGGTCTTTCACTAAAATTACACAAATTTGTTTCCTATAAATATGGGAATATAATACATTTCAATGTGGAATTCCCCCTTTTCAGAGGGAGAAATTCCAGTTATGCATTGTGCTAATTGCTAACAAATGTATACTTTGTGATTATTTATATTTAAACATTTTATTCTTTCCTTTCTGTGGCAAAGAAAACACACAAGGGAAGCCATAGAATGAGTTTTGTTGTGGCAGTGTGGGTTGTATTTAAAGCAACGAGATCTTTTATTTTTTTGCAATCCTCATTGTGGTTCCCATGTGTCTCTGGCATAAAGTGTGCCAAATCCAGTTGTATTTGAACCACTATGTGTATTTAACTCCTCACTTGCTACACAAAAAGTCCCATTTCTCTCCAATAAGAGGGTCCAGAGAACCTCAGCATAAGTTTTCATTTTATATTAGTTTATTTATTTTAATCCGTTGCCTTAGGGTTGCTAGCGATACTGTGTGTGTGATGCGCATGAATCAGCAGAGAAACATTCATGATCTCACAGTGCAGTGCATGTAGAAATTATACGTTCAGGTGGAAATTCTGACCTGTCGCACATTTCACAGATGCAACACAAATGAGAGATTTAGCAATAAAATCTTCACCATCTGCTTAGATTAGCCAAACACTAAACACATTCTGTGAGATTATAGAGGATCACATTCACAATTTAAGGTTAAAAAAATAAAAAGTATATTAGTAAAGGTCTCCTTAACTGGAAATGTAGCCTTTTTAAATTAACTATACATTCAAATTGTTCTGTGTAAAATTGGGGATAAAGAAGTGGATTATGGAGTCATGTGACATGCAGCTACACTTCGCTAATTAGAATCTGAGTAAGAATTTCCAGATATACGTTTACATTAAGGAGAAAGAAGACTTTTCTGGATTACGAGGATAATCAACTCGCAATCTCACGCAATCTGCTATCCGCATTTAATGTATGTCATTCACATGACTAAAACAAGCAGACGATATATAACTGGAATTCTAGGTAATAGAATGTTGGTAGAATAGATTATCCTAAAGAATTCAGTACAGAGCTGGTTATAAGGCAAATGACAGCATCCGTGTCCTTTAATTAAGTGCTACATGTTGAATACAGCAACATTACCACCGATCACACAGTTTTTACTGAGCAAGATACCAGCCCTGTTATAGGTCGAATTGTTACTGTTTTCTTCTTGTAGCGCTTAACAAACGTACACTGTCACCTGCTAGATATTATTTTCCATTTCGTAAGCAAATAAATGAGATTGGCACTATAAGCACCACACCGACTTTAACTTAATAAAGTGGTTTTGGTGTATAGAGCATGCCCCTGCAATCTTACTGTTCAATTTGTTGTCATTCAGTTTCTTTATTTCGTTCTAGTTACACCTCCCCTGGCTGTGACTTATTCAACTTATCTCATTTTAAAACTTTCCTTATTGCACAGAGTGTTTAATTTAGAATTTCTTATCTCCTGCTCTGTTAATACCCACTTAGTTACAGTGTGTGTTTTAGGTAAACATGATTTTTATTGGTGTTTGGTACATGTTATTTTTCCGAGACATCACATATATAGAACATTGAGCAAACAGGCAGTGAGATGCGCAGGTCTCTAAGAAAGCTATGACTGTTGTTACTTTAGTGTTACTTATGTTAGAATTGCAGGTCCTTCAGATCAGAGTATGACATGTTCGTATCGTATCTGTACACTTTCTTTAGGGATATATTATCCATCTGCGGGTGTTCAGTACCTTTATGCGGGGTGTACTGCCCCTATTATGTTGTGTGATTGTGATTGTTATCTGAGTGTGTTGTGTTTTCCGCCGGCCTTTATATAGAGTGATTAAGCATCCAAACAGTGAGACGCGTAGTTCTCCAATGTAGCTGAGTGCTACATTGGACTCGCAGATGCGCAATAATTAAACATAACAATTTTTATCTCATATTCCATGAACTATACTAAAAGATAGGGCAACCAACTGCGGGTGTGTTGTCACTTCTTCTGGGGTACAATGTTCTTATCGTGTTGTGTGAATATGATTGTTATCTGCGTGAGTGTTTTTTTTTAGCATTCCAGCACTTAAATAGATTATTGAAGTATCCACCCAGTGAGATGCATAGGTCTCCAATAAACATGATGCTGACAGTTGGCAAGTTGATGTTACATATTTTGGACTTGGTGGTCCGCTAGGTTGAGACCTAACCTGGTTGTCTCGTACTCCATAGTTTAAAATCAAAGAGAAGGTAAGCATTTGCGGGTGCTCTGTTCCTTTGTGTGGGGTATAGTGTACCCATTGTGTCAACCACTTTGTGTTCCCCTTGTTTGTATGTATGCATTGTGACATGTTGTTGTCCATACTGCTTATGCCTTGTGTTGGTCTATGCTCCATGTTCATTTGAGTCTTTTTTTTGTCTATATTTTTGTTTTTGTTGTGTTGAAAGAGAGAAGAGAATGCGTGTGTGTTCCTCATACAGTCGTGCGTCGACAAGTGTAAAGGTCCTTTCCTTTCTGCTGTTTCCCAATTCAGTATTTACCATGGAAGTGGGTGCCTTCCCATCCTCAGTGTTATTCATCGCCCTACTACGATGTTGTGAGGGGGTTCCTGGGTGTATTGTGCACTGTGGCAGTATGATGGCTGGAAGAGGAGTGAAGAGTTAGGGAGTTTAGTGAGACGAAGTCAGGTGGGGCGGGAGAGGGGGCTGTAGAGGGGTATGGGATCATTGGAAGCTCTCCCTCAGTCCTGGACCTGGCCAGCCGCGCCTCCCGAACCCTGCCCCGCCATGTATACTATCCAGGGTTGCCACCTTTCTACATGTTTTGTGAGACTACCCATCAGGGTAGCATGGATCCCTTCTGCGCATCTGATGTCTTCTACTCTGTTAAGCCATTGTTCAACTGTGGGCGGTTGGGTTTGTTCCCAGAGGGTAGGTATTAATGCTTTGGCAGCGTCAAGGAGGTGTCGGAGGATTGACTTTTTGTATTTTGAGATCGGTTCTTGTGTAGAGTGGGGTAGTATGTTCATTGATAGCTGTGTTGTGTCTCCCAAGACGTATTTGATGCAAGAGATGATCATGCTCCAGAACGGCTGGATTCGGGGGCACTCCCACCAAATATGTTTCACGGTTCCGACATTGTTTTCGCATCTCCAGCATGTCGCTGGGGTGACAGTGTGTGTTTAAATATTGTTTTGAAGCATTCAAGTTTATTTGGCTTACACCCATTTTATAGTACCATTTATTATACTTTTTATTGTTTTTTTCTTCCTGGCACTTTTAAACTCTACTCTACATCCAATCCCTGGCAAGGATTGCCTTCAGGAGAATATACTTAACATTATATCTTTGGTGGGGATCATATAACCCAAACACTATCTCTTAAACCTTGTACTGCTCTACTAAATGTGAGTAAATTACCATTTATATTTTTACCTGTTTTTGGTTTTACTCAGTAAGCACTATTGTTTTTTTTTTTATATTTGACATTTTTATTTTCATATGGATGCTGTGAGACTTACACCTAAACAGCTAAATATCCACCAGTGGGGATAATAGCACTGCACGCTGTTTTACTCAGAGCTGGTCTATAGCTCCAACAAATGTCCTACACTAATTATTTGACTATCTGCATTATTATTGGTTATTTTCGGTTTTGTTAAATATACTTATCACCAACTAAAGCCTGGATGATTCCAAGCCAGAATCTTCAAAATAATAGTTTTATTGGACTTAATGCACACAGTATTCAGCGCAACCTGTTTTTTTGTGTTTAATACCCAGTTAGAGACTGCAACAGTCTCGTGTGTGTGATTAAAGTTCAATTAACAAAGCAGGAGGTATGAACTCCATGTGTCTTATCCCCCCAGCCCCTCCATGTATCTCATTCCCTTTCCCCCCTGCCCCTCCATGACCGGTCTGGTCTGACAGGAAGTGCAATTGTCAGACTGCAGTCTGCTCACCACGCTACACAGAGGCTGATTGTATACGACAGCCTCCCTCTCAATATGGCTGCTGTTTACAATATATAGGATTTTTCCTTGACTATTAGGCTTATTTGCATTCCCTCCCCCTCCAATATGGCTGTTTATCACAATATCCCCTATCCACATATAGGGACTTGAACCCTCCCCCCCCCCCAGGAAGTCCCCCTAAGCGGCTTCTGTGTCCTCTAAGGTCTGTGCAGAGTATCCCACTATATAATAAGGGAAGGACAGAAGGTGAGGAAATAAAAGACAGGTAGTCCCTTAGAGTTCCTTCACATTTCCCTGTTCAGCTGATGCCTTTAGGGGGTAGGACACAGTCCAACACGATGTAGAGGCACTTCAGGCTCTGCAATTTAGATATTTGCAACTGGTTCTGTGGGTATGTCTCCTTCACTGTATTCATAACCAGCTCCTTCTTCCTTGTGGTCTCCAATTTGTGCCATGGCCGATAGCGGGTTACAGGTTGAACAGCCTGTCTCTTGCTGCCAGATCTGGCTGTGTCTGAATCCAGATGTGGGCCGGCATACAGAGGTGGGGAACAGGGGCGGACTGAGAGCCTTTGGGGCCCCCGGGCAAAATTAGATCCCAGGCCCTTTGAAGGCCAAATATATGTGCATTTTAATAAATGTTAAATATAATTCATAATACGGCATTCCTTTGGATGTGTGTATTGTGAAGACCAGTGTATCAATGCATGTTTGTATTTGAGTCTGTGTGAATGCACTTGTGCATGTCTGGATGACTACATGTGCTTTTTTGTATATAGTGTCTGTGTGAATGCATATGTGACAGGTGACAGAGTGTGTGAGGGAGAAGGTGACAGGTGGAAGACTGTGGGAGGTTTTGACAGGTGGCAGAGTGAGGGGGTACCTGGTGGCAGAGTGAGGGAGGGGTTGAGTGGTGGCAGAGTGAGGGGGAGACACAGTGAGTGGGGGTGACTGGTGACAGAGTGAGGGAGTGGGTGACTAGTGACAGAGGGAAGGAGAGGGGGAGACTAGTGACAGAGGGAGGGAATGGGAGACTAGTGACAGAGTGAGGGAATGGGTGACTAGTGGCAGAGTGAGGGAGGGAAGGGGTGACTAGTGACAGAGTGAGGGGATGACTGGTGACAGAGTGAGGGGGGGGGGGGTGACTGTCACTAGTCACCCCATCCCTCTCTCTGTCACTAGTTACTCCC
>OW240915.1:29119883-29144391 GCA_933207985.1 Pelobates cultripes
TCTTCCAGTTGCTCCTATTACAGTAATAGTTCTTCCAGATGGAGGGGCAACTTGATTAGTCACCACCGAATGTTCAGCACCAGTGTCGATCATAAACGCACTCCTTTTTCCCCCTATTGATACATCGACCATAGGCTCCGCTCGACCAAGGGGGATGGAGCCGGTCGGTATCAATAGTCCTCCATGACCGTGTCAGCCAATCCCACAAAGTCCCTACCTTCTCTATCGCGGGACCTTTGCGCTGCTGGATAGTACCTATCTTCCCTTACACTTCCTCTGTTCCCATTACTCCCTCTGTTACCATTACTCCCTCCGGGGCCTCCTCTACCTCTCGCTCTGCCTCTAAAGTTTCCGTAACCTGCCCTGGGTAAGTCTCTCTCATACTGCTCTCTTTGCGGACACTCGTTCCTCCAATGCCCTTCTTCCTTACAGTACGCGTACTGATTCCTACTCAAAGGCTCCCTATTCCATCTACCATCGCCTCTATCTGGGCCCCGTCTATCTACGCCTGCGATCGCTACCGCTAGCATATCTGCCTTTCTACGCATCTTGCGCTCTTCCTCTTTCTTACTTTCTGTTTCCCTATTCATATACTTTGTTCGCTACCTCCATTAGTTGGGTGATAGACATACCTGCAAACCCTTCTAATTTCTGTAGCTTGCGCTTAATATCTCCGTAAGCTTGGCTGACAAAGGCGGAGTTTACCATTCGGGAATTATCAGCGTCTTCCGGATTAAAGAGGGTATACAAGCGGTATGCCTCCAATAATCGGTCATAAAAGACACTGGGCGCTTCATCACTTTTCTGAATCACCTCAACTGTCTTCGACATGTTAATAGCTTTCATCCCTCCGGCTTTCATGCCAGCAATTATAGCATCTCTATAGGCTTTAAGTTGAGCCATATCTGCGCCATTTACATTCCAGTCAGGATCGGTGTTAGGGTAATGTGTTGCGGCCCATGCTGCCGGATTGGCTTGATTTAAAGCACGGGCTCTCTCCTCTAGCGCCTTAATGGCCGCTTGGTTAATCCTTGTCCTTTCCTCATTGTTGAACAATGTCATTAATAACTGCTGGCAATCAGCCCATGTCGGGTTATGTGTCTGAACTATCGAGGTGAACAGATCGGTCATAGCTTGTGGTTTCTCAGTGTACGAGGAATTGTGGGTCTTCCAATTCAAGAGATCGGTAGTCGTGAACGGGACATATATGAAGACTGGGTCAGCATGTGCCATTTGACCTGCGGCATCGATATAGGCTGACCCAGGATTCAGACGAAGAGGCATCTGATAATGTTTTAATTGTGGGGTACCGGTCAGTTGTCGGGTTAGTATGGGGCTACGTGGAGGGGCGTCAGTTAAAGGTTCCGGTCGAGAGGTAATGGGGCATGAGGATGTGGGAACTTGATTTTGGGAAAAGTTAGTGAATAGTATACTCCGAGCCGAGCTAGAAGAAGCTTGACCGGAAGTTTGAAGTGGCGCCAAATCAGGATATTCAAATCTAATGGGGGTTGGTCCTGGTTCCGGAAGGGGAGTTTTAATACGAGGGGGGGTGGATTCTGTACTGGAGGAGGAAGCGGAAGTGGATGGGGGCAATAGGGGAAGGGGTGCAGAGCTTCCTGCATTCGCGTCACTTCCTCTTAAAGGAAAGTAAGGAGGCGGCAAAGGGATCTCGGACTCAGGGGGCGTGTCCAAAATAGGCCTAACACCAGTCCTAGTGGACAAACAAGTCCTGGCCACCATGAGGCGACATTGCTCCTCGTGGCATATCCGGATCCATTTTGGCGAGTCGTTTACGGCCTGCCCCCAACAATCAATGTATGGAAACTGTCCGTAAAGTTCAGGCCTACCTGACACAGCCACGTGTACACGCTGTACCAGGGTTGGATCCAAACTGCCACGCGGCGGCCATGCCGCAACCAAAATAGGCCACTCCCTAGTGCACAAAGTGACCAAACGTACAGGAGACATTTTAACCCCAAAATCACATGTTTTGAATCCCTTTTTAAAATTCTTTACCATACAACCTAAGGGATCCGAAATCGTTGACTCTGACGCGCCCATACTTATCAATGGAACGTCGTTGACAACGAATACTATGCACGCGTTCTTATTCAACAGTCACACCCGTTTCCTCTGGCAACAGCACCACGTGGTACAGTTACCAAGTGAAACGTACACAATAACACAATAATCACTCAGGGAATTCCCGTACACACACAGCTGTTACACCAGTCACTAAATAATCAATATTATGCCCTTTGGCGAAACTATACAGTCACCCACGCTATAATTCTCTATATATGAATTACCCGTCTATAACACACCCCAGTAACATCGTCTTTTACTAGTATCGGTTACAGTACGGTTAGCATAGGTCAAAGCACAATTTAAGGTCACAATACAATTATTAGTGGTTACGGTGTTAAACATGCAATAGACGACAATGATTAGTACTTATATACAGTGTCAGTAAATATACAGGGTTATGGTACCGTGCACTATGATACAGCAACACACTATTAACACTCTCGCTAGACGGCTGAGCTCGCGCTATCTAACAAGATATACACTTTACTAACAATCTTTAACACATTTACAATCCCAACTAAACTATTGGCCAGTACCTTGAATGGACTACCTAAAACTATATACACCCGTTTTGGTTAGCCACACTGCCCAAACACCACATATAGCGAACTAGAGGGCGAAATTTACAAAATTGCCCTTCTAGTCTATTTACTCTATCAAAAGTCTAGTGGGTTCCAAATTTACACGCCTTCCCACTTAGCCAAGATAGGTTGAGAGCTAGCGAACCGAATTTACACAGGCGCCGCTTAGTCTCCCGGTCCCTCCGACCTAGCGAACGTAATATACACCCTAGAACGCTAGTCTAGACAAGACACCGGTGTCCGGCTAGGGCTATTTACACAGGACCCCGCCTGACTAACCAGATCAAACGGTCTTACTAAAGAGCGTTCGATCGAGCGGTGCGCCTTCGCTCCTTCCCTCCGACAGAGGGGGCAGATTCCATACACAGATTTAAACCCCTTTTGGGCCTACCGCACAATCGGTATACCCCTAGTGGGTCTGCCGTCTAAAACAGCAGTTGTCTTACCTCCTCGTTCCTGAACCTGAGTTCACACTCATCGACGGGGACACCCCAGCACTTCTTACGTAGAGGCCGATGATCTCCTGGACAACAGACCAGTGGCGCCGAGACGAAGGGAGGTCCACGCAGAAGTTCAGGGGTGCAGCCGTAGAGAACGTGGGCAAAGATAGACCGTCTCACGCCTCTGCCTCTCAGCTACCGTTGAACGATGAGCTTCCCGGCCAATGCACCAAATGATACCGGAGAAACTGACGGAAGCAAAGCACAGAGGGATGGACACAGGTTTCTTCAGGAAGGAAGAGATTCTTTATTGGATCACCGATCGGGACTCAGAGGGACTAATGTCACCAAAAATACAGCAAGTTCTGAGCCCTGAACAATAGTGCAGGCTCCCTATATAGGCACATAACTCCTCCCATATTAAGCTCCACCCGCACATTCTCTTGACCAATCATTACAAATAAGAATTAACTTCCTGCTTGACCGCATGGCTTGTCCAGCACAATGGAGGAGGGGAATACTACATCCTGTATTCTTGCACATGCTCCGTACACTACTGATCGTATCTTGCCTCGTGCAACCAACTGATCGATACGTCAGCATATGCACGTACACATGCCACGTGGTAATCTCAGCCTACTAAATTTATTTTTACCGAGATTCCACCACAATATTGAGCAGCACTTTACTGTGATGAAATTATACCCCCATGTATCCTCAAACATGAGAGTAGATGCATATTGAAATATTATGATGCCAGTTAACTTAAAGGGATACTAGAAGCACCAAAACAACTTTAGCTTAAATGGTTACTGCAGCCACCATGACCACTTCTGCTTTTTGAAATGGTCATGCAGGTAGGAGTCTTTATGTGTAGTGTTTGAGCCTCAAACTAATTTGTTATATTGAGTAGCCCTATCCATCAGTTGAAATTAGATATGAATTCCTTAGCAACTCGTTCTGTCCTGGAGAAAGAATGTTGCTCTTCTTTGAAAGTAAATTCGCTTATCAATAAATATAAAAACTGGCACAATGCATATAAATATTTAATTTTCCCAGAAATGTGACAGGTTTGCCTTCATAATTACAGGCCACAATTCTAGTAGAAGTGTACAAATATGGAACTATGTTTTTCCCAACTGTCCAGAGTTCGGCATCCTATCCCACTATCCTTAAAGGACCACTATAGTGCCAGGAAAACATACTCGTTTTCCTGGCACTATAGTGCCCTGAGGGTGCCCCCACCCTCAGGGTCCCCCTCCTGCCCGGCTCTGGAAAAGGGAAAGGGGTTAAAACTTACCTTTTTCCAGCGCTGGGCGGGAAGCTCTCCTCCTCCGATTCTCCTTCTCTCCTCCCTGTCGGCTGAATGCGCACGCGCGGCAAGAGCTTTCCTATGGACAATGCTTTCCTATGGACGCTTGCGTGCTCTCACTGTGAAAATCACAGTGAGAAGCACGCAAGCGCCTCTAGTGGCTGTCAATGAGACAGCCACTAGAGGATTAGGGGGAAGGCTTAACCCATTCATAAACATAGCAGTTTCTCTGAAACTGCTATGTTTATGAAAAAATGGGTTAACCCTAGCTGGACCTGGCACCCAGACCACTTCATTAAGCTGAAGTGGTCTGGGTGCCTAGAGTGGTCCTTTAATTTTCTACAGTGGGAACACTAGTGCACAAGTGGTTCAGAAATGCTCTGGGCATTAAAGAAGCAGTGTCACTTTGCAGATTTTGGTATTAAATTAATCCCTTTTTCCTCTATTTTATCCACAAAAGGACAAACTAAAGACTTCATAGGCAGAGGACAGCAAAAAAGGAGGCAACCAGGTCCAGTGCAAAGAAGAAGTGATAATAAATAAAGGCATGTGGAAGTTTGGGGTGTGGGGTATAACCATTACTATACATGGGGCATAAAGAAAAGAAAATTGAAAGGAAAAAAACAAGCAACATACGTAACAGTGCCCCTTTTAGCCCATGCTATGTACATGCGCAGCCCTTTGTGGGGCCAGCCAATGAGGCTGTCAGTCTGCCCGGCCTGCATAATGCTGATGTGGCAATTTTTCAGATGGAACCACTATATTATATGTTACCAATGACTCTATCACAACAATGGCACTCCCCCATAGGCTTGCCCACCATACAGTTGGAAGCCTCGGAACTAGGCATAACCCGAATAAATGAAGATGTTGATGTTCTCCATCTGTAAAACTATTTTTGTATTTAATAATTGTTTTATCAAGCTTTGAAAGGAAATATATATTTTTTTCTAAATTAAGTATATGCAAAAAAAAAAATATATATATATATATATATATAAATTCTTATTTTAAATTTATGACAGGATCCTTCAGCAATATACATGCACCTTGGGTTGGACAGTGTTTGAAAACTGACAGTTAGTCTCTATGGTCTTCCCTGTTTCTGTGCATGGAGTGAAGCAGAGCTAACCATAGAGACTAACTGTCAGTTTTCTGTATGACCCAAGGTGCATGTTTATATCTGAAGAGTCCTGTCATATAGTAAAGGTATGGTTGAGTTTTTCAAATTTTTTTTAACATACTTAAAGTGACACTAGGCACATTGTAGGAGCAAAGACCCCTTCAGCCACTAGAGGCGCTTCTGGGTCGTAAGGCGACTTTTGGTAGCCTGACTGATGATGAATGTCCTCACGCTATTCATGAGGACATCCAGCGCCTGCTAAAACCCCATAGAAAAGCATTGATTCAAGGAGGAGTGGAGGCGGAGTCTTACATAGCGCCGAGGGACATCGGCGCAGGGTTCAAGTAAGTGAAAAAAGGGTTTCTACGTTTTCTGCTCTGTGGAAAGGGGGGCACTATAGTGCTAGGAATACAACTTTGTTGTATATATAGTTTACCTTTAATTTAAAAAAAAATCTGTTTTCTTTAAAAACGTAATGAAAGGATTATTGTATTAAAAATGGTTTTGAGGTGACAAATGTCCTTTAAGAAAAAAAAATTTAATACCTATTTTAATATGCTACACTTTTCCTGTAAAAATGCTGCCTAAGATTTAAAAAAAAAAAAAACATATGTTGTTGTAATCCCAGCCGAGTACCTTAAAATACCGGTTTTCTGCAGATTCAAATGATTTCTAAGATTGCTTCAAAGACAAAAAATAATTTTGGAAATGGCAAAGAAAGAATTTAATGTAGACATATTGCTATACCAAAAATAAAGAGATACTTGTCTGTGAAATCTATTTAAATCCTTCACTACTAAGTTCCTTCTGTTAAGTATTAATTTGAGCACATGAAATACTTTCTGATTCTTTTATTTTTACTTATTTATCCATCTTTGAAAAACATAGGGTGCTAGAGGTTGTATACCCTGTCTAAGGGTATTTGTAAGAAATCAGCATTCATTTTTGACTTTCCAAAACACAAGGAGAATGAAAATATTCTTCGATGCGTGTAGACATAGTATCGACATTAAATACTGTTGATTTGCTAAGACCATCCTCCTATACGCAATGAGAAATGTAGGCTGCTACAACAACCATTGCCAGAGAGCTCACTGTTTCCTTATTCCAAGTTGATGTTATGCAAAAGTCCTTCACATATAAGAAAAATAGATGATATCATCTACAAAATGCAGATGAAATTGAGTGGATCTCTGAATTAGAAATGTGTTTCTCAGGAGGGTGAGGATCAACGCAGCAGAGAAAACAGAACGTAGGTCTATTGTGATGTGTTGCAAAAAAAAAAACATAAAACCCCACTGATTCATATTTTGTAGTATAAATTAACATTTTACACCCCCTGGCTGTCAATCAGACAGCTGGCCAACTTACTTCCTGGTTTGTTTAGCTCAGTGGAGTTAAATACAAGATTCAGCAATGCCCAGAGCACCTGACTTACAAAGACTTCTCATTGAGCTGCATTGGGAAGACTGTGATTGGACAGCTAAGAAAGTCTGGGCGGGGCTAGAAGGAGAGGACCTGTAAAGGCTGCAGACAAGAGAACTACAGGTCTTGAAAGCTGTTTTTAGATTTAATCCCAATGAAAAAATACATAATTAAATGTATCCCTGGTTTCATTGGGGGCATATCTACTAAATAATGATTTTAAATACAAAAATATACAAACTATATATATATATATATATATATATATATACACATACACACACAAACACACATACAAATATAAATGTAATACATAACAGGTAATAAATATATTCAACCATGGCAGGTGCATTCTATGCTGAGGTCTATTGCCATAGTTCTCTTAAAAGATTTTAGATTGAATGAAGATTTGACTGTGTCCCTGAGGTTATTCCATAATTGCAGTGCTCTGTAGGAAAATGAGGATCGAGCCACTTTATTTTTGTATTGCGGTATGCTAGATATCGTGCTAGTACTGGATCGAAGGTTATAGGAGGTGGGAACAGCTGGGGAGAACATTCTACTCGGGTAGGGTGGGAGCTTCCCATAAATGCTCTTATGCTCAAGGCTGGAGAGATGAAGAGTGCGTCGGGATTCCAGCGACAGCGAGTTTAGCTCTTTTAACATGTCACAGTGGTGGGTCAAGTAATCACATTCTAGTACAAAGCGGCAGAACGAATTATATAACGTATTGTTTATTAAGGTGGGTTTGCGGTGCGGGTGTATACACTACATCCCCATAATCAATGACCGGCATTAGCATTTGTTGCATTATCTGTTTCTTTACTGTAGGGCTTAGGCTGGATTTGTTTCTGTACAGGGCACCTAGTTTGGGGTAAAGTTTTGAAGATATTTTTTCAATGTGAAGGCCAAAAGGATAGATTGGGGTCTAGCAACCTACCTAGATATTTAAAAGAGCAGACTGCTGTCAGTGTGCTATTTGAATTTGTTCTGATACACAGTTGTTGATTTTATAGTTTACGTAATTTAGGTACAGTTCCAAAGATCATTGTAATGGTTTTGTCAGTGTTTAGCAAGAGTTTATCTGCTATCCACTTTTCTACCTCTGTGAATTGGTTTTGGAGCACAGCCTCAAGTTGCGGTAGCTTGGGTTTACTAGCGTACATTACAGTGTCGTCTGCATACATGTTTACAGTTGAAGATTTGCAGACGTTAGGCAGATCATTTATAAATAATGTGAATAGCAGGGGGCCCGAGTATGGAGCCTTGGGGAACACCACGCGTGACTGGAAGAGGGAGGGAAGCGCTATCGGAAATGGCCACATATTGCAATCGGTCTGAAACATACGATCGAAACCAGGTTAGCGGACGATCACCAATGCCTGAGTTTTTATGTTTTTGCAAAAGAATGCCATGGTCTACTTGTTACCGGAGGAATAACAGGAACAAACCGCAGAAGCCACACATAGAGATATGGACACAGGAATTCAGGAAGTAAGAGGCCTTTATCCACGTACCGATCGGGTCTCAGATGAACTCCTGTTCCAAAAATATCTGAGACGCAGAAAGCATGGTGCAGAGGCCTTTTGTTGGCAGCATATCCCCTCCCATACAGTATAACCCCTCCTATATTCCTCAGACCAATCAGCACACAGGATATTCAGGATAACCGTATATGGGCAGACATAGAAACATAGAAACCATTCGGCCCATCTAGTCTGCCCAATTTTCTAAATACTTTCATTAGTCCCTAGTCTTATCTTATAGTTAGGATAGCCTTACGCCTATCCCACGCATGCTTAAACTCCCTCACTGTGTTAACCTCTACCACTTCAGCTGGAAGGCTATTCCATGCATCCACTACCCCCTCAGTAAAGTAATACTTCCTGATATTAGTTTTAAACCTTTGCCCCTCTAATTTAAGACTATGTCCTCTTGTTGTGGTAGTTTTTCTTCTTTTAAATATAGTCTCCTCCTTTACTGTGTGGATTCCCTTTATATATTTAAATGTTTCTATCATGTCCCCCCTGTCTCGTGAAAATCACAGTGAGAAGTGCGGAAGCAATGAGACAGCCACTAGAGGCTGGATTAACCCATTTGTAAACATAGCAGTTTCTCTGAAACTGCTATGTTTACAGCAGGCAGGGTTAATCCTAGATGGACCTGGCACCCAGACTACTTCAATGAGCTGAAGTGGTCTGGGTGCCTATAGTGGTCCTTTAATAAGATTTAAACAAGCAGGTATAACTGTAGAGTTGATATTTCAGTGTGGCTTATTGGTTTATCCTGTTTTATAAAAAGTATTACTATTATTATTATTATTAGCATTTATTTAGCTAATTGTATTCCACAGCCCTGTATAATAAAACACTGCCCCCTCATGCTTGCCTCCTGTGTAGGAAGGGGAACAATATTATACCCCCTGGTCGTCCAGTGGATCATTGGTTGTCCAGTGGGCTGCCATTGGATTCATTGGTGGTAGTGGGGTCCCTGGGGATCAAGTGTGTTCCTTTGCAGCTGCATGCCTCCCAATGGAGTGTCGCTGAACCACAGACCACAGGGGAAGGAGGTTTTAATAGCTGGCATGGAGATCATTTGGTCTTCCTGCCAGAAACACAGATGGTCTGATGAGAATCAATTGGGCCATACTCAATTACAAAGAAGCGGTGCAGAGCCAGTTTGTGATGGAACACCGACACTCCATCTGCGCACACCTATGCTTGACATGTGTGATGGTAGTCACCATCACTGGGGGGGGCTGAAGATGGACACTTTATGTACATCCCCAGGTTGTTCTTATGTTTTAGTCTCCCTGTGCCCATTATAGAGCAGGGTGTGTAAAATGTATTGTTCATTATTAAATGTTTGTGTGCTCTCCTGTTCTGCTGATGCTTGCAATCAGCTAGGTGGATTTGGCTGTGATACCTGTACAGCGCCATCTGTTGCTTGCAAGGATCTTGAAGTGATGCCTGCAACTGGATTTGGCTAGTGAGCCTGTACAGTGCCATCTGTTAGTTGCAAGGATCTTGAAACAGATATATGCACTACCTGAATATCAAGGCTTGTTAATTTGCATGATCAGGTAGATTTGTATATTATGATTTCTGCAGGCTGGAGAGATAGTTTAACCCCTTCAGGACCGAGGACGTTTCAGGACCGTCATCGGCATTTTTGCGTTGCCGACCAGTGACGGTCCGGAACCGTCCTAACGGTCCAATGTACTTACCCGATCACCGTCGTTCTCCCGGTGGCGATGGTGTTGCTCCCGTTGTGGGAAGACTGCCTGCAGCCAGGACAGTCTCCCCGTGGCGGATTAGGACCCCTGGGGCCACAATAGGTGTCCATATGTCTGTCTGCAGGGGGCCTGCCTGTGCTGACAGGCAGTCTCCCTGCTAGGGCAAAATAAAATAAATAATTAAAGTTAAAGTTAATAAAAAAAATAATTATATATGTGTATATAAATATGATGTATAGACATTTATTATATCTATATAATATATGTTTATATATCATATGTATAATGTCATACTAAGTGTATTTTTATATTAATATGTACATATATTAATATAAAAATACACTTATAATTAAATTACACACGTATATATATCTATATATATATAATATATATAATAACTATATATATTGTATATAAATATTATTATAAAATACAAATAATAAGTCATTTTTTTATTTTATTTTTTTATTATTCTTTATTTTAGTTGTGTATATGATTATAACAGTCGCTTGTGAGGTACCCCAAAGGCAGTCCTCTAGCGCGTGATAAACAGTTTAAACATTGGGGTAGACGTTGGATCTAGCACATTTTTTAAGTTAGTAATGTTATGAACAGTATATATTTGCGTTGCTTAAGCATTTTAATACATAACACGAAACAACATCACTTGTATCTTTCTAGATAGTAGTTTTTTACGCTATGTCATAAGCTAGTCAAACATAAAATAATTATACTAAACTTGCATGAGCAAGATTAAAGTAACACAGTATATAATTAGAAGTTTGCAGGCTATAATCACAGAAGTATTTGGTCACTGATATGTCGTTTGGGCTAAGTAGCTAATCTCTAGCTTGGGTTACCGCGGGCGTCACCTTAACATGCGTGGGGATCGCGGGGTTGATCTGCTCGTGTTCCCCCAACCAGGTCTGGGGTCCACGTGTTTAATATGGCGAGTATATGTTGGGGCTTGTGTGCATTATAGTTGTTTGCGGTGGTATACTTTTGCCTGGAGTTGTGTCGTGGAATGTGTATGCAGATTGCTCTATGGTCTGATTATGCTGGTGGGTTGTCAGGTATGTCAGAGTGCGTGTGGGTCCGTAAGTACCGTCTGTGTCCGTGTTGACAGGGTCGGGGCCACGTTTCTAATGTCCACTGCAAAGTCCAGAGTGCGTCCAGAGTTAGCTGGTACCTAATCTCGGTAGAGGGCACTTGGGGCCACTGGGGACCCGGCAAGTTAGTCCTGTGGTACTGCTTCTGAAGCTCATAGTTTCGGGTGCTTCCGAAGTTGGCCGCGGTTGTTCTGGTGCAGGTGCTGTCGGAGGTCTCTACATGGGGTTTCCTCCTGTGTTCTCGCATGCCCGTTGCTTGGTAGTGATGTTCAGGACTGGAGCTCCTGGGCGTCTGCAGCCTGAGCGGTTTCGTCGGGTGAGGTAGCGTGTTCCATGCTGCAGAGGCACCCTGGAGGTTTCTTCTCGTTTCCCGCCTTTTATCTGTCCTGTCGTGGTCCCCTGCCGGTGCTTGTGGCCGCTTAGGGTGGTTTGCTGGCCTGTCTCGGGGGTCTGTGCTGTCTGCAGATTGGCTCTGCCATCTGGGTGACCCTGCAGTACGAGGTGAGTCACTCTTAATTTTGCCCATGTGGTTGTGGGCTGTCCGCCATCTTGGAATGCACCTTCTGGGCTGTATATTGCGGGCCGGTTCGCGGTTAGGTTCAGCAGACGGCTTTATTGGACGCCCGTGGGGACTGGGATCACCCCCGCCGGTCCAAAGGGGGGGGCAGCAGAGCGCCGTTTGGAGACCCGGGGGACTGGCCGTCTCTCCCTGGCTCAAGCTCACATAGGCCCCAGGCCATGGTCGGGTTACTCCTGTGCCGTATCGTGGCATGAGTGGTATCGCCGTGTGTGCTGTCATCTTGTGGGCAGTTTGAATGCCAAATTGGGTCTCTGTCTGCTTGTGGCACGCTGTTAGCTCCGATTCTTTGGCCCAGATCCTGGAGCTCAGACGAGACACGTATGATTCGTTCAGCGGTCAGGCTCCGCCCCCAAATAATAAGTAATTTAAATTAAATAAAACCATGTAAAAATAATAATAAAAATTTTAAAAAAATATATATCTATATGAAATTTTATTCTAACTGTATTTTGATAGTTTATATCAAAATACACTTAGAATGAAATTGTATATATATCTATGTATATATAAATAAATAAAAATAATACGAAATATACATATGTCCATATACAAAATTACATAAATAATTATATAAATATACACGTAGAGTTCAAATATATAAATATGCATATATATTTAAATTCTACGTGCGTATTTATGTAACATTTTTTACATAATTAAGTAATTTTTTTGATTGCAATTTGAGGGACCTGCCTGCCAACCCATGGGAGTTACTGTTTTACTCGGGAGACTTCGCTGAACACAAATATTAGTGATTCAAAACAGTAAAACATATAACAGCGATGATATTGTCAGTGAAAGTGACTTTTTTTTGCATTTTTCACACACAAACAGCACTTTTACTGATGATATAATTGTTGTGATACGTTTTCCTGTTTTGAAACACTAATATTTGTGTTCAGCAAAGTCTCCCGAGTATAACAGTACCCCCCATGTACAGGTTTTATAGCGTTTTTGAAAGTTACAGGGTCAAATACATGTGTCAAATATTTTCACATTGAAAAAGGCCAGGTTGGTTACGTTGCCTTTGAGAGCGTATGGTAGCCCAGGAATGAGAATTACCCCCATGATGGCATACCATTTGCAAAAGAAGACATCCCAAAGTATTGCAAATGGGGTATGTCCAGTCTTTTTTAGTAGCCACTTAGTCACAAACACTGGCCAAAATTAGTGTTCAATTTAGTTTTTTACTTTTTTCACACACAAACAAATATGAATGCTAACTTTGGCCAGTAATTTCGACTAAGTGGCTACTAAAAAAGACTGAACATACCCCATATTGAATACCCTGGGTTGTCTACTTTAAAAAAAAATATGTACATGTGGGGTGTTATTCAGAGATTTGTGACAGATAATAGTGTTACAATGTCACTATTGATAAATTTTAAAAATGTATGTTTTGAAACCGCAATATCCTACTTGTACCTATAGCCCTATAACTTGCTCAAAAAGCAAAAAAGCACGTAAACACTGGGTATTTTTAAACTCAGGACAAAATTTTGAATCTTTTTAGCAGTTTTTTTCATTCGCTTTTGTAGATGAGTAAAAGATTTTTCAAGTTAAAGTCAAAAAACATTTATTTTTTTCAATTTTTCATCATTTTTTTTTTAGTTTTTTTAAATTAAATTACATGAGATTATATAAATAATGGTATGTAAAGAAAGCCGCTTTTGTCCTGAATAAAACAATATAATTTGTATGGGAACAGTAAATGAGAGAGCGGAAAATTACAGCTAAACACAAACACCACAAAAGTGTAAAAAGAGGCCTGGTCGCAAATGTACAACATCGCAGTCCAGTCCTTAAGGGGTTAAGTTAATTATTATTGTGAGTTCCTTTGTGTTTCCCCATATGATTTTATTATTTGTATTTTATTGCGTGGTCACCATAAGGTAAATGCCATGTGCATATGGGTTAGTCCCGAGTTAAAAATAAAGCTGTGTGTGTTAGTTCCTTTTAGAACTGTGTGTCCTGTGTTGATTTGTTCAGGGATCCCAGTAACAGAGTCTTCAGACCTGTTGGCTGGCTGCATGGTCACTGTAGTCTGGGACAATTCAAAAAGAGCTGGGCCTGAGAGCCACAGGAGCTTGTCACAGTGCAGGCTGAGGTGTGGATACCTGCCTAGAAAAGCGAGAGTTTCAGCCTAGTCAGATAGAAGAATTCTGAACATTCCAGATTCCCTGAAAGTGGCCAAAAAGCGCAATGGGCGGAGGTACTCAGTCAGAGTTCAGAGTGCAACCATAATATATATATTAACTATAAGCGCCCTTGGACATGTTTCCTTGTTCATGGTTGGACAGTGCTGAGGGGCAGGTAAGTCCAGTGCTCTTGGCCTATTATTGTCATCGAAGGTTGAACAAATTTTCATTCAATATTTAGGGTACATTCCGTAGACAATTCTGGGGAGCATTTGGGAGCTGAAGCCCCTAATGCGGGACTTTTTAACTCTTGATCTCTACAGGTACTGGAGGGCGGTAATGATTTAATGAACCGCCCAATATAAAAACAAAGATTGCTATTATAGTGCTCCACAAATCTACTAAGAAGGCGGTTGTGGTGGCCCCGAGTATGGGCTGAATTAAGAGGCCTGGTACTGACAATTACAATGGGCCTAATTACAGAATCTTATTGACAGAAAACACTAAAACAGTTATACCTCCCAAGCGACACATATCTAGTGGGTGTGGTGCTGGAGGGAAACTCACAGGATGCAGCTATAAGAAAACACAAACCCTATGATAATCTCTCGCTTTCATCTCTCAAGCAAATCCATACACCCTAACAGCAGGACGTCGGTAGACAGGGTAAAAGGGTGGGCCACTTACGGCACATAAGGGGACAAGGGGACATGCCAGTGGCGTACTAAGGGGGGGGCGGTCCGCCCCGGGTGCCACCAGGGTGGGAGGTGCCATGACCCTGGTCTGTGGTCGCACAGTGCCCCCCCCCATGGTAGTTAGGTGCTGGGCGGCCAGAACAGCTCACACACTAAGAGCAGCTGAACTGGCCGCACGGAGGTAAAGTGGAGGCGGAGCTAACACAAATTGGGGCGGAGCCAAACCGGCAGCAGGGGCGGGGCTTAATACGGCCCTTACTGGTTACTGCTGCCCATGGAGGTGCAGTAAGATGGAATCCCTGCTTCTCCACAGGCTTCAGGGAAGGACTTCAGGAAACCACTCCTCCAGCCCACTGTCTGTAAGTAAGAGTGTGTATCTGTGTCTGTGTGTGTGTGTGTGTGTGTGAGTCTGTGTGTGTGTGTGTGTGTGAGTCTGTCTGTGTGTGTGTGTCTGTGTCTCTGTGTGTGTGTGTGACGTGTGTGTGTCTCTGTGTGTGTGACTGTGTGTGTCTGTGTGTGTGTGTCTCTGTGTGTGTGTGTAAAACTGTCTGCCTGTAACTGTGTGTGCGTGTGTGTGTGTAACTGCCTGTAACTGTGTGTGTTTGAGACTGTCTGCCTGTAACTGTGTGTGTGTGTCTGCCTGTAACTGTGTGTGTGTGACTGTGTGTGTGACTCTCTTCCTGTGACTGTGTGTGTGAGTGACTGTATATGTGACTGTCTGCCTGTGACTGTGTGTGACTACCTGTAACTGACTGTGTGTGTGTAACTGTCTGCCTACAACTGTGTGTGTGACTGCATGTGACTATGTATGTGTGACTGTCTGCCTGTGACTGTTTGATGTTGCCTGTAACCGTGTGTCTATCTGCATAGTCATGCGTACGGGGTGTGCCTGGTGTGTCTGGGCATACCCTAATCCCTGCGGCACACGCTATGTGCCTCCCTCCATGGGCCGGTGAGGGAGATCAAAGATCTAACTCACCGGCCCACAGAAGCATGGAGGGAGGCAGGAGAGGACCCGGGGAGCTCTAGCCAGCAGCTCCGCCAGGTTCCTCTCGCAAGATCTGAGCGTTGCGACGGCAACACTCAGATCTCGCGAGAGTGAACTCTAGCCTTGCAGGCTGCGGGGCTAGAGTTCACTCACCACTGGACCACCAGGGATGGCAGCAGCACCGTCCCCCCTCCCTACATAAGGTAAGAAGGGAGGGGGGATACACAAACAGCACCCACACACAGCATACACACACTAACAGCACCCTTACACACACAGCACCCATATACACACACACAAACACACACACTAATAGCACCCTCACACACACAGTGCCCTCACAAACAAACACACACACAGTGCCTTCACACACACAGCAGTGTGTGTGTATATATATATATATATATATATATATTAAGCAGCGCGTGTTTGTGCTTTAGGGTGCACACCCTTATGCAGTGGGCTGCATATGCCTATGGCTATCTGTCTGTGACTGTGTGCATGTGACTGTCTGCTGCTGCCTTTAACTGTGTGTGTGTGTCAATGTATATGTGACTGTCTGTGACTGTATGTGTGACTGTCTGCATGTGACTGTGTGCGTGTGACTGTCTGCCTGTAATTGTGTGTGACTGTATGCCTGTAACTGTGTGTGTGACTGCCTGCCTGTAAATGTGTGTGTGGGGCTGCAGGGACAGGAGTGTTTATAAGGGGGGATAAGCAAGGGATTTATGGAAGGGGGTTGCAGGGGTTTTGTAGACGGGGTGCAGTACAGGATTTGTAGAAGGGGCAGGACAAAGGTTTTGTAAGAGGGACTGACAGCTTTTTTGCAAAGTTTACAAATTGTAAAAAAAAAAAGAAAACATTTAAATATTTTTTCAGGTTCTTTTGGGGGGGGAGGGGGGTGCCACGCTGTGCATGTGAGCTTGTACATAATGGCATGCTCACCACGTCTAGAGGGGTATCAGCTACACCTCGCAGCCGAGGCCCCAGGAAGGCTGAAATGATCATCTGGGGTTTTTGTATCTCTTATACAGAAAGAATCCCTTTGCAGTTATGGCACTGTTAATATTATTTATCAATATCATTTATCATTATAGAATTGATATAGAGCCATGTTCAAACTAGCTTACAATCTATTCTCTTCTCTTTACAAAAGTTAGACACCTGTTTGCTCCCTTTAACTCACCCCTGAGTCCTTATTTATGTCGAACCAAAATGAAAGCCTGTAAAATGGACTATGGGTCCTACGAATGTGTTCGGTATTTTCCAGGTTGTTTCACTAAGCCCTTAACTGCCAGAAACGGCCTCTTTATATCAACAAAAAGATGAATTGGACTCTGCATCCAAATTGACTATGCACCCAAATGATTTTGGTCATCGAGATGATTTGGACTGAAATTTGTTATTCCCTTCCTTAATAACCCTGGGATTTTTAACATTATTTTTCACATTCTTTTTAAGTGGACTATTTTATTTCTGTCAGTTTAACTACAAAATAAATCAGAAAAATAATTATAATTACATAACAATTTTAGTTTCTATGGAATAGTAATAATAATAACCTTAATGCAATGCAAAAAAAAGGATCTCAAGTAATTTAGCAATCCAATTACATTTTAAACAAGCTTCTTCATATTGAAAGTAAATTGATTCAGTGGTAGTGATCGTTGAAAATGTTACAGTAAATAATCATGCAGGTGTATTTAAAATTTGTATACTCTTTTTTTTTTCTGACCTTTTCCTTTAGCTCTCTGAGTGCCATAGTATGCAAATTAATTGCAAAGTATCTGTATTCGTTCAATTTAGTGAGTTATCTAACTGCTGTAGATGAGTTACTTAATTTTACTGGCTCTATTAACAGACTTTAACAGCTATTTTCCCCTAAAGTCACCCTCCCATTCCCTTTCAACATATAGCACTACTACTATCAACATTCACTACCAAACACCTTTAAGTTCTGAAATCAGACTGGTAAAAAACAAAATCTTCCATCAGAAAACATCAGCTCTCAAAAAATATATGTATCTGAAAACATAAAACAGTTAAATATTTGATAGAGTAGAAGTAGAATCTTAAAGGAGCACTATAGCATTAGTAATACAAAGAGGTATTCCTTATGCTATAGTGCCCAAGTCACAGTGTAGGTGATTGGGCCAGCACTGCGAGAGTTAAAAAAGATAGCTAACTCAACATTTTTCTCTTGTAGTGCCAATCTCCCTGCTCAAGCGCCCCCTCTTTGGCTGAGATCATAAAGATGAATGCTATTTTACGCAATCGCCTCTGGTGGCTGTTATACGAACTGCCACTAGAGGCAGGTTAACCCTGTAACGTAAGCATTGCTGTTATGCAGAACGGCAATGTTTTCAACTGCAAGCTTAAAAGGGGGGCAAGTAGTATGTATTGAAGCATATACACTGCATTCTGGGAAATGCCCTAAAAAAATAGAACAGGCATCCCTCGCTATGACAACTTAATAAGGATAGTACAGACTTGGCATATATCCACCAAGGTAAAAGATAAAGATAATGTCCAAAAGTAAAATATTTTGGCATGGGATAAAAGGGCGGGAAAAAAACCCTCTAAAAACGTAGAGAGATCCTGAACGCATATTGCCTACACAGATGCTTTATCAATATAGACTTCGTTCCCACACTCCATGTTTAAAAAGGGAAGACAGGGGAGTTATCTCCACGCTAGCGTAATTGGAAATTCAGAGCAACCCATAGTTGCTTCTCTCCACTCCCCTATCAGAAGGGAGTAAATTAATCTCTATGGACTGAAACTAACTAGATATTTAGTAATTCTCCCTTCAATCCCCACTACCTAAAGGCAGACTAAATACGCAAAACATTGGGATTCATCCACCCAAATGTAGTGATTTAAGGCACTATTGACCCAAGATCTTGAGAATGACAGGGATTCACTAGTAATCACGAACTGGAAAATTCTAAGGTGTAGGTGTGACATTTACCCTTTAAAAGTAATTAGCTAAATAAAAATACTAAATAAATACCAATGTAATCTGTAATACAAAATGAGTCCAAAATTATTTTTTTAAATACAAAATCTAATAGGGACAATAAGAATATATACATAAATCCAAATGGGTTGATACAACCAAATTATATCGTCTATCCAACGGATCACTGAGAAATACAAAAAGGGATTACCCAGACTAATATTTTCCCAGGATTTGCCAAATATTAGTTATTGTAGATATCTATTAAAAGGTGGCACATGGCACCCGGACTACTTCATTGAGATTAAGTAAAATAGGTGCCTATAGTGTTCCTTAAAAATAAGTAGTAGTAATTAAAAACGTAAACGAGAAATGTGTACGTTGAGCCAATGAAGGCAAGTATGTCTCAAACAGAATAATAAACTGCTGTTTGAAGAAGCAGATGACCATTTAACCCCTTAAGGACACATGACATGTCTGACATGTCATGATTCCCTTTTATTCCAGAAGTTTGGTCCTCAAGGGGTTAAAGAGCGTGATATAAAATGGAGGCGAGTGAATAAAATCTATTAACTGCATTTACGGGTGGTCTGGTTTAGATTTGGTATACCAAAAAAAAAAGGAAAATAGTAGGATGACTTGCCGGGGTTCATAAAGTCTGAAAATACTTTATGAAAAATGGGCAAGTGAAAATATCTTTGACAAGGGCCAAACAGTGATGACTAGATGACTAGGCCAGAGCCATCTCTGAAATGGCAAGTCTTGTGGGGTGTTCCCAGTATTCAGTGGCTAGTACCAAACTAAAGTTTTGATGGAAATGACAACTGGTGAACCGGTGTCAGGGGCTTGGGGGCCCAAGGCTCATTGATGCATGAGGGATGACCGGGTGCGTGTGCATCGTTTACCTGGAGAAGAGATGGCAGCAGGATGCACTATGTGAAGAAAGCAGGCCAGTGGAGGCAGTGTTATTCTCTGGGCAATGTTTTACTGGGAAACCTTAGGTCATGGCCTTCATGTAGGGCTACTCTGACAAGTACCAACTACCTAGAGATTGTTGCAGACCACGTACACCCCTTCATGGCAATTGTGTTTCCTGATGTGTTTTATGAATTGTTATGAAATGTTCACTGACTTATTCGGAAATGGTTTGAGGAACATGACAAAGAGTTCAAGATGTTGCCTTGGCCTCCAAATTCCCCAGATCTCCATCCGATTAAGCACCTGTGAGATGTGCTGGAACAATACATTTGATCTATGGAGGACCCACCTCGAAACTTGCAGGACTTAAAGGATCTGCTTTTACGTCTTGGTGCGAGATACCACAGAACACGTTCAGAGGTTTTGTAGAGTCCATGACTCAAAGCATCAGAGCTGATTTGGCAGCACAAGGGGGACCTATATGATTTTAGGCTGATGAGTGTAAGTGTCATGTCTATCTTGTGTAGCGATCACAAGTTCTTCCATTTGTAAAATGCAGTTGTGACCACAAGGGCAATACCCAGATGTTTTTGAACTACAGGTTCCATAATACTTTGCCATTCTAAAGGCTAACTACTTACAGGGACCCTAGACTGAAATATACTACATTTAACTGTTTTAATTCACTGCCCTGAGAGACAGCGCCAATTAAACAGCTGTTTAACCAACATTACCTTCACTTCCAATATAAAAAAATCTGTGGCGCTTTCCTTTTAAGAAAAATATAAAATGGTTATCCCTTTAAACGATTAATACTCCCCTATATATCAGAATCAGATATCCAATGAGTTAGTGCACAAAATTGGGAAAATTTAAATTGACAGAACTTATTTGGAATAATATTTTGTAGAATAAAAGATGTATATATAAGTATTGTCCTGAAGCTCTTATGATAATTAGCACAATACTTATATATACATCTTTTATGCTACAAAATATTATTCCAAATGAGTTCTGTCAATTTTAATTTTCCCAATTTTGTGTGCTAACTCATTGGTTTAATATATTACCTTTCCTTTAACAGATGGCACAAAAAATTTAATAGTTATCTGTCATGCAACCCTCAGGTCCTGGTGAACATCTCTTCTAATAGTTTTTTTGTCAATCTTTATTTAGGAAGTTTTTTGTTTTTCTTAAATGAATAAAATGAAATAATGACAGAAATAAGAGAGATTTCCCACCCAGTGTGACAAAGGACGGCAGATTATTGCGCATCAGAGTACGATTCATACATTAGAAATAAAAGCATGAGGACGCTGTGTGCGCATGGAGGTAGTTGAAATATTAATTTAACACAATAGTACAAAATACCTGAGGAGTAGATACCACCTTTGGGTCCCAATGATAAAGAGAAAGAAAAGGAATAAAGAGAGTGGAACCCCTAAGTAGGTAGTGGATAAATTGTTGTAACTGGAGGTAATAGAACTGTGTCAAGTTTGTGGGATTAGATTGGGCTGCAAGGGAGCTTTGACTATTAAAGCGGCACTGTCTTGGCGCATCCTTTTTTTTTTTTAACCCTCCTCCCAACTCCACTACATCTAATTGCCCCCCTAGTAATCCCCAAATGCTCCTAAGCCCCCATATTACTTATTTTTTAATCTTTATTTTGTGCCCAGACCTAGGTCCTGGGTCGCCACCGTCTTTGTGTGGGCAGATGAAGGCCCTGTGGGACACATCATCTGCACACACTTGATAGCGCTGTAAAATTAAAATTAAACACGTGGGCATTCGCTAGTGTCTGAAATTCAAACAGGAATTTCGTCCATTCCTTCGACAGAAAGACAAATGAATGAATAGAAATTTCAGATGAACAAACAAACACCAAATGTCAGTGTTCATTTGTTTGTTCGTCCAGTTTATTACAAGGAGGGAGCTACCGGCTCGTAGCTCCCTACTTGTAATATGTAAAAATAGAAGCGGCAGAGAGCAGTGCTCCCTGCCACTTCCTAAGCACCCCATGTTCTACGGGGGTCAATATGACCAACATATTAGCATAAGGGAGATTGAAATCTCCCAAATGCCCCTACTCGCTATGCCACGAGTAGGGGCATGTCTACTAAACAGTGTGCAGCCTGTGGCTTCTCACTGTTAAACTCCCCCCCTTCTAATACATGGGGACATAGGGTCTACCTTGGCCCCATCCATGAATGGGGGGGACCTAAGGTCTATATGGTCCCGGGTGGGGGGGACCTAAGGTCTATATGGTGCCAGGAAAATTAGTTTGTTTTCCTGGCACTATAGTGGTCCTTTATCCCCTTAAGGACGGCGGGCGTGCTATGCCGTCCTTAGGGACCTGGCTCTAAATGCTGGGGGGCGGCATAGCACGTCCCCGTCGACCTTTCTACTTACCCCAGGGAGTCCCCCTCCGGCCCCCCCTGGGTCATGTGATTGCAAGGTCCTTTCAAGGACCTCGCGATCACATGGACAGCATAGCCGTCCATGTCAGTGCTAGCAGGGGGAGTGCCTGAAAAAAATAAAATAACCGTTTAAAACAGTTTAAAATTACATTATATATACTTAGATCATATATATATTTATTATATATATGATCTAAGTAAATAAGTATATGATCTAAGTATATATATATATATGCATATACATACATAAACATAAATACATACACTGTCTAAGTGTATTTTAATAGTAATATATATATAATTATATATATATATATATATATAAATATCAAAGAACACGTACAATGATATTGATGAAATATATATATATATAATTATCATGATATATATACATTTATATATAATAGAAAATATATATGTAAATACGTTAAAAAAGAAAATTAAAAAAATAATAAAAAATAAATTATATATATATATGTGTAATTTCGTTCTAACTGTATTTTAAATTAATATGTTTTTATATTGATATAAAAATACACGTAGAACAAAACAATGTATATATATCTATATACATAAGTATATATCACTATATATATATACCTATATATAAATAAAAATAATTTAAAAAAATGATATACATATATATATATATATATATATACATATACACATATACATGTGTGTATATATATATATTAATTCTACGTGTATATATTTATGTAATAATTTTACATAATTAGGTCATTTTATTAATTACAATTTGCGGGACCTGCCTGACAACCCAGGCCAAAAGTCCAGGGAATTTAATTTGCTAGCACTATATTTAACTCTGTAACTTTCCAAGAGACCATAAAACCTGTACATGGGGTGTACTGTTTTACTCGGGAGACTTCACTGAACACAAATATTAGTGTTTCAAAACAGTAAAATGTATTACAACTATGATATCCTTAGTGCAATTGAATTTTTTTGCATTTTTCACACACAAATGGCACTTACACTGACGATATAATTGGGTTTTTTTGCAGTACATATAATGAATACAAACTGGCATGAGGTACCCCAACGGCAATCCTCGAGCTGCTTAGCATAAGTAACAAGTAGGGGAATCGCTAGCAATGCACAATTTTTATAGTATAATAAATACAAGATAAACATCAGGTTTTAAGTAACATACACTATTATGAGGTGCGCACTTCTGTCATGTCTTGCCCGGGGAGAAACATTAGGTACCTTGCTGACATTAGGTACCTTGCTGTATATAATCATGCTGTGGATAGTATATGAGTTAGGATCTAATACGATTTGTATGCATCAGGTACCCCTGGGTCTGCAATGCTTGGGCGGTAAAGGAGACCCGTTGGGGACTATGTGGTACGGGTTGTTCGTTGTCGCTGCAGGCCATGTAACACATTTAAGCTATATAGTTTGGGTCAGACTGGGCCCTAGATAAGTGGGCGTTGCATATGAAGCAGACTATTTGTTCGGGTAATTCTAAGTCATATTACTTGTGTGGTATGGGCCCATAGGGTCCGGCTAATCAAGGCAGCGAGGGTTAATGGCATGCTATGCTTAAGGTGCTGGGACAGGTTATGGGACATTTTAACTGTACATCAATTTATAAAACAAATTAAATGAATATAGCAAATTATATGAAAAGGCATGGATGTTACTCTGGGCGTTCGGCTAATTAAGTCCTGCACTACGCGGCTGGTAGCCAGAGAGGGGGCAGCTGCAAACCTTCATCCGAAGCCAGTGTTTTGTTTTAAGAGATAGTCCGTTTTATTGCCCAGCATAGTGTCTCCCTTCGCCCTCCTACTGGCCAGTGCCAAGTGCCGGTCTTCAGTCGAGTCTGATGCGATCAGATGCAATGTGTTTATACCGGGTCTCTTCTTCGGGCTCAGTCCGTGAGTGTAGGTGTGTGAAGATGCAGCGTGTAGGGGAGCTCTTTCTTCTAGAGTGTACTGGGGTTAGAGCCCTGTTGCTGCGGGCCTGGTGACCGCCGGTTGTCAGTTGCCATCCAGGTTTGGGTCTGTCTCAGCTGGGTGGAGCCGCAGCGTCTCAGAGGAGGGAATCCTCTCCTGCCCCGGAGCTGTGTGAGGGCTGGTGCTTGTTGGCCATGAGCCTGAGAACCTTCGTGGTCCAGGGTCAGACCTTTTGGGGTGGTGCGGGGAGTCTTAGCAGGTCGCTTGAGTGTTCGCTTTGCCGCTCTCCGCCGGTGTGGCCGGCACCTCTGGGGCATGCCCCTTGTTGCTCTCAGCCTGAGAGGGCCTTGGATGTGGGAGTTTGAAGTATGGGTCTTAGATTTGCCCTGAGGAGGACCCCCAATCATCCGCCCGCCATCGGCTCTGGCCCTCGTGGGTAGGTTTTGGCAGGGTGCTTCAGGCTGTAAGCGTGCTTGTAACTTGGCCCAGAAGCGGTCAAAGATTAGAGTAATGGGGTCTCTTGCGTGGTCCCCGGTGTCCGTTACTTCATGTTATTGTCATGGCTTGTCAGACAC
>OW240915.1:29144491-29231633 GCA_933207985.1 Pelobates cultripes
TTTCTGTGTCCTCTTTGGCACTCAGAGCAGACGTACACAGGTGTGTTATGCTTTCAATATGTTTTTGCTTTGTATCCTTATGGTGATACAGGTGTTTCCTCTTCTCGATAACTTATATATCTAGCCGTCCAGTCGTTCTGTACAATTCCCCAGGTAGAGATCTAGACAATCAATTTCCTTGCAGAGTTAGACTAAAAACTAGCTCGGAAACAATACCATATATAATGCATTCTAAATCTGGTCTTTATTGTTATCTAAAGATCCGAAAAAATACATATTTGGCAAAGGATTTGAATTGGGAAAAAAAAAAATGAACTATGTGTACACTGGCTTTGAATTTACTTTACGTGCCTTTTTATTTCTGAAAAGTAATAATTGGACAATGTGTTTATGAAATGCATGTGTTCTATCAACGTTGAACACATGATGTATTTAACATGTGCCATACGGAACAATGGGGGAAAGAATAGGAGCAAATGTAATGCTACATCTGTGGACTGTTATACATAGAAAATGTTAATCATTTGCTTATTAATTCAAATGGCTAGAATTACAAGCACGGAACAGAGCTTGCCAAATAAATGACAGTGAGAAATGTTGCTCTTCATTTTCCGTTGCGATGAGAATGGAAGAAGATTGCTGTGAGAGCAGTTACTGAGATACATGCACATCAATAGCCCTTCTTGGACCCCAAACCCTCTGCCCTTCTTTCCGCTAATGTGTTCTTTTTCTAAAAGTTTAATGTGCAGTATATGAGTATATCACAGAGCTTTACAGATAAAAAAAAAATCACATCAATGTGTTATATGCATGAGCATATTGCAGAAATCCATAGCAATAAAATTCACAGTTAATTTGTTGTGTGCATAAGGGTATCATACAGCTCTATAGCATGAAAAATCACAGTTAAAGCGGCTCTTCCACCCCCTCTCTCCGAAACCTAGAGCCAGACCTGTCTGTGTATTTACATGTGTGCCAGTGTGTGTCTATTAAAGGGATTCTCTAGTGCCAGGAAAACAACCCCGTTTTACTGACACGAGAGAATCATGGAGTGCCCCCATCCCTCCTGCCCCCATCCCACGTCATTGAAGGGGTTAAAACCTCTTCAGACACTTACCTGAATCCAGCGCAGATGTCCCTTGGCACTGGGCCAGGCTCCACCCACGCTCCTCCCCCGCCAACATCAGCTGGCGGGGGAGACCTAATGCGCATTATTCAATTTTTTTCCTATGGTAGCTGGTAGACAGCCACTAGAGGAGGACTTAACCCTGCATGGTAATTATTGCAGTTTATAAAAACTGCAATAATTACACTTGCAGGGTTAAGGGTGATGGGAGTTGGCACCCAGACCATTTCAATGGGCTGAAGTGGTCTGGGTACCTACAGTGTCCCTTTAATGTGTGTGGAATTCAAACACCAACATTCACACACATACTCCATACAAAAAACATGCTTACAAACAATGTGTGTGTGTGTCTGTGTATATATTACTATATTATTATACTTTACACACACTGTATCCATAACACACACAGCCTGTTTCCACTCTATACGTACTGCATCCTTGTGGGCGGACTTGGAGGCAAGCCCTGAGGGCAGACTTGGAGCTGTGTACCTGACATCCATACTTACTGCCATTAAATATTATGAAACAGGCAATATGTCATTCTAGCCTTCAAAAATTAGTCCTTTAAATGAAGGCAAGATAGAATTAGACTGAATTGGAGATAACTGTAGGAAAAGTCAAATGGGAGAAGGTGTTTTATCAAGGTGCTGTCACCTTGCTTTAAATGGGTTGGTGATGATATTTAACTGGATGGGATGCAGTAGGTGCTGTGTGACTGCATTGATTTAGGCTTATCTGCACTAACTAAATGCTGAGTGGTGGTCGGTACCAGTGGAGGTGGGTGTGAGCACTGTGTAGACATTAAAAACAGTAGTTGCCCAAGAAAACATGTTGGTATTTATATTAATCAACTATCTGCAAAATGATTGCTTAGTGACTACATTTTACCAATAACCATGGAAACAAGCCCTTGTCTTTACAAAAGGAATACCTGGGTTGTTAAACTTGCATTTTACTAAGACTAAATTTTATAGTTAGTGTTCTACCAACAGCGTTATTAATATTTTCTCTTATTATTATATAATCAATCCCACTTGATAGGGGGGGAGCCAGACAAGAAGTAAAGCCACTGTTGGCACCCACCCTAAGTAGGCACCCTAGGCAGCCACCTGCTTAGCCCTGATCAAAGTGCAGAGACGAGCTACAACATTGATAAAAGGAATGGAGAATTTTAGTCACGAAGAAAGGTTAAACATTTAAATCTCTTTAGTTTGGAAAAACGGTGCCTGAGAGGGGATATGATAACATTATACAAAAATATTCAGGGCCAGTACAAACCTTTATCTGGAAATCTATTCATAAACAGGGCTATACATAGGACACGAGGTCACACATTTAGGCTAGAAGAAAGGAGATTTAATCTAAGGCAAAGAAAAGTTTTTTGTTTTTTACAGTAAAAGCAATAAGGATATGGAATTCTCTGCCTGAGGAGGTGCTTTTATCAGAGTCCATAAAGGTGTTTAAACAACAATTGGATAAATACTTCACAAAACATAACATACAGGGATATAATTTCTAATTAGTGGGGTAATAGCTACTTAATCCAAGGTGATATCTGACTGCCATTTTTGGGATCAAGAAGGATTCTTTTCTTGGTTTGTTCCAAAATTGGAAGCGCTTCAGATTGGGTTTTTTGCCTTCTTTTGGATCAACAGCTTAAACATGTGTGAGGAAAGCAGAACTTGATGAACGCAAGTCTCTTTTCAGCTATGTAACTATGTAACTATGCAATCTCACTTGGTAAGCCCCACTGGAAATTTGGTTTGTAGCTTATACAAGACCATTTTTCATACTTAATAGCTGTAACTTCCTTCCACTAGGCCTTCCATAACCCTCCCTACCTCTCCTCACTCATCTCTCTCTATACAGCTACCATTTCTCACCACTTTTTCAACTCCACATCCCTTATCCAACCTCCCACACCACTGTGCTCCACCTTGACCCCATTCATTTTCACCAAAGCCCTCTATCACTGGAATAAGTCCACTCTTGACATCCAGCGGGCCACCTCTCTTTCTGCAAACACCTAAAGACATATGTCTTCACTAGAGCCATCAAACCATTTGATAATGCATTATTTTAAATTCCTTTTAATATTTTTGTTATATTAATCTCAGATTTTAAACATTTGTATGGGCAAATGCTAGAGGGACAAATATCTCTCATCAGATTGCAAATATTTATAATATATAAAAAGGGCAAAACATAACCTATAGAGGGATTTGTATTTATTGTTTTTTGATAATAAGATTAGCCTTAAATCTTTCCATAAAAAATAAAAGCACATGTGAAAAACATAAATGCATTGCGTTCTGAATATGGTTCTAATATGATTGTGGGAGAGATCATGGGAGAACGTAGGCTAATTTGCCAATAAATGGTTATTTTAGTCCTCGTAACATTTAAACACATGGCAAATATTAAGAACAATTGCAAAAAAAGGGGGATATAACACAGAATTAAAATGTGTAGTAATTCTTAGATCCAAAAAAATAATTATATTTACATACATAAGAATTGCAGACATTACTCTTGGAGTAACAGGAGTTGTAATTTACTTTAGCTGGGTGACTATAGATTAGATTCAGTAATATATTAAATATATATCTCTCATGCCCACACATGTACCTACTTCATGTCAACAATGGCACATTAAAGGGACACTATAGTCACCTGAACAACTTTAGCTTAATGAAGCAGTTTTGGTGTATAGAACATGCCCCTGCAGCCTCACTGCTCAATCCTCTGCCATTTAGGAGTTAAATCCCTTTGTTTATGAACCCTAGTCACACCTCCCTGCATGTGACTTGCACAGCCTTCCATAAACACTTCCTGTAAAGACAGCCCTATTTAGGCTTTCTTTATTGCAAGTTCTGTTTAATTAAGATTTTCTTATCCCCTGCTATGTTAATAGCTTGCTAGACCCTGCAAGACCCTCCTGTATGTGATTAAACTTCAATTTAGAGATTTAGATACAATTATTTAAGGTAAATTACATCTGTTTGAAAGTGAAACCAGTTTTTTTTTCATGCAGGCTCTGTCAATCATAGCCAGGGGAGGTGTGGCTAGGGCTGCATAAACATGTTTACATGTGAAGGGTTAAAACCTGAGGGGCCTGGCACCAAGACCACTTCATTAAGCTAAAGTAGTCTGGGTGAATATAGTGTCCCTTTAAGCAGAACCATAACATCTCCAAACTGGATGTGGACACATGACACTGAATAAGGTGGAACATCTGGAGGAAGGGACAGACTCATCAAATAGATCCTATAAATATTGCAATTGGGACTGGATACTGTATGCACTGGATGAAAATATATTGGTTGAAATGTGTTGTGCTTTTGGAAAGCTTATTACTGGTGATAAGTATTCACTTTATTTCACCATTTGTTGTGAATTTTTGGCTTTTCTTGCCCTTTTTAAATATTGGTTTTAATATTGGTTTTAAACAATAAAAACATTTTTTACATTTATTTATTGGCTGCTGTATTGGAAACTCATCTTCTATCCAAAGCTCATTAAAGGACCACTATAGTGCCAGGAAAACATACTCGTTTTCCTGGCACTATAGTGCCCTGATGGTGCCCCCACCCTCAGGGACCCCCTCCCGCCCGGCTCTGGAAAGGGGAAAAGGGGGGAAAACTTACCTTTTTCCAGCGCTGGGCGGAGAGCTCTCTGCCTCTTCTCCTCCTCCGATCCGCCCCATTGGCTGAATGCGCACGCGCGGCAAGAGCTGCGCGCGCATTCAGCCGGTCACATAGGAAAGCATTCATAATGCTTTCCTATGGACGCTGGCGTGCTCTCACTGTGAAAATCAATGAGACAGCCACTAGAGGGAATGGGGGAAGGCTTAACCCATTGATAAACATAGCAGTTTCTCTGAAACTGCTATGTTTATGAAAAAAATGGGTTAACCCTAGAAGGACCTGGGACCCAGACCACTTCATTAAGCTGAAGTGGTCTGGGTGCCTAGAGTGGTCCTTTAAGGGGGCATCCTGGAGCTGTCAGGATACACTGAATCCCCAACACGCAGAACTTAAAGAAACCCTTAGGCTTATTACCTGACCTTAGAATGGCTGGATTAAACGTATAAGAAGAAAAGTACAGGACAGGCCGAGGTCAGGAAAACATAGTGTACGTAAACAGTAGACAAGCCAAAGTTCAAGGAATAAATAAGTCAGAATAGTCAAATAACAAGCCAAAGTCAAAATACACAAGAAACAATACCATAAACGAGCATTTGGATAACCTCAATGGAAACCACAGCAGGGCACTGAGAAATGTTCAAAGAAGGCTTAAAGGACCACTATAGGCACCCAGGTCCAGCTAGGTTTAACCCTTTGTTCTATAAACATAGTAGTTTTAGAGAAACTGCTATGTTTATATTAGGGTTAATCCAGCCTCTAGTGGCTGTATCATTGACAGCCGCTAGAGGCGCTTCCGCGTTTCTCCCTGTGATTTTCACAGTGAGAAGACGCCAGCGTCCATAGGAAAGCATTGAGAATGCTTTCCTATGGACTGGCTGAATGCGAGCGTGGCTACTGCCGCGCATGCGCATTCAGCCGAGGAGGAGAGGAGGAGGAGAGTACCCCGCCCAACGCTGGAGAAAGAGGTAAGTTTAACCCCTTCCACACCCTAGAGCCCAGCGGGAGGGGGACCATGAGGGTGGGGGCACCCTCGGGGCAATATAGTGCCAGGAAAACATACTTGTTTTCCTGGCACTATAGTGGTCCTTTAAAGAAGAGCTAACAATTGTTTTTTTGTTTTATTTTCTACATAATATTAGACATGAAATTTATGCAAAACCTGTAGCACATTTCTCATTGATCTTTATCGAAACTCTGTGCTGTACTGTCACCTTTATAGCTGCCAACTTCTATTCCCCAACCACATCACTGTAATATGATGAATGTGAATACATAGTGTTCCAAAGTGGAAGATCAAGTGAAATGTCTCACTATGCTGGAGTGGATTGCCTATAAAAGCAGCCAGGAGTTAATGACTTAAAGGAAAAGCAAATGATTTAAATGTTAAATTTAAGATAAAAGATCCCCTACTTTATTTAAGGTGTAATTTCGTATGTTAGAAGTAGCTAGAGAGATTTTCAGCGTTTTGTTTTTGCTTTGGAACGAGGCATAGCTTCGCCTGGTACCATTTTTGCAATTCAGGTCTATCTGTTCAATAACCTTCCTTAACCTTACATCTCTTGCTGTGAAGCTGTCAATCTTTGGTTATAAAGCAAATAGTGAGAAATAATCACGCAAAACAGTCATTGTGGAAGTCTCAAGTAAGAAGAATTTGAGAAAGTAACAGCTTGGGCAGAGGATGCATACATCTCCAATGTCTTTCACAATTCACAGCAAAATGAAAAAGGTACTTTCTTCATACTCCCCAACAGCGTTTGGTAAAGCGTGATGCCGCTGGGTGGGATAAAAGGGGGAGGCCAGTGATGTGAATCAGGCCACTTTCCCTGCTCAGAAAGGGTGAGACCACTCAAAGGATAGGCAGGTCAGCCTGGCATGAAGGATGCTAAACTCACTGCCAATCAAGCAGACTGGTCCACTAAGAGCAGATTGTGCAGAGAGAGAGCTGTTTCAGCTCCCTCTGCATAGTCCCAGTGCCCTGTGCATAGTGCGAACACACCAGGGAACAAAGTTGGTATGATAGGACAGGACACTGAAATAAGGACTGTCTCGCCTAAATCGGGACATTTGGGAGGCCTGCTTTATTGATCAACTATTTGATTTAGAAAGGGATTGGTACTACATTGCACACAAAGATCAGGTAATAAAATCCCAACAGTACCCTACAGGGCACGACCAGAACTCATTTTAAAGCAGTTGTGTCTTCTTTGCCATGAATTTACAGGTTAATTTAATGTGAGAGCTACAGATATTAGTGCTGAGCTATTCACTACTAGGCATAGGGACCGCTAATGTGTTGCCATAAAAACATCTGTTACCAGTATAACTGTACATATAAAATAAAATGTGGTATGTAAAATAAACAAAAACTAGGTTATATAGTGCAATAGTGGGCCATGCAATCCTGTAGAACATAGCAATTTGTCATCCATGCATTAAAGCGATACAGTAAACTGTTGATATCACAAGACTAGGAGTGTGAAGGTAGAATTATCAACAAACAGGCCCACCTAAAGTAGGAATATAAGTCATTATTGACAAAATATAAAATATGTCATAAGTGAATAATTGTTGTAACCAAACTCTGACAAGCTAAAGCTTAATGAGCCAAGGAGCGGGCTAGCTGTAAGCAGTTGTAAGGAATTAAGGAGAGAGCGCGGGTAACATTTTCTTTTCTTTGGATTTTACTATATATTGGGGCTGATGTGTACTGTAGTCATTGCTGACGGCCCAGTAGTGATGGGAGTGAGCGCAGGACTTCTTTTTTTGTATTTGTATTTACTTTGTATCACACAGCCTTGTTACAATGCTGTCGCCCATCCCATGTGTTCCCTATTAAGAGTTAATAAGTATATAGGGGTGTGTATAAAAATACTACTCTCTGTCTCATTGGAGATATCTTTGCGAGAAGCTCAAGGAAGCAGGCTGAAGGGTCAGTGTTAGGACCCGCTTACGGGGGTCTGCCTTGACGTTGGCAGGCGGGCATTCCCCCCAATGGCCATTGGAGCAACTAAATGACCACCATTTGTCTAAATATAAATAGGGATTAAGGAGAGAGTGCAGGTAACTTTTTCTTTTCTTTGGTTTTTACTATTTAATGGGGCTGATGTGTACTGTAGTCATTGCTGCCGGCCCAGTTGTGATGGGAGTGAGCGCAGGACTTCTTTTTTTGTAGTTGTAAGCATGCCCATGCATAATAAAACAATAAAAATAAAGAAAAACAAAATTCCTCCAAGGAACCCTGCATCAAAAAATAAAACACAAAAATAACTTTTATGTTGGACCACCATACCGGCCAAGCACAGTATTATGAGTCCAGGTAGCCTTTCCGGTACAGAAACATGATCCCTTAGCAGCATGTCTCCCAGCAACCCCAGGGGCCTCCAAGTACCTCTGGGTCTCTCCAGTGTAGGTTCACCCACACCATGGTCATCAATAATCCAGCCTCCTTCCAAAGCCTTAGACAGCCCTGGGCCCCAGCAATCTCCACAGGCAAAGTAAAATAGTGGTCATAGTGCACAACAACAATCAAAACTTAGTGATTGCAGCAGCACCGCATATACTTCTCTATAATTAGTGCTAGAGTTACATTTTTTTACATTTAATATACTCTCCACAGGCAGATTAAATCCATGACCAGAAACCTTTCCACGCCAGCCACACAGCTAGACCAGACAGGCCCCAGACAGCCAACCAGCGGTCCATTGGATGGACTGGATCCCTCAGATGTGAGGTTCGTAGCATGTAGCGAAATGTCACCCAGGTTCCCCCAAACCCAGGGTGTCAAGGATGACTTGAGCCACAATAGGGAGCACTTAACCGCTTGAAAGGCATCCAACATAGGGAACTTGTGGAGCCTGTTGAGAAATATAGTAAAGTCCTGCAAGTTGCAACCGCAGCTGTGGGCAAATAATGCTTTTGGTGATAAAAGATCCAGCTCCATCATAAAGGATCAGCGGCCTTGTTGGGGATCCATGCAGGGAGACGGGGAGCCCGCAGCATCAGGGTGGACCAGATTGATCCTCCCCGGCCCTGGCAGGGGGAGAGTGGAGGCAACAGCCACCAGTACAGATCATTTGCTGAAATTAAAATATGCAGCATGCAATACAGCTTGCTCCAGTATCCCTCAAAAGGTCTCCAGCCTTTGGTAGACAACCAGGTCGTATATAGGTTACAGGCCCACATGTTAAAGGATCACTATAGTGTCAGGGGAAAAAAAACGTTTTCCTGACACTATGTCATCCTTGGGGGACCCAAAACCCCTTCAGCAGCTTACCTTAACTGGTGACCTCTCCTCCCCCACCGACGTCAGTTCCCGAGTGGAGCTGAATGCACATAGGCGGCAAGTGCCGCGTGCGCATTCAAACAGTCCATCCAGTCTCAATGCTTTCCTATGGATGTTCTGTACGCTGGATATGAATTTCGCATCTGGCGTCGCAGAAGCACCTCTAGCAGCTGTCAGGAAGACAGCCACTAGAGGTTGGATTAACCCTGCTATGTAAACATAGCAGTTTCTCTGAAACTCCTATGTTTACACGTGAAGGGTTAAAACCAGAGGGACCTGACACCCAGACCACTTCATTGAGCTGAAGTGGCCTGGGTGACTATAGTGTCCGTTTAACGTCTCAGGGCAAATATTGACACAATTGTCAAGTCCAGGTAGTGTTACTTGGTGACTCAATCGCTATTTAGTGTTGTTGGATTCAGATAGAGTAGGAGAAAACTGTTAAGAGGCCACCAGGCCTCTCCCCCCATAATTTCATGATCAACAACAAAAACTATTTTTTTATGTACTGTACAATATGTAAAGGCAACATAGAAATAAATTATGACAAACACAGTATATACAGACATATGGGAACAAGATGTGATGATACTGAAGGCTCTACACAGATAAAAAGAAGCAGACACATTGTATATTGTAATCATTCCAATTCCTCCACAGGACCTTAAACTAACTCTTTATATCTTATTGAATTGCTCTTGTGTGGGGAAATGTTTTCTGTCCTTGATCACTGCAGCTATACCAACAGTCGTATCTGTACTGGGGGACTAAACTTAGGCATTTCTATTAATGGGAACCGAAATCTGTGTTTGTCAATAAGAGAATGACCTAGCTTCCACTTTAAGCCTCTTCTTTCTACCTGCTTAGAATGATCATTTACTATAGTTCTTCCTTACGTTACATGTAGTATATTCAACTAAATTCTTTCACACAAGTTTCATCTGTTTCTCAATGCAATCATCTTTCTCCATTGTGTAATAATTATCTATTATTTTATCTTTAACTTTTCTCCCAAATGACACCCACAATGCTTTAGAACACTCTATCAAATTTGATAACATAATGAGCTGATTGATAGCTAATTGATATTATTACTTAACTTTGTGATCTTCATGGTGTTAATCGTGGAGTCAGTTCTTCTGTCAATCAGAAATAGCACCCTGAGGATGAAGTAGGAACTGGATCTGGTGTTTAAACATCTGCGCTTTCACACCACCTTAATTATGCAGAGTTATTCACCAAAGTGAGACGAATTCAAAGTAAATTTCAAATCTAAGGAGTTACTCCAACCACCACGACAATTTCTGCATTTTAGAAGTGGTTGTGGTAGTATGAATCAGTATGTGCAGAGTTAATTCTACTAATCTTAATTCTGTGCAAATATTACATTTGTTGTCAGTGCACAGTACATGCTGGCAACAGACATGATCAGCTTCTTCGTGTCCATGTCCTCCTACCCTTGGTGTGCTCCCTTCCCACCTCTCTCCAATAACAGTTACTCTTTTTTTAATAGTCACCCCCTCTCCTTGTATCTCCTATCTATGATTTCTGAGCAGGTTAGAATGGTGCAAAAGGACACAACTTTCATTAAAACTAAACATTAACATATCCTCTAAAGTACATGTTTTTAACACCCCATGATTACGAATTCATTTTAATAAAAAAATGTTCCTGTATTCTTAGTTTAAACATATTTTATATTTCATAGAAATGGGTTTCCTTTTCTAATAAAAACATTTAAACTGCACACTGTAAATTGTAGTTGATTAAATATTGTAACTAGTGTCCAGTATCATAAAACCAATACGTGGGTTATCCTTGCGCTAATTTATGGAGGTGCAGTTGCTTTTACTTTCTTTTCAGTTATATTGGTGTCCAGCGGGAAACCTTTCTGATTACATAACTTCAAACCTGTTTTAATGAATCCTTTGAAAAACTAAGCATGAAAAGGCACTATTGCTCACAGCTGAAGCCCAAACAGGTGGTAAAACACAGATGTTTTGCATCTGCACTATAAACATTAAATAAAGGTTTCTTTTTAAAAATCGCAAAGTTTTTTTAAACATGGTTTTTTCACCTTATGGCTACAATATGTAGTCTGTTTTTAATTGCCTTATTCTTTTTTAGATACCATTCGGAGATATATATATATATATATATATATATATATATATATACATTTATTTTTAATTTTTTTATACTTTTGTTTGGTCAAATAATATTTTTTTATTTTAAAAGAAAAAGTATGAATCAGTTATTAGTGATAACATTCTTAAAGGAACACTCTAGGTACCAAAATCACTACAGCTTAAAGTAGAGATTCTGAGTCAGAGACAAAAGGCTGTGCTTACCCTGCTGCCTAATGTTACCAGAGGGACTTGGACAGCCAAAAGAGGGACTTCCTGGTGCAGTCAAGCAAAGATTGTAGGACTGGTGTTTGTCGTCCCAACGCTCTGAGTCAATGTATCTCTATGAGGGGATATTGATTGATGCAGTAAGGCAATTGTCATACATGCGCATTAGACCCACAATGGTTCCATATGGGGAAGCATTTGCTTGACTGAGATCATCAGTAATGATAATCTCAGTGAAAGGAGTTGTGGCGCGCCGAACGGTTTGCCGAACGGTTCGCCACGGATGGCGAACATATGCGCTGTTCGGTCCGCCCCCTATGTCATCATTGAGTAAACTTTGACCCTGTACCTCACAGTCAGCAGACACATTCCAGCCAATCAGCATCAGACCCTCCCTCCCAGACCCTCCCACCTCCTGGACAACTAAAAAAGAATGCAGCTTCACAATGAATGTAAAATGGTTGCTGTCCAGGAGGTGGGAGGGTCTGGGAGGGACGGACTGCTGCTGATTGGCTGGAATGTGTCTGCTGACTGTGACATACAGGGTCAAAGTTTACTCAATGATGACATAGGGGGCGGACCGAACAGCGCATATGTTCGCCATCCATGGCGAACTGTTCGGCAAACCATTCGGGACATCACTATTTCTAATACTAGATTGTTCCTTTAAGATTAAACGGAAAAATCAAGCACCATAACAACCTGTGCTCATTGTACAGGTTCTGCTGAAGTTTTGAGATTCACAGAAAATCTCTGCAACTGTTAAAATGCCCCTTTAATGTCAAAGAAGGGATCTGCAGCTTATCCATTGACCTACCAATATCTGTGCGCATGCACTGTGGGCAAATACCAAGCAAGTCGCTGAGACAGCTCAATCCATGGCTGTACACATGAGGGGTTGGAAGCTTCACAACATTGTGAATGGAGCTGTCAACAGGTTGATAACAGTGGTACACAAAAGGATATAAGCACGAAAAGACAGAAGTGGGCGCCCAAATTCACTTTTCTGACTGAAAGAAGAGGGGTGTAATTACACAAGATGTAAATCGTGAAGATACAATGTAACCAGAGAGGGACAACAAACTGTCTGGTTTGCAATCTGTCTTTTACTATTTGCATTACTAATCCAAATAATGTGACAATACTTTGGGAGTTAACCAACGACGACAGAAGATGAAAGAACCCAGAAGGTTCTTATCAGTCAGAGATTTAAAATAAGCTCTGTTACTAAAAAGCAGGAAAAGCCTGGTGAATAAGTGGCTGGACGCAAGTGATTTGGAGAAGGAAAGGGAAGTGGCTAATGTCACAGTATAGATGCCGAATATAATCTCACACATATTGTGTTTGGTTTAGGAGAGCAAGTCTTTACAATGAGATGAGAAGATTCAGAGATAGGATACAAGACTGGTGCAGGATCTGCATATTAATATATATTTTCTATAGAATTAAAAGAACAGAACAGAATGTGACATAAAGAGATTTAAAGGATCACTATAGTGTCAGGAAAACTAAGCGGTTTTCCAGACACTATAGTGCCCTGAGGGCACTGGTAAAACCCCTTCAGCAGCTTACCTTATTCCAGCGCCGGGCTCCCTCTGCACTGGTGACCTCTCCTCACCCGCCGACGTAAGCTCCCTCTGCCAACGTTAGTGGAGTGGAATGTGCATGCGCGGCAAGTGCCTCACGCGCATTCAAGCTGTCAATAGGAAAGCATTTCTCAATGTTTTCCTATAGACACTCTGCGCGATCAAGGCATAATTTGCCTCCAGCGTCGCAGATGCGCCACTAGTGGATGTCCGGAAGACAGCCACTGAAGGCTGGATTAATCCCAAATGTAAACATAGAGGTTTCTATGAAACTGCTATGTTTGCATCTGCAGGGTTAAAACCTTAGGGACCTGGCACCCAGACCACTTCATTGAGCTGAAATGGTCTCGGTGACTATAATGTCTCTTTAAGGAAATATGTTTTATTGAAAGAGTTGTGGGAGCACAGAATGTCCTTCCAGCACAGGTAGTGGTAGAGGCCAATAAAGTCAATGAGATTAGTAAACTTGGAATAGAATCTCAGCTATCCCAACAGGAAACAAAACCAGAACTAAGCTTGTGCTTTAATTTAGGAAAAGGGTCATTTACACTGAGCAACTTCATTTCACATTCAGGGCTACTCACTACAGTTAGAAAGAATCCAAGATGACTTCAAAATTAATTTCTAATTTCAGGACCAAATAGCCAAAACTGGAAAATGTATGCAAGTCATCTAAGCTTCAAGTTCGGTAAGTTTGGTCTAACAGCTGAAAATCACTTTGTATTCACTTTGAGTTCTCACTTAGTAAATAAACCTGTTATTGTCGAAATCAGTGTTTTGTTGTGCAGTCAATGAAGAGTTACAACGTGCAGAAGACTGGAAGCTGGTAATGAGAAGACATGTTGTGTGAAATGAGGAAGGTATA
Source organism: Pelobates cultripes (assembly GCA_933207985.1). Taxonomy (NCBI): domain Eukaryota; kingdom Metazoa; phylum Chordata; class Amphibia; order Anura; family Pelobatidae; genus Pelobates; species Pelobates cultripes. Next base: position 29,158,352 of record OW240915.1, read on the forward strand.
GCTTGCTGGGGGAGGTGTATAACTTGTGTGGTAAGTTTATCCATTTCCCTAAATTAGGAAGTTTTTTTAGATGTACAAATTAAGGAATGGTTTGAGAGGCCAGGGCAGCATATTCTATAACAATGACCAAGCTTTAAGGCTCTAGAGCAGGGTTGTCAAACATGCGGCCCCCCAGATGTTGCTGAACTACAACTCCCATGATTCTTTCAATGAAACAGATAGCCAGGGAATCATGGGAGTTGTAGTCCAGCAACATCTGGGGGGCCGCATGTTTGACAACCCTGCTCTAGAGTGTCCTGAGATGAAGAACAGGAGATTAAACTAGGGGACAACTGAAGAAGCATGGGGGTCGAGATTCAAAGGGACTAGTGTCATCCCCACCTACTTCAAATTCTTACTTACATCAGTACACAAACACATTACACATTTTAAAACAGAACACGGACAATACAAATGTATTACACATATCATATAACTCCTTGTGCAATAACTTAGGTATCTAATCTTGGAATATTTCATATCATTTTCAATTCTGGTTAGCTTTATACATATCCCTGGAAAATTCCGCATAACAACAGTTTGTTTTACCACCTCTAATGAAAGTATTTATGATCAGTTGGGAAATTATTCTTACAAACCCATTTTGTGTGACATCTGCTTATATTAGTGCCATTTACTGTCAAATGTAGCCTGCACCAATATGCGGTTACAATTGATCTACGGGATATTATTAAAACAACTCAGAATTAAATCCTTGTTATGCTGAAAGTGGTCCTCTGTTATATCTTTTCTTCATCCTAACAGAAAGGTTTTATTTCTCTGTCTGTCACTCGAAGTGAACTTGTCAAGACAAGTTAACCTTTAAGAGAACCTGCCACCATTTACCTCAGCCTTTGATTGATGGATAGAAGAGGAACCATAATTTTGGGATAGTTCTCCGATAAAAAAAAAAAAACTCTATAAATAAGTTTTCTAACAGCATTGTACTCAGAGTTGCCCATTTTCTGTATTTTTTTCTGGCAATACTCCTAAACACTCAACATTTATTCAAATGGTTTTGACAGGTTCCAGAAAGACCATCCTTCAAAACTGAACCTCTTCTGCAGTTTCATAAATGGACCTTGTTACACCTTTGAGGCTATCAATCAGACAACCAGTCCTGTTACTTCCTGGTTGTTTAGTTCCGTTAAGCTAAGCTCAAAAGGCAGTCATTTCCCAGAGCAGCTGTCTTGCAAAGAGTTCTCGCTGAGCTGTAGGACAATTTGTGTTGAATGTGAAGGGATTGCAGTAGCTGCAGATATTAGATCTTAGATTAGATTACTGCAGATGTTAGATATTAGATTGTAAGATGCCAAACAAATTATAGGCATATTTCTACTATACTGTTGGTTTTTTTTACGGAGTATGCCTTTAACACTTTAACAACATTCGGATGCGTCAATATGTCCTAACTATAAGGGGCTTTAAAGCCTTTAGGGCATACTGACATATCCTGCAGTTTTGGTGTGAGCAGGGTTAAATTCCTGCTCTCACCATGGAGTCCCAGGTATCAATTGATACTTGGGGCTCCCCTCTGTCAGCTGGGACCATTTTAGTGGCCCCAGACTTTCGATGAGCTGCTAGACACTACTTACTGTTTTTTTAAATCTAGGAAACCCATCTTTTGATATCATAATTGATGTTAGCACAGGGTTTCCTTAGAGTTAGGGTTAGTGGTGGGGTTAGGGTTTGGCTAAGGTTAGATATAGGGGTATGGGTACAGTAAGAGTTAGTGTTAGGGAAGGGTTAGCTGTAGGGCTAGGGTTATAGTTGGTGTCCTTCAGTTTGTCCCTGCTCAGGTTTTCAAATAGTTTTTACTCACATATGCCATTTTCATATCAGACTGATCTCATCTAAAAGGGTACTCCAGAACTAAAATGCTGGCAAGTTCTCTCTGCATGAGAGCAACAGCAACTCTGGACAATTGTTTTGGCCTTCTTTGGGCATCATAAGCAAAGCTGTAGCTCATACCCCTCTAGGAACAGTGAGCACAGGACCTACATCTGGATTACATTTTTAATACAGGGAAAGACTAAGCAAATGCATTGCAACAAAAACAGAGAATCAGAGAATTATAAGAATGGTCAAAAGCTTAGAGAAACTCAGTAGCCTGCTCTGCGGTTAGTCCCCGCTAAGTTGTCAAAAATATTTTTGCTTACATGTTCCATTACAAAGAGAACCTAAAATGAGACTTTGAGGTAGTCTGAAGTAAATCGTTGACCATGGCAAACTTTTTGAAATCCTGGTGTAGACTAAAGTCCCAAATAATGTATGACTGAAGACTAATAACAGATATCAAATGTTGAAGCATATATAACATATTATATAACACTACACTGATCATTCAATTTTTGTTCTTGTTATTAACATATAAGAAAGTTACATTTAAGGAAAGGTTAGTACAAAGTATTATCCTGCTATATAAAAGACTTGTGCACAGGAAAAATATTTGGTTGTTCAAATAGACTCATCCAAACTTTTTGTTTTTGGTTTGGAGGATTCGGATGAATTTCGGACTCAGTTCTTTCACTCAGGAGCATCAATACTGAGTGGTTCTGGAAGGATTGAGTCTTTTCTAGAGAACAATGTTTATAAACGAATATTTTTAACACAACAGTTCTATACTATTTGTCTGCTTCCCTTTTAAAATTGTATTACACTATTTTCTGCTCCTTTTATTGTAGATAGCGTGTATATATAACTGAAACATGGTGGGGTGAGGCATATGACTGGGAAGTTTACTTAAATGTTTCAACACTATTTAGAAAGCATTGAAAAAAATGGGAAAGGTGGTGGGGTAAGTTTGTAGGTTAAAATATTAAGCAAGTGGAATACAACCAGGAAGATGTGGAAGCTTTCTGGGAAGATATCTGCTTGGGGCAAAAGAAAGGGGGATCTATTATTAGTTTGGCTATGTTTCAAACCACCTAATTTTAATACTGATGAGGAAGAACAGCTGTGAAATTGTGAAAGCTGCACAGCTAGGTAACACATTAATTATTGGAGATTTGAATTACCTGGACATAAATTGGGATAGAAGGTGGAGTAATTAGCAAGGGGTATCAGGGTTTTGAACCTGTTAAATGATACCTTTATGTCACAATTGGTACAAGCACCAACTAGAAAGGATGCTTATCTGGTCCGAGTTATAACAAGCAATGTTGATCTTTTGACAAACATTCAAGGGTCACTTGGGAAATAGCGATCGCAATATGGTGTATTTTGAAATAAACTTTAAAAAAAAGCAAATGCGTATGGGGTATACATATAACTTTTAAAAGTCCAATTTCAATAAGATGAGTGCAGCTTTACAAAGTGTCTGGCATAAACTCTAAACTGTGGATGAATGGAAAATCTTCAAATAAATATTAGAACTGTACATGCACCATTGGGTAATAAATATAAAATAAACACATTGAAACCAATGCAGCTTAGTGGGAAAGTAAACCTAAAAATTATTAATAATAATAATGACATTTAAAAAATAAAATAAAAAGGCAATTAGATGGTCTAAACTAGCAAATGAGAACAACTAAAGAAAGTGAATGTAAACAAGACCCCAGAGTCTGAAGGTATTCACCCAGGAGTACTTAAGGCAGGTGTGGAAATACGTAAAACTCTGTTTTTGATCTTTCAGTATTCTTTTCTTTCAGGAATTGTATCAGAGGATTGAAAGAAGGCAAATGTAGTTTCTATATTGAAAAATGGTACAAAATAATCCTTTATTTACTTACCTGGGTGCATATAGTGTCCCTTTAAAGAAAGAACTGCCCATAATCCTTCCCATAAACAAATCTATCATCCAACCTAATCCTGTCCTTAAAACATCCCCTGATCTCACCCCATAATTCCACCCCTTAATCCTACGTCAGAGAGATTCCTTCTGCTGACATCAGTACTGACATCTGAAGAAGGGTTTCCCAGGTCATGCAGCACAGACAGCTTTGTGAGGACGTTAAGTGGTTAAATATATAAATATAGATTTTTTTTACTGCTTCTTTTTTTCTCTATTGTTCACTTCTTATTTGATCTGTAAATAAAATACATTAAGTGAATGTCCACTAATCGTCAATCATTTTTTTTCCATCAATCAATCAATCAACTAGGGATGTGTATGGGCAAAAAATTTGGTTCGGTTCGGCACTTCTGAAATTCGGGACTTCGACAATTTGGTTCAGTTCGGCACTTCAGAAATTCAGGACTTCTGCAATTCGGTAATTTGGGACTTCGGTACTTCATCAATTTCCTAACCCTACCCCTACCCCTTACCTTACCCCTAACCTTACTAGGGTTAGGGGTAGGGTTAGTATTAGGGTTAGAGGAAGGTTGGGGTAAGGGTTAGGGTTAGATAAAGGTTGGGGTTGGGTTAGTGTTAGGGTTAGGAGTAGGGTTAGGGGTAGGGTTTGGGTTAGATTCCTGTCATTATTCCCTCCCTCTCCTGTTTTGCCACTTTTCAGAAATCCGAAGCACTTTCGGCACTTATGAAATTCGGCACTTCTGCAATTCGGTTCGGTACTTCTGAAATTCGGCTAAATTTGGCACTTTGGCAATTTGGACATTTGGAAGCATCCGAATGTCCAAATTTAAATTCGGACCAAAACGAATTGTACATGTCTACAATTAACTTTTTTTGTTATTATGGCACCATGGTGGGAACTCTAAATCACAAATCCACTGACTCATCCTTTGTCTGTTTTGTTTGTTTCATGATTCTCCATAAAACATTTTGGAGTTTGGGATTTCAGATGAATTGCTGATCGCCCAAATTCAGACGAATTGCAATTCGTTTGGAACTGAATGGACAAATACTCTATTAGATATTTCTGTACATGCCTTTTCTTCTAAATCTATTCTGCTATTTGTATAATGTTTATACTTTAACCATGTTAAAACCGTTTTGTATTATATCCATTTTTATTTACTGAGCTGAGAAGGTTATACAATAATGCTCAAAGGCTGAGTGTAATATATAACATCACAGAAATCACCTCCCTACCTCCCACATGAGCTTTTATCCAAAAATATCGCAATTCTTTGTATATATTGTTATTTTCAACCCACGGGTACATGTTGTATTTTAGTAGGAAATGGAAAATTTGTTCCGTTTTGAAATAGAAAGTGCATTTCATTTATTCTGCTATACATCCGCAAGGATTTCATAGAAAAATGCTGATCATGAACTATGGTAAATAAATTATATATAACAGAGACAATTATTGTGTCAGTGAAAGCATTCAACATTTGCATGAAAACGTTCCACTAATTAATAAAAGAAAACAAGACATTGAAAAATCTTGCAGGGCTCCAGCTGGCTGAACTGGGGTCTGAGGAATTTTTGTTGTATAAAGTTCATTCTAAATGGGTTTATTACTGTGGCAAATGAAATCATGTTACATGTATATGTGTTATCCTTTATGCGAAGCGATGGCCAATGAATCTAGAGAAAAATATTGGGGGGTTTTTCTGTAGGGAGGAGCGGTACATAGTTGGGTGTATAGCATTTGGGGTGATACTGAAACATTTTGGTAAAAATATTATATCTCCCTAACATATCTTTAATGTTTTTTCATGCATAATATGACAGTATTAGTTCCAAACTACAATAATATTAGTAACAAAATAGCATGGAATTTCTGTTGTAACTCACTTAAAAGGACACAACAGGCACCAAAAAAACTTTAGCTTAATGAAGCAGTTTTGGTGTACAGATCATTCCACCTGCAGTCTCACTGCTCAATTCTCTGTCATTAAGGAGTTAAATCACTTTGTTTATGAACCCTAGTCACAGCTCCCTGCATGTGACTTCCACAGCCTGCCTAAACACATCCTGTAAAGAGTGATCTAATATTTAAACTTCCTTTATTGCACAATCTGTTTAATTTAGAATTTCGTATCTCCTGCTCTGTTAATAGTCTTCTAGACCCTGCAGGAGCATCCTGTGTGTGACTAATATTTAATTTACAGCGCAGATGATAAAAACATGTAAAGCAAGTTAATATCTGATTGAAAATTTAACAATTTTTAATTTTGACTTCAATTCAGTATGTCACAGCCAGGAGAGGTGTAGCTAGGGCTGCATATATAGAAACAAATATATTAGCCCATGCCCCCTCTACAGCTCCTGCCCACCACTTCTATAGCCCCTATGTCCCCTCTCAAGCCCATGTTCCCCTTTCTATAGCCCCTACCCAAGCCTTCTTTAGCACCTGCCCCCTCTACAGCCCATGTTCCCCTTTCTATAGCCTCTGTGCCCCCTTTTACAGCCCCTACCCACCCTTCTGTACCCCCTGTGCCCCTTCTACAGCCCCTGCCCACCCCTTCTATTGCCCCTGAGCCCCCTTCTATAGCCCCTGTCCACAGCCCATATCCTCCTCTCTACAGCCCCCCACCTGTGTCTATAGTCCACAGCCCCTGGCCCCCCACCACAGCCCATATCATCCTCTCTACAGCCCATTCCCCCACTCTACAGACCATACCCCCACTGTACAGCCCATACCCCCTACTTTACAGCCCATACCCCCACTCTACAGCCCATAAAACCCTACTCTACAGCCCCTCCCCTACTTCTATAGCCCCTCTTCCCCTCTTTACAGCCCTTGCCCCCTCTCAGCCACTTTCCAGCCCCAGTGCCCCCCGGTACAGCCCCTGTGTTCCCCCCCGGTACAATCCCTGTGTTCTCCCCTCTACAGTCCCTGTGTCCTCCCCTCTACAGCCCCTGTGTTCTCCCCCTCTACAGCCCCTGTGTTCACTCCTCTCTACAGCCCCTGTGTCTCTCCCCTCTACAGCTCCTGTGTGTGTGTCCCCTCTACAGCCCCTATACATACCCTATCCCCCACCACAGCCCTTTTTTTTGGGGGGGGGGGAGGCAACAAAATGCTACTTTGCCTGTGTAGCTAAAAATCGTTGCATCGGCCCTGTATGTATTTTTGCCTCTATATTTATGTCTATATGGAAAAGACACAGAAAGGGGCTGTGGTGAAGTAATAGACACCCGAGGGGGGATTGTAAGAGACACACAAGGGCTGTAAGACACACTAAAGAGTGGTACAATATACTAAAGGGGATGTAGGACACACAAGGATAACATCTTGTGGGCACTGGGCATAAGAAGGTGCATCAGTGGCACAGTGACCCAGAAACCTTCCCCTTATTTTTTCAACAGAGGCAGCCAAGAAATGTCAGAAATAAATTAGTCTAAAGACTTTGGCACATTCAGTGTACCTGTTATTCAGGCAGCCAAGAAACAGCCAAAGTCAGCATGGAAGAGTACAGTCACGTTCTAATAATGGGCAGGCCTCAGAATCAAAACAAATGCAACTGTCTAGAATTTTGGTGGAGCTATATGACATTTCTTTCACTTGGCCTGCAGAAAAGAGGTACATCTTACAATCCTGGTACCTAAAAGTCCAACTATTGATCTCTGGATCAAAAATAGTGCCCATGTACACAGTAGAGGACCACTGCTGAACTAGCACACCCAAAATATTTTCATTGTCAGCAGAATTATGTAATATTACGTAATAAATAGCAGAGCATAAACAGGCTGCTATGGACTGCTGAGAGATATTTAGCATTAATTTCATTTTTATTAAATTCATTATATTTTTATTAAATTCAATATTTTATTATTGCAATCTCTAGCCTTTAGGCCAGTAAAGCATTTTGGGGGTCGTTGCTATACAACAGCTGGAAGTCTTCCTTGTAACCACCCTGGTTTAATGAGGACAGGATCAATTAAAATAATAATGATTATTAAGAATTACACTGCGCCAACATTTTCTGCGTCACTTTTACAATTTTAGAAAAGGGTTCATTACAAGTGAAGAGGGCTCTGCTCAAACAAGCTTACAATCTATGAGTATTGAAGATAGGTGGAGATATATATCGTTAGGTGTCTTGTCCAAGGACACTTACTGGTAAGGTCTGACTGAGATTTAAACCTAGGTTTCCACATTCTAAGGCAGAGACATTACCATTGCTCTAACCAGCAGATATAACATTTGATTTGTTAGCCAACAAGACAAGGGCAGATTCTCATGCTAATGTAGCCTGAACTATTTCTAGTTTGCAGAAGAGATTCTCAAACATTCTGATGGGGACTGGCATATTAGACTGGTTTTGCCAGAAACCAGTATCTTATATATGGCTTATTTGTAGACCTGTGTCAGCCAATCTCCCATCCCACCAGATGTAGCTCCTGTCTCACAATAACGTACAGCCAAGAAGACACCTACAACAATAACCAACAACAATTGATTGATGGCATAAACGGCAAAACTATAAAACCATGCTGCGCCTCTTAAAAATGTGATGTTTAAGATTGTGTAGACCTTACATTTTCATAAGAATAACTTTTTACTAAATATATTTTGAACTCCCCCTCCAAATAATAGTTGTTTTTTTTTAAAGAATAAATAATGTTATGTTTAGTTAAAACCTCAACTGACTTTTCTGCTTTAAATGAGAGCCTAAAAGTAATCTGTAATAATCAACTAGGATTTACATAATTAGAAAAAAAACAGAATCATATTGTAAAGTGTGGGTTTGTCTGGAAAGTAACTGACAAAAGCAGTACAATTACAGCAGATAGCCTTTCTGAAGTATAAGCCCAAATTTATCAAAGCCTAAGATGTAGTGCATTTTTTCTCCCAGACATGCAAATCGGAGATTACTTCCTTTGACTAATGTAGGCCAGAATTTCTTTTCGACCCATGGGTATTTAACATGGCTGACACAGGGAGTATCAAAAGCAAGAACTGTTCATGAAGACATATCAAGTGAACTTACATGAAAGTGATTGGTTATTAACCTCAGTTTTGTACATGTTTTATATATCTTTAAATCAATTAGAGAAAAAAAGTTTTTGAACATTCCTCAAGTGCCTGGTTGTTGCAAAAGTTGCAGATGGTGACATGTATCATCTTTCCGATGACCTGTTTATTTCACATTAAAGATAGTAGAAAGGACAAAAGGTCATCCACTGATACTTGAAGAAAAGGGATTTCACCTACATCAGAGAAAACTTTTTTTATTATTATTTTTTTAAATTTAGCTGTAGTATGTATTTAGCTCTCTCAAGGATGGCTCTTGTTTTTTTTTTTCAGGCATCCAAGACAAATTTTAATTAACTCCCAAATTTAAATCTAACTAAACACAATTGGTGGAAAAAATGCTATATGATAAATGTTGGAAAGCACCTGAAAGCACTATCCCTATGTTACCAGGCTTTACTAGCAAATGTGCAGGATGATGTTCACTTTCATGATATAGAAGGATTCTGAATATACCACTACTTTCATAGATCAAGACTGGCCCTTCTTTATAAACGTGGTCAAGGCCTTAACATAATGCTATAATCATACTGTAGCACATAGAAAGATGTCTTATCACTGGTACTTCATTCCCAGTAGACTTTATAAAATGTATCCATCTGTGTCCACTACTGCTGTCTATGTGGAGTTCATGAAGGTGCAACGTTACATATATGGTGGGAATGCCCCAAGATCCAACCTCTATGGCATGATGTGGGTCAACTACTGTACACCCTTCAGATAGCTGAGTTTAACATCAATCTAGTTATTTGTCTATTATTATTTCCCCCCCTCTCCTCACTCAGTACGTCGCAACTCCAGAAAACTAGCAACCCATATCTTTCTAGAAACTTTGGGTCTCAGTCCTTTTTGTGCAAACAAACTATGTGCCCGTCTCTAGCTAAACACCTGGACTAGATAAACCTAAATTGTGAATGGATGGCCCTCGATTCTCTCTCATAGACGAATCTTTGATTAAACCTGGCAGCCATGGTAGATCAAACCATGGCTAGGTTATATTTTGCCAGTGGGATGAAAAGGGTGAAAAGGCGAGCATGGCAAAATGAAATATAACGAAATTTAACAAAACAAAATATAACAAAATACAATAAAATGTTAATGCTGGGAGCAATGCAGGGTTAATACACCAAAGCAGAGAGCACTGACATCTGGCATAACTGATGTTCTTTATGGATAAGGCTCCAGAGAAGGACTGAGATTAGATGGTATGTGGTAATTAACAATTCCCACAATTACAAAAAGAGAACTACTAGTTATGTATCTGATTGCAATTGTCTTGCCGACTGATTTTTGCACAACAATAGTGATGTCGCGAACCGTTCGTGAACTTGCCGCGAACGGTTCGCCACTGTTAGCCACGAACCGTTCGCGGCGAACTCCGGTCAGCTGACACATCCCTGCCAATCTCCGGCAGACCCTAACTCCCAGACCCTCCTACTTCCTGGACAGCATCCATGTTGAAGGCAGCAAGGCAGCAAGTTCGCGAACGGTTCGCGACATCACTACACAACAATGGTACACTTCTGTACCCACAGAATGCAGTCTACTTCACTTACTTATACTGTATGTCTGTTCTTCACTTTGTATAATTTAAAACACAATAACCTTCAGGTATCAAAAACAAATTAGACAGAGATAAACTGAGATTTTATAAAAGGGAATAGTGTCTTTACATAAAGGAGAATTAGAAGAGTTATTTCTACATAGTCATAAAAGGGCTGGATCTCCTTTTCAAATTTCTACTATTTTTTCCTTTTTTAGTTTAAAGCAGGATAATCAGAGAAAAAAAAAGAAAGAAATAATGCATGCGAGGAGATGAGATAGAGAGCAAAGTTACTTTTAACTAACACTCTGGTCTAAAACATTTTAAATGAATGGGGAGAAGTCACTTTTTAATATGATTAAACAAAACTATGTAAACTGTTGTAAATTAGGAATTCTGAAATAAAACTTTTTTTCACAACTAAAATACTGAATATAACTATTATTAACTAGTATTAATTAAATACATTCATTTATGCCTTTTAAGCCTTTATGTAATCAAACATGTCAGATAATAAGTATTAATAATAAACTCTTTGCTTTGACTTGTTTCAAACCATGCAGTTGTTCCAACGGTGAAACCAATATAGATAGAGCCCTGGTGCAAGAACTTTTTTGGGCCTCCTTCTAGCGTAAGGGTGGCTAAAAAGTAAATCCCCATTTGTCGTACAACTCCAACAATGCAATGTCAACTGGGCTACCATTTTCCCATTCTCCTTGAGTTGTATTTTTGAGCAGTGTATGCATGGCCGGCGCCTCCATAAGGCAGCTCAAGCGGCCGCCTTTGGGCGCACTGACCCAGGGGGGTGGTGGGGGGGGGGCGCTAGATTGGAGTGACCAGCAGGAGGTGGGCACACAGCGCTCCCTCCTGCCAGCCACTCAGTGTAGCGTGACCGAGTGGAGCAGTGCGCACCGCGGTACAGGAACTTCTGTTTCCTGTACCCGGCCGGACTGAAAGGAAGTGCTCACTGAGAGAGCACTTCCTGTCAGTCTGGCCGGTTACAGGAAACTGAAGCTCCTGTACCGCGGTCTGCTCCGCTCGGCCATGCTATAAGAAAGGTAGGAGACACACCGGGGACCGGGGGTGAGGGGCACTAAGGGACGGGGGGAAGGAACACTATGGGACAGGGGAGGAGGGGGAGAAAGAACAAAATGGGACAGGGGAGGGGGTAGATCACTATGGGGCAGAGGGGGAAAGAACACCATGGGGCAAGGGAGAAGGAGGGAGAGGAACACTAAGGGACAGGGGAGAGGGAGAGGAACACTATGGGTCAGGGGAGAGGGAGGGAGAGGAACACTAAGGGACAGGGGAGGAAGGGGAGAGGGACACTAAGTAACATGGAGGGGAGAGGAACACTAAGAGACAGGGAAGAGGACCACTAATGGACAGGGAGGGGAGGGGAGACGACCATTAAGGGACAGGGAGGGGAGAGGACCACTAATGGACATGGAGAGAGGAACACTAAGGGACATGGAAGGGAGAGTGGCACACAGGGGGCTTGAGTGGGGAGAAAGACACACAGAGGGACATGAGAGGGGAAAAAGACACACAGATGGGCCTGGGGGTGAGAAAGATGCACAAAGGGCCTGGGGATGAAAGTGACACACAGAAGGGCCTGGGGTGAAAATACAGAGGGGCTGAGGGTTGAAGAGACACAGAGAGGCTGGAGAAGAGTAAAAAGAGACACAGTGGGGCTGGGGGGAGATAGACAGGCTGGTGGTGAAAGAAAAACACACAAAGGAGCTGGAAAGAGTAAAAGACACAAAGGGGCTGGGAGAGAAGGAGACACACAAAGGGGGGTTGTAAGAGATACACAACAGAGGTGTAAGACACATGGGAAAAATAGGGGATAAAATTCACTAAAGGGGGTATGACATTTAAAAAAGGGGATTAGAAACAAAAGGTGGGTTAAGAGGCACAAAGGTGATGATGCTTTTGGGAGTGGGGGTGTGCCAAAATCATTTTCGCCTGTGTACCCATAAAATCCTTGCACCAGCCCTGAGTGTATGTGAGTTTCAGTGTTAGCATGTTTGTGTGTGAATGTGGGGGAGTATTTGTATGTAATATTGCCATTGAATGCAGTAGTGCACTTCTATGTAATGTTTGCATTTGAATGCAGGGGTGTGTTTGTAGAGTTGGCTTTTAAGTGCAGGTGTGCTTTTGTGTGTAGTGTTGATGTTTGAATTAAGGGGTGTATATAATTGTGGCATTTTAATACATGGGTGTGTTCGTAATGTTTATGTTTGATTGAAGGATTGTGTTTGGATGAAGGGTTGGGTTTTGATTGCTGGGATGTATGCACCTATACACTTACACTGCCACATATATACATACTTGCTCAGATACACACACTGACACATACACACACTCTGATGCACACTGACACATACACACATAGATACACACACACTGTCACATACACTCACCAACAGACACATACATACACACACTGACACACATACACACACACACACACACACACAAGCACATATGCACACACTGACACACAGACATAGATACACACACTGGCATATAGACACACTAACACATTCATTGATACACATATAAATGCACACACTGACACATACACACACACTGACAAACAGATACACACATATATGTCATAATATTTATATTTAGCCACCCTCCTGTTAACATACCCATTGTGTGCAGGCGATTGGCTTCCTTGGGGTTCTGTTGCTGGTTGACCCTAGGGTATTGTTGAAGAGGGGAACAGTAACACTGTTAGAGGGCCTGACTGTTCCCCTCTTCAGAAATACCTTAGGGTCATCCGATGAACTACCACAGCATGTGGACCTTGGTTCGACCACACTAGCTGCACCAGCGGTAGTTCTGTTGAACTGATTCGTATATATTATCACATACTTATCGTATAAAACAAGATAAATGTCATTGTATTTGCTTTGATAGCATGAATTTTATATATTCCATGTATTAGAGAAAATTAGGCCCACCCGGAAGAGCTGTGTTATTTATTTGCCCCTATATATTTCTTACCTTGAGAAAGATAAGTTAGTTGACATCCTAATTCATTTCTATAGCACTGAAGTCTGTAGTGAAAATCAATTAAGTTAAATCTTGTATGGTGTGTAGTTATAGTAACACCTACTCTGTTGGGTGAAGGTTGGGGGTAGTACTCACATCAGGTCTTTACTATTTCCTGCGGTCCTTGTTTTTAATGTTTGCCATGACACTTAAAAGGTTACTCTAGGCTGCATGGCCACTCCTGCTTTTAGACGTGGTTATTTAATGAGCTACTAGTCTTGTTGTTGCCGCCATCTTTAATTTTCTCTCATGGTGCTCATCAGAGTTCTCCTTTACTGTTCTATATACATCATTGGTGATTTAATGCTTAAATGGCCACGTGGGGTACCCTAAACACTACCCCAACCATAAGACCAAAGGAGGATTGCAATTCACTAACCCATTTCTGTCATGAGGTCGAAAGACTTGACACTGTGAGAAGGTGACTCGAACCTGTGGGGGGTTGTAACGGATCTCCTGGCACCCCGACTGGGTACCTTCCATTGACGGATGCTCCTAGTGCTTCCCGAGGGCTCCAAGCACTCCACTAGACACCATAACCACCGCAACTTGGTTGGGGTCTCGCCATCTTCCACTCACTCTGGACCCAAGACCAGGATCCAGCTTCTAGTAGGTAGACCTCTCTTAAATCCAGAGAGCAGGAACAGGAACAAGCTCTTACAAGAGCATAGTGATTGTACTCTGGGCAGTATAGTTATTATAGCAATCCCCAGAGTGTAGGTAGTTCTCCAATCCCCCAAACATGAGCCAAGACTTCATGAAGGGTAGAACAAGTCTGAAGCTTTATTGGTACAGGTTAGCTTATATACAATTCCTCAGGCCAGAGGCACACCCCCTGGCCTGATGGAGCACCGCATTACAAACTGAACAGTATAACAATGTCCGACACCCCCACATACATTAAACAATCCCTCCCCTTGGCCTGTGATATAATTAAGGTAGTTAATGCATTAACTTAATTATCCACAGGCAGAAAAAACACACATTTATACAAAGTCTAGAAAACACCCCAAACCACAACTTATCCCCATAAATCTTACATCCCCTCTGATCTGGGTGAACAACATATCCAAAAATCACCCAGATCAGATCAGGGGTTCAGAAATTTTATGGAAGTCATATTTTTGCCCAGGCGAACCCAGGATTTCATGCCCAAAATAGTTCCATAGATTCACGGCTAAGTGCCCCTGGAGGACCGACCGGGAACCACGAGGTTTTCATGTTGAAAATAGTTCCAGGGCATTCGCGGCTAAGTCCCCCTGAAGTCTATTCGCGGTTTTAGTCCATCCGAACAAGATGGCCGCCACCACGTGTTCGAATGGCGGCCACTTCGACTGTTCGGGAGTTCGAAGAACCAATGTTTAAAGTGCCAATAGGAACAATTAGGGTCTCTCAGCCAAAATAAATTAAAGGGGCCATAGTCACAAGGTAAAAGCGGGCCAGTATTCCCTCCAAGACCCAGTGGCAAAGTTGCTTTCGTCACAGGGGTAATTAAAGTACTTGACATCCATAGGCAAAGTTGACAAATGATGTGGTAGCCTGACTGAAACTGCACATTTTGTCAACTTTTGTCAACCAGACATTTCTACAAAAAGAAGTCTATGCTTTTACTTATGTATAACTTGATAAGGAATTGTTTTATTAAAAAAAAAAAAAAAACTGAGCTGCCCAGAGGGACAAAAATTACATTGCTTTATAGTATATATTTTTTATTAGAACCAAACAATGAAACGTATATTGCATTCCTTAGATTGTTCTACCCTAAAAAGTAGTGAATAATTAGTGAAAACAGATCCTGGGGTTTATCCAAGTACGTGACTTCATATATAAATATTACATATGTCATATTACTGCCTAATTACAGTGTGTTAAGTATGTTTTCCTTTCCGTATTACTTCACCTTCCTGTTTCAAGAAGTCAAAACGCTATAAATTTTTAAATGATGAAAAATAGACATGCCCGGTAAATATATTCCCTAAGGGAATTACAATGTTGAGCCTCCCCTGGGATCAGAAAATAAGAAAAACGTTACATCCAATGTATGGAACTCGTATATGAAAAAATAAAAAGTGATCGCAAAACAAAATAATACTATTGAGTAATTAACAGCGTGACCAGTTTGTAGTTCCTATGACCTTGTTTGTAAAAGGATTATACTGTGAAGGTCATTTTTTTTTTTTTTTTAAGGAAAGCTGAACACTATCAAGACATGTTAATCCTTCTACGTAAGGCAGTTCACATGGTGACAATGAATCCAAATCACATGTAATTTATATTAACAAGCTATTTGGCTAAGTCTTATTACATAATCGTTCTAAAAATGTTGTACACAAGATTGCTGCAAAGTAAAAAATGAAAGATGAGTATAATGAATAATATAGTAATTTAAAAAAAAATTTTTTTAAAGGCTGGAGTATATGTTTGATTGAAGAAACTAAAAGTGTAATAATGTAGTGATTGATAGAACCACGTGGGTGAAAAACTGAGCTCAGAGTATCGAAGAGCAATACAATGTATCAAAGAATTAGCAGTAGACAAGACAGGTGTGAAACTGTGAATCAGAACAGGTGGTGCTACCTGTAACCTAACTAAATGAATGTAGGTCAGATATAAACCGTAAAGAAGTTTAGGGAAGCAGACTGACTGAAGACAAGAACACACTGAACAAGTCCATTTCGGTGAAATGCGTTAGTGTTTTTATGTCATTCGTTTTATTATCTTTGTTTTAAATAAAACTATTTTTTTACCTTACCTTGTCCTTCCTGATTTTATACCTGAAGATTTTATCTGGAGGAACCACACTTTTTATTGTGAGGAACCACACTTTTAAACTCCTTAGTGGGGAGTAAGCCACCTACACTACACAAGACTGAGAAAAAAAAACGAATTTTTGTGCATTCTTTATATGAGTATACCTCCTTTTATTTTACTTTTACACTAACAAGACAGAGAGCACTATTTTCTGTTTTTATTCTGCTCCCATGTAATTGGTGCATATCTCTAATACTGCAATTTGGAGGGAAAAACCCATGAACGCTCGACAACTCTACTGGCCCTTGACCTTGAACTACAATCTACAAGGAACCAAGCTGAGTGACATATCCACAGGCGGGCATCATACTGCAGAGGCACATATATCTGGAGATGAACATAAGCTCCAGAATATTGTAAGTTGCATTTCTCTTATTTGACCTCACCACCTACAGAATATACTATACTATATTCTGTTTTCTGTCCTCATATTTTCCATATTAAATCACCACCATACGAATTTGAGGACACCCAGAAGCCGCTGCTTCCCTGTACCCTTTCCTGCCCTATACCTGGTTACTGCCAGATAGAAGAGACCCTGGTTTGGAAAGTACCAGCTGCCATACCTGGATCTAGCAAGCGCTAGGAACCTCACCGTTGCACATATTTGACTGAAGACAATGAGATAATTCCAAATAATGAAGGATTGAACTCCGATACCTGGTTGGCAATTATGGGGTCAGATTGGAAGTTGCACAATGTTAATTGGAAGCTGTAAGATCTCCACATTTTATCATACTGGTCATAAAAGCTAGGGGAAATGAAAATTATATATATAAAAAAAAAAGTAAGATTGAGTAGTAGTGAGAATACAAGATTTAGAGGAAAAAAGCGAAACTTCCAAAATTAACCATTGCCAATCTAACTACAAAGTCCTCTAGTGGCTGATTCCATGAATTACAACATATGTGCCTTCACACACCTCTTGCCTTCAGTCAGTCAGAATGGCAAGTTTTTAAATTACTCTATTTTCTACAAGGGTATTTAATATAGGACTTCTGAGAACAGAGTGTATTTTTTTTTTTTATTCACCGAAAAATGTTTACAGGATTTTTCTTATTTTGAGCATGTGCCCATTTAATCTGTCAGAGTGGGCTACTAAATCACATCTAGAGTCTTCAAATACCAGTAAAGAGACACTGGTGACGCTTAATTCTCACAATATAACATCCATTAACCTCTGATACTTAACGCAAGCAGAATGGTTAATGTGGAATTATAGCACATTTATATTCCTCCAAGATAGAGTTTTTAGCTAGTCTATAATATAATAATATAATTATGCAATGAAACGAGCTTGCACAACTCTTTTTTACCATGACCAACCTTTTTAATCCATGTGGTTTTTTTAATATCTGTTTTTCTCTGAAGATATATTTTAAAGGTTTTACCTCAGCATAATGTGAGTTGTATTTCACAGCAACATGTGCGATACATATGGCCTATTGCTTTTTGGGAAAAGTTTGACCACAATGGGAGTAGATGAAGGAATTATGGATAGCTAAGCATTATAAAAGAACCCTACTTCTACCTTCATTTGATATCTGGGTTCCAGAAGGGCGAGTGTCACCCATACATATAGAAACAAGGCTATTTAATTTGGAGCTAGTTTTGGAAAGGCTTTGTGGCAAATATACCTCTGCCACAAGCTCCTGGAGGAGCCTGCTGGTTAGCCTCCTGCTCAAGGACTATGGGTTGCAGGATAAAACTTACCAGGAAAGGTAAAAGGATCTTAACATGTATAGCTTGGAGGAAAGACGAGACAGGGGGGATATGATAGAAACATTTAAATATATAAAGGGAATCAACACAGTAAAGGAGGAGACTATATTTAAAAGAAGAAAAACTACCACAACAAGAGGACATAGTCTTAAATTAGAGGGACAAAGGTTTAAAAATAATATCAGGAAGTATTACTTTACTGAGAGGGTAGTGGATGCATGGAATAGCCTTCCAGCTGAAGTGGTAGAGGTTAACACAGTAAAGGAGTTTAAGCATGCGTGGGATAGGCTTAAGGCTATCCTAACTATAAGATAAGGCTAGGGACTAATGAAAGTATTTAGAAAATTGTGCAGACTAGATAAGGCTAGGGACTAATGAAAGTATTTAAAAAATTGGGCAGACTAGATACGCCGAATGGTTCTTATCTACCGTCCCATTCTATGTTTCTATGTCATGTAACAGACTTTTAAAAGACTTGATTTGTGTGGTTTCCCTCTTTAGTTTGGGAACCGAACAACGACACAAATTACGGACCATCTCTGGGTTTGTTAACTCCTATTGACCTCTGCTGACACCTTAAAGTTCTAAATGTTTGGCTGGGTGGCCGCCGTTTGAATGCACGAACACGTGGGAACTGAGTTGGTGGCCATCTTGTTCACACAAACGTAGGCAGCGGTGTTTGGTCATCGAGTGCATGGAACTAAAATTGGACACTCTAACTCACGACCACCGCTGAACTTTGACGAGCGCCTGCTTCTTTTATGTACATGTCAGGAGAGCGCCATTTGGTAGGATTGTTCCCATTAACTAGGCGAACAATCACTACCTGGTGCCAGATGGTGAGTTTGGTATTTCATTCAGTTTTGGACTCCCAAAAGTGACCGACCGCTACCACTTTTCTTATGGAACTATTTTGGGCAGAAGCCACATGTGCGGTTGTTTAAAAGTATACTTTTATGGAAAATCCAAACCAGTGAACCGATCTGAGTGCTTTTTGGATATGATAGGCACTCAGATCAGGGCTATCCGTGTATGTGACTCTTGGTTATTTTGGAGGTACTTTTGGGGTGTTGTGAAAATGTTGTATTTTTCTGTACCTGGAGATAATTGAGCCTGTACAGTTCCTGACTCAATTATCTCTCAGGCACAGGAGAGGAGTTTATAAGAGTATAAATTCTGCAGCTTTGTCTGCATTAAACAGATCTACTACCAGCATTTAAGTCTCACTAATGTGTGGGGGGAAAGGCGATAGCAGCGATATTTTCTGTAGGAGAGCTTTGACCACTGGGAGATGGATCCAGAACCTTGGACAAGGGTGGGAAGCAACAGCGGGATCCCAGCCAAGCTGCAGCGGCTAGGGACTGAAGTGCCTTTGGTGTCCCAGCGAAAGCTAGGAAGCGTGTTTGGTGGAGGTACCTAGTCGAGGTACCAGGCGGTCGGCCACAGGCTACAAATAAGGTGAGCACTGCTTCTAATATTTTTTAATGTCCAATTAGTACTGAGAATATTAAAAAAGTGCAAAAACTATAGGTTTGTGTAACAGGCGCTTAAACAGTGAAAATATATATTTTATTAGTGAGCTGCTACCACCTATGTGTGAATGTCCCTCACCTTCACTGCAAGTTAAACCAAAATAATATTCACTGTGTGGTATATACACCCACCCCAGTGAAACAGTGGAGTGCTAGAAATTTTGTCACTTACCCTATAATTTGGGTAAGTTGTAACATCCTAAAATTACAAAAATACTAATATAGTGTAGTATATCCAGTACTATACAGAGGGTATTACTCAATATTGGTATACTCACATTTAACTGAGCCCTACAGAATAGCCTCAGATCACTTGGGCAGATGTGTACTATGGTGACAATTATTCATCTGGGTGGCCGCAATTCCTATGAACAACCACGAGGTGGCGGCCATCTTGTTCGCATGAATGCAGGCAGCTGTGTTTGGGCATGAATCGCCTGGAACTAAAATTGGATACAGAAACTCACGAACACCGCTGGACTTCCATCATCGCCTGCGTTCGTTTCTATTCAGCTTAGAAGGGCACTTTTTCGGTGAGATCATCCGTCTTGATGAAGGGAACAAGCTCCAGGGTAAGTGTAACGGACCGTTTTGCACACAAGAGGTTAAAAAACGTTTAGGCGATATTCCCCTTTCAATGCACAGGCAGCTACTGCAATCACCAATCTCCCGAACTGCAATCACACGAATTCTCCAACTCCCGAACTGGAACCATACGAATCCTCCAACTAACGAACAGGAAACACACGAATGCTGTTAAACAGCCGAACAGGAAAAACCATACAAACAGTTTACACTCCTGGCAGTCACACTGTAACAGCATACAATCCAATTCCCCCCAAGAACGAGACAACAAGGATCAAGCAGAACTGATTTACTGGGGCTACCTTACCCGGCTTTTATGCAGGTCTCCTGTTGTGGACAGATGAATTAAAATAAAATGGCTATTTACTAATGTCTATTTATTCTGTGTTCACTATGTTAAAACTGGCTGCTAGAGTAAATATTCCCTTCGCCCCCTACAATGTGTTCAGTTGCTGTTTACTATGTAAATTCTTCATCCTGATAAGCATCCCCCTTCAAATCAAGCAAACCTTGTGTAAACAAAATTCCTGTGTTAACAGCTCCCTTTACTAACTCCTCCCCCACTACCTTTGTGCCAGTTAAACAGCTATATGCCACGTATAGCTAAATGGAGGATCATTGGTTTAGAACTGATAGATACCACTCACTCCCCCTCCCATCGTGTATCCAAAAGTCTGTAATGATGACACTACATTCTGTAGGGAGGTTTAAACAAGAGGCCCCTTTCTCTGTTAACCAATTGGTGAATGTATACTGTATGTTTAAACTGTGACGTATTTTTGCTTTAAGAAGGAGCCCCCACTCCGGGGAATAAAGCATTCCTGAGTTTTTCACTGATCAGAAACTTTGTCTCCGGTGTGAATTACTTCTAGGGAAAGCGTGCACGCATTAATCAATCAATTTGGAAGGTGTAGATAGACAAATTATCAAAGTTTTCTTTGGTCCAAATCAGTTGGCGCACTTCCGAACAGGGACGAGAGGGTTGTTGTTATTCTGCTCGAAGCCGTAAAATCCCAGGACCGGAGAGGAGACCCCCAGAGATTGAAAAAAAAAAAAAAAAGAGCCTGATCACCTCTGCATATGGTAAATGAGTAACTTACCTATATTTTCCATTCTTTGGAATTGGTCTGCACTCTGGGCCTTCACTCGGCTTCCTGTGGTTAACGTCAGACAGGTATATAGTATGCCCACATGTCCCCTTTTATATAGAACCTGTCACTTGTCTATCTACAGCCTGAGTCCTGAGTGTGAGTTTTATGTGTGAAAGTGTCTGTTTGAGAATCTGTTTTACTTTCTTGTGATTATTTAATTCAGGGTGCAAATATACCTGGAGTTTTTAGGCCAGATTATATTAATTAATATTTTAATATTAATTCTTGGCGTTTCCTTTGTTGTTTTTCATTTAAATTCAGGTGTGCAGAATAGCCCCTGGTGGTTAGTTTTTGTCCGATTAAGAATAGATCGTGGCGTTTCCTTTGTTGTTTTTCATTTAAATTCAGGTGTGCAGAATAGCCCCTGGTGGTTAGTTTTTGTCCGATTAAGAATAGATCGTGGCGTTTCCTTTGTTGTTTTTCATTTAAATTCAGGTGTGCAGAATAGCCCCTGGTGGTTAGTTTTTGTCCAATTAAGAATAGATCGTGGCGTTTCCTTTGTTGTTTTTCATTTAAATTCAGGTGTGCAGAATAGCCCCTGGTGGTTAGTTTTTGTCCGATTAAGAATAGATCGTGGCGTTTCCTTTGTTGTTTTTCCTTTAAGTTCAGGCGTGCAGAATAGCCCCTGGAGGTTTAGTTTTTTGTCCGATTCATATTAAAAATAGATCGTGGCGATTCTTTTGTTGTTTTAATAAAAAACAACGAACAAAGAGTGAAGTTGTTGTATATGTGCTTGAGTGTTTCTGTGTGTGATTTGATTTATTATAAGCCGGCATTTATTTTAAGAACTTTGTGATTTAATTACATCTGTATTTTGTGCTTTTGTCTGTGTATGTCTTGTTAGGTACCATATATGTTAATTGTAATCTATACAATTTGTATCGTTACTGTCCTATTCTATCTTTTGTCCTAAGGAGAGCTGTGCTTAGGCAATCACATGGTTAAAAAACTTTGTGCTTGCAAGTCTTCCTCCCTCCTCCCCCCTCCTTCTTTGTTGCTTTCTCTTGCTCTGACTGCTATGAGTATTGGCTACAGGGGGCGTGAATGGGTGAAATGCTTGTAAACTCAGTGAGGAATGTGAGGGAAACAAGGTATATTTGCTGGACGAATAACCTAGTTAGGAACTTTGTGTAATATTGTATATGTTGTTAAGTAAGAGGTTATTGGCATGTTGGAATAAGGAAAGTTAGATTTTGTTGGAACAAATGAATTGTGGAATTCATAAATGATATTGCAGAGAAAAGTAAATTGCAGTTTGCATATAATAGCAGCTATTCAGATGCTGTATTGTGGCAATCTTTATACACACAATGTGAAATTGCCAATAGTGAAATTGACAAGAAATTGTTTGTTAATAAGAAAAAAAAAAAAGATCAGAAATTTTATGAAACTAGTCTGTACTTACAGTGCATTGATTTGTAAACGTAATGCAGGTCAAGACAATTTAGAATCATCAGAAAAAGAAGTAGATTTGAATGGGTTAACAGAAGACAAATCAGATTTAAATGAACAGTGTAACAATGTAACAGGGAGCACATGCTGTAAACAGTCAGAAACAGTCTGTGAATTAGAGGATAGAGATGAACTAAGAAATGATCTTATTTGCCAGCTTAGAAATGAAGTTAAGCAAGTGTGTGTTAATACAAGAAAAATACAGACACAGAATCTAATCCCAGAACCAATAGATACTGAAAATGTATCCTCACAGAGTGATTTGC
Source organism: Pelobates cultripes (assembly GCA_933207985.1). Taxonomy (NCBI): domain Eukaryota; kingdom Metazoa; phylum Chordata; class Amphibia; order Anura; family Pelobatidae; genus Pelobates; species Pelobates cultripes. The sequence goes on from OW240915.1 coordinate 29,181,350, forward strand.
AGAAAATATAAATTTCAAGACAGAGCTGCAAAACTTAATTTGAAAATACACGAACAATTAATGAAAATTGTGAAATGTATTCCAGTTTATGACACGTCAGTGGATGCATTTACTAATGCTGGAATGTTTGAGTCAAATGTGGACAAATACAGCCTAAATGACGAACAAAGGAATAGATTGTTTAAAATATGGCTGCCGACTCAAATGGCATGTAGACTGACCACTCTTGTAAAATTTGAGGACAATGATAAAATAATATATGGAAATTAGGAGACAGACAAGCAATGCAGCGTAACACAGAAAGTTATAAGAATCAGATAACTTCAAGAGATATGATCAGTTTAGGGAATGAGCATGGATATGTCTGCCAACAGATGTACACAGGCTGATTCCAGAATTAAGAACAGCACAAGAATAGAGACCTATGTCAGTTTATTGTTTTAAATGAATTGTTAGTCTGTACTGTCTTTCATTGTTTTTATATGTGTTATAAGAAAGTATTAGGTTAATTAAAATAAAAATTTAAATCAAGTTTGCACATATGGCAGAATGAGATACACTAATGTAGCAGTGAGGAACATGCAATGTTATGTTGGGTGTATGCAATTATATAGTAACTCCAATCATTTTACAGAAGAAAAAACAATAGATTTATTCTTTGTTGCTTCTGAGGTTGATTTAAAATCTTTGATTTAATTCGTGAGAATGAGATTTTAATATCATGACTGATAATGGATTACTGTATATTGCAACGCCTGGACATACACATGGTTTGGATATACTGAAGACAAAAGGAATAATATATGGGAATGGATAAGGCTGATTTCCCCCTATCCACAGCTACGCCTACTCCTAAAGTAACATCGCGTACATCCTTACTATGCCCTTTTACTGTAGAATTTCCCGAATCCTAATGACCAATTCCACTACATGGTGTGACTTGTTTAAGCCTAAGATAAATTGGCTGATCAGGCTACCTGTATTAACAATGTCATCAACGATGAGTTAGCATCTGTGGAGAAGTATCACTTCAGGTTGTCCCAAATTTTCTTTTAACTTAAGTTTTAGTACATAGTAAGGCCCATGCCCAACAACTATATGCAGCCTTGTATAGCAGGCCACATGACATCTATTTGTACCAAGCAAGGCCTGCCTGACTCCTCATTCCTGTCTAACATTGTTGTCTCCTGCATAAGTGTAGATGGCTCTCTTTGGAGTAGCCTGTTAACTAAGCCTTGCTTTGTGGTTACTTTCACCTGTCCAATTAATCTGCTAGGTGCAGATGTCCTTCCCCCACTTGCAGGCCCCTATCACCTTATTATTTATTTTGTTCCACACAGTGAAACCTGACCAAGAGGCAAGGGTCCTAGCTAGTTCCCCCAATACCTTTACCTGAATTATACAGGCCCCAAAGCCTGTCCAAGCTCTTACTATTCCCTAACAGGTTAAGGCTCTGGTGTCGAATGGTGCCCTGGTTACCTGAGACTTTCCATGCAATATCCCACCTCTCCTTGTGATGGACGAATTCTGTGCAGGATAATGTCACCCTGCAGGGATGATACTCTATTTACCTGGCCACTCTTCTGCCACTTCCCAAGGGGGGAAATGATAAGACACTGACTATTATTTTTTTTTAGCATTTTTCTTATGATCTGTTCCGGATTTGCTGTCACTACAGTGGACCAGGTATCTCACCTCAACAATGTCTGCACAAGAAGTTGAGCTATAGGCTCCCATCACAGCATGCAAGATCTCTGAAGGAAGACTGATCTCGGAGAAAGCATGTGGCAACTCTCTGGCTGACTAAGTTGTTCAATAAGTTGTAAGTGCACTAAGGAAAGTGGACAGAAAAGTGTCTACTGAAGAAACTCCCATATTCACCATGTAAGATCCTACCCACAGACCTCAAGCTACTGACCCTGGAAAGAAAGAAAAAACAAACAAACCACAAGCTGGAAACAGAAAGGGGCAACTCTTAAAGACAGGCTGTACTTCAACAATCTCAAGTTCTACTTGCCCAAGAACATATACTCAGCAGTGGTCCAGTGGGCCTACGGAGCATCTGTCCAGAACCCTCATGAACTCTTTTGATCAATAAATACTCTGAAGTATCAGGAATTGCCTCTCTGACCAACAGTTACTGTAAATCTTGTGCCATTTGTGCCAAGGGCAACTCAGGAAGAATGGAGCCAAAGCATCTAGCCAAACCTCATTATCTCTTCCAGAGGAGTCAAGTCGACTACATCCAGAATGCCAAAGAATGGCTGATTCAACTATGCACTAATTATAGCAGACATGTTTTCAGGATGGCCAGAGGCCTATCCAGCCACCAAAGTGATAACCAAGACCACATGCTGAGTAGTGCACTGTGAAAGTTACAGAGATCACCCCGTGGATTCATCATTCCAGAATCAAGCCTGCCTCTGCATTATGTGAAGTAGCATTTGTTGATCTTGACAACCCTTTTTGAAACTCCATTCTTAGAGAACAAAGATACTTGTTGAAAATAAATAAATAAATAAATATCAACAAGTGGGTGTTTTGATGGCCATAATAATGCCTGACCACCTGCCATCGATGGAAAGCCGAATACCCCAAAAGGGGACCTCGTGAAACTAAAGAGAAACAAACATACTCCTTACCCTGCAGCCCTCATGTCTGAGGTGCCATACGCACAGTCAAAGCTTCTTCAGGATCATCTGCTTATCTTGAGTTTGTGGTGATATTAATATTGAATGTTTAAATGATCTGAATCTGCCAGTACTAGGGTAGCATGAGACAAGATTTCTAAGAATAAGTAAATGTGCCCTAGCCTAGGTTATTGTGTCCATACACATAACACATGACAATCCCCAAGGTACTCTTGACACACCTCATTCATGCTTCAGGACAAAAAGGAGTACCCCTATAAAGGGTGGTTTTACCCACACATATATATATATATGTATATTAATGCCATAGGGGTGTCAAGGGGGGTACCAAATGATTTTAAGGTAAGAAACTAAGTTTGAATCTATTCTCCCAAGCATTACGGCTAATAAAATCTGAATTGGAAGGGAAGAGGTTTATACAATAAACAGGAGACCTTTTTCTTACAGGACATGTATGACTCAGCTGAATGGGTAGGTGCCACGCACATGACTGTTAATCCCCTCAAACCACACATTAGGACTTTAAAAGACATGGTAGTCATCCCATATTTGAGGATAAGAGGGCTGTAGAGACAGGTTTCTCTGACACTAACTTGTGACTTGAATGGATGAAATACAATGCTACTAAACATAACAAGTCTAACTGCTATGTCTGCAGAGGAGCGAGGCCTCACCCAGGTACAGTATCCCTGAACCTTCCTCCGGATATGAAGTATGCGTTTTAAGTCTCTACACTGTATTTAAACCTAAGCGGTCAGCATGCGAGTCATGGAAACTTAATACCCAATCATTACTAAAAATATTATGCCCAAACGAAGGCATTACTATATATCCTGGGAACTATACTTGTTATGGGATATATGGTGGGATAGGGCGGTTACAAGCTACCTCTCAGATGACCTTCCAGAATAGAATAAGCTTAAAAATGATTTTGGCAGAAAAAGGGAGAGTATGTAAAATACTCCCAGACAACATAACATGCTGTACCTATATTCCAGATAATACAGGCCCTAATGGTAAGGTAACATTGGCAATAGAAAAGTTAAAGAGTTTGTCCAATGAGCTGAAACGAAATTCTGGGGCCGCAGATCCATGGGAAAGATGGTTTGGATGGATGACTGGATGGCAAGGTGCTCTGGCCCAAATAGGTGTTGCCATTTTAATAACGATAATCATCCTCGCTCTTCTTGTTTGTTGTGTGTTACCCTGTCTTAAGAAATGCCTACAAAAGACAGTTGATCAGACAATCGACCAGACCACCCCGACCTTCCTTCACCAAGAGATTGACGATATCGACCGTGATACACCACATACACCCTTACAGTCCCACCGCACTAAATCAACAGCTACTTCCTCTTAAGGACATTTAGGGATAGCGTCTGTCTCTACGGGCAGAAGTCTGCCGCGGGAGAAGTAGTGGACAAGCTGCTATGGGGTACCCGCGCAGTGAAGTGTTCGAGGCCTGTTCAGACAGATGTGCAAGATAGCCTTTTGTTATTTTTCTATAGGGACAGTATTAGAATGAGAGATAGTAGTTTTAGTAAAAATTGCCATTTTAAGGGGGGACTGTTATGGACAGATGAATTAAAATAAAATGGCTATTTACTAATGTCTATTTATTCTGTGTTCACTATGTTAAAACTGGCTGCTAGAGTAAATATTCCCTTCGCCCCCTACAATGTGTTCAGTTGCTGTTTACTATGTAAATTCTTCATCCTGATAAGCATCCCCCTTCAAATCAAGCAAACCTTGTGTAAACAAAATTCCTGTGTTAACAGCTCCCTTTACTAACTCCTCCCCCACTACCTTTGTGCCAGTTAACAGCTATATGCCACGTATAGCTAAATGGAGGATCATTGGTTTAGAACTGATAGATACCACTCACTCCCCCTCCCATCGTGTATCCAAAAGTCTGTAATGATGACACTACATTCTGTAGGGAGGTTTAAACAAGAGGCCCCTTTCTCTGTTAACCAATTGGTGAATGTATACTGTATGTTTAAACTGTGACGTATTTTTGCTTTAAGAAGGAGCCCCCACTCCGGGGAATAAAGCATTCCTGAGTTTTTCACTGATCAGAAACTTTGTCTCCGGTGTGAATTACTTCTAGGGAAAGCGTGCACGCATTAATCAATCAATTTGGAAGGTGTAGATAGACAAATTATCAAAGTTTTCTTTGGTCCAAATCACTCCCACCTGGTGGACACTCCCCTAGGGGACCAGATGGGAAACTGGGACACAAAGGGTAAAAGGACCAATCACAAGCTTACACATTTAAACAGATCCCACAATGCATTGCAATCCCTTCTAAAAGAAGAAAAACTACCACAACAAGAGGACATAGTCTTAAATTAGAGGGACAAAGGTTTAAAAATAATATCAGGAAGTATTACTTTACTGAGAGAGTAGTGGATACATGGAATAGCCTTCCAGCTGAAGTGGTAGAGGTTAACACAGTAAAGGAGTTTAAGCATGCGTGGGATAGGCATAAGGCTATCCTAACTATAAGATAAGACTAGGGAATAATGAAAGTATTTAGAAAATTGGGCAGACTAGATGGGCCGAATGGTTCTTATCTGCCGTCACATTCTATGTTTCTATGTTTCTCTGTCCTGGAGATAATTGGGAAGTAATACAATTATCTCCAAGGACAGAGGCAAAACTCCATTAGCCACATGATAGTAAAAAGACATAAAATTACACAGTGTTACAATTACTACATAAAACATATGCATTCAACATATCCCCAGATGGCTTAGATCTGAGCGCACATTATTACCGAATGGCGCTCAGATCACATACATACAGTTCAATCGCCATTGAGCCAAAGTCTTTCCCATAGTCTTTCCGTATACAAATGGGCTCCATGGCTTAGCTATCTGGGGTAACACTGCTCACATAGTGAAAATAAACAGTTTTTAATGCAGGGCCATAGTCCAGCGGCAAGAGGTGGGCAACTTGGCTCCTCCAGTCGCCAGTGGAGAGGTTGGTTACGCCACAGTAAGACTATTGACTCCGTTCGGTAGTTTGTTCGTTTGCAAACTACCGAACTAGACCGGCCGCAAGCCCTGATTCTCTGGAAGTGTTTTGGGCATGAAACCCTGCCTGCGGTCGGTCAAAAGAGACTTCCAGGAATTTCCTGAACCCCTGCTCTGATCTGGGTGATTTTTGGATATGTTGTTGAACCAGATATGGGCTATCAGGGGATGTATGGGGGTATGCTATGTTTTGGGGTGTTTTCTGTACTTTGAGGAAAATGTGTGTTTTTCTGCCTGTGGATAATTAGGTTATTGTATTAACTACTTTAATTGTATTATTGTATTAACTACTTTATTGTTTACTGTATGTGGGAGTGTCGTACTGTTAATTACTGTTTTGATTGGTTTACGTCCCTTGTGTCCCTGTCCTCCATCAGCTCCAGTGGGTGTGCCTCTGGCCTGAAAAACTGTATAAAAATCCAATTTATGCCATTAAACGTGCTGTTCCTGTTTGATCCTCAATACGTATTCTTGTCTCGTGATTGGAGGAGAACTGCTATAATCACACTGGGGATTGCTATACTTTGTATACTCCCCTGAGTTCTAATCACTTAGCTCTTTTAAGAGCTGTTCCAATTACACTCTCCTGGAGGAGAGTTCTCTCCCACACGGTCCTGGATGTCAGAGGTTGATCCAGGGTGGAAGGAAGATGGCGAGATTCCAGTTAAGCTACGGCGGTTGTGGAGTCTGCGGTGGTTGTGGTGTCCGGTGCGGTGCTTATGGTCCTCAGCGTCGGCTAGGAAGCATCCGTTGACGGAGGTGCCCAGTTGGGGTGCCAGGTGATCTGTCATAATATTTAAATAAAAAATCCAATTCATTTCATTTTGGTCCATTCTTCTAAATAAGTCATCCCCTCTCCAATTAGGTAGATCTTTTTGGATTCCCATAAATTGGAGATGACTGAGATTGTTATTGTGTGCGGTTTTTTTTTGTGACAATTTTTATTCTTTTAGGGTACAGAAAAGAAAAATGGGATGGGGAAAAATGCAGATAAGCCAGTTATACAACACATCAGTACATCACAGTTTTATAGCATAGTTTTATCGTCACATGTGCAGTTGTCTTACTGTATCGGCAGGTGATTAACTTTGGTGTGATGTTGTAGTATCGGGGTGGGGACGGAGCACAGGTGCCAAGAGTGAGGGGCACATGGCGGGGTGGTTGGTGAAGGGATTGGGTCCGCTTGCAAATGTGCTCTCCCACCTCAACCCCCCACTCTCGCCCTTAGTATGTTGTCGGCACTCTAGAACTTTATCTCAGAGGCCTCACATTACTATGTTTTATTGGGGAGTTATTGTCCCCTCCATTCCTCCGTGTGGTTTACTGTCGCCTGCGCCTCCGAGGCTTGCCATTCCTCAGTTTGCTCCCATGTAGGTGGGTCAAAACCCTCCCTTTGGTGGATTTCTGTCATGTGGGATAAGGGGGGGGGGGGATAACTGGGTTTAACAATGTAACTAGTATGTCTTCACTGAGTTGTCTCGTTCTGCTCAGTCATCTTTGTTCTGTCTCTTTTGGCTACTTTTTAGGGAGTTGTCTAGGGACCCATCCCTCTACAAAAGCTGCCCAAAGTTCTTTTGCTGTGGTGCTCCCCTTGCCCACTTTCATTTGGTGCCACACTATTGTCTCGTATTCCAGTGTTGTGGAGACCAATGTGGTTACTTCCGCTATGGAGGGAATCGTTGGGGTTTTCCACTGATGTGCTAATAATGTGGAGGCCGAGGAGAGGATGAGGAATGTTAGTTTAGATATACAACGTGGCATGTTAATAGGCAAGAGCTTGAGTAAAAAGGTTTCGACATTGTATTCTAAGATGCACCCTGTAGCACCCCGTATCTGCTCTTCTATTTGTCTCCAGTACAGCTGGACAAAGGCACAGGTCCACCAGATGTGGAGCATTGCTCCCTCCTGGGTTAGGCACCTCCAGCATCTGTTACTCGTGTTAGGGTACATTTTCTTGAGACGTGCGGGTGTCATGTACCATCTATAGAGTAATTTTCGAGATGACTCCAGATGGGAGGCACACGAAGTGAGACCCTTGTGGGTTGCGTAAATGTGGTTCCATTCATCCTGTGTGAGGTCCCTGCCTATGTCTTTATGCCATTCGGTTTGGAACCGCCAATTAGGTTCAGTGTTGTGTGCGGTAATCAGTTTATAGCATACTGACAGTGTTTTTTGAATTAGGATTTGGTGTAGGCACATCCTCTCGAAGGTAGTGAGAGTGATGTCAAATGTGGGTGTGGGATCATTTCTTTGGTGTTGCCTATTAGTGCTTTGAGTTGCCAGTAGGAGAACGTTAGTCGCTGTGGTAAATCGTATGTGGACTGTATGATCGGGAGCGAGTGTAGGCCTTGTGGGTTGCATAGTTGGTGTAGGTGTGTGAGGTTGCAAGCCCTCCATGCTCTGTGTGGGAATGTATCATTACAGAGATTGATTGTGTGTAGTGGCGTCACCAGGGACCACGGTCTGGCGGAGCAAAATGCGTCTCTGTGATTATCCCATGTGTTGTACAGAAGTTTAGTGGTGGGCAGGGTGCACAGGGGTGTACGACGCAAACGTCTGGGTATCCACATTGCCGCTGCGAGGTCTGGTGTTCCACCCCAACTGGCCTCAATCTCCATCCATTGGGCATAGCCAGAATGTTAGCTGTTTGTGTTGCCAAATAATACACCTTAAGGTTTGGGAATCCGAGTCCTCCTTTGTCTGTCGGTCTCATGAGTAATGTTCTAGGGACCCTGGGATGTTTCCCTCTCCAACTAAATTTAATGTTTGCAAGTTGTCCTTCAGATTGTAAAGGGAACTGCAATAAGTTGCGAACTCATTACAGATCTTCGTAAGTTGGATTAGTTTGTGTCCCGTTGGGGACAGCAGGTAAGGGATTTTAGTTTGTGCTTGCCTGTCTCTAAGTCTTTGGGCTAATGCTTTGCTAGCTCTGTTTCCAAGGACGAAGGTAGTGGCTTTTAATTTTTTTAGTGCGTAACTTGCTTTTTGAAAGTTTGTGGCATTGATTTTTCGGCTTTCGCGGTTTGCATGGTTTTCGAGGGAGTGATTTGGTTGGCTCTGTGGAGGTCTTGAATATGTGCCTGGTGTTGCTGTTTCTTGAGGTGGGAGGCTCGCCTAATTAGAATTCCCCTAATGACCAGTATGTGAGCCATCCAGAGAGTGAGGGGGGAGATGTCAGTAGTGTTGTTGGATTGGAAGTATGTATGCAGGTCCTGCTGCAGTGTGTGGACAAAGTGGGGATCATTGAGAAGCTGTTCATTTAGTTGACATGGGCCACGGTTTTTATAGTTGTAGTGATCTGCAATTGTGAGTGTAACTGGATTGTGGTCTGACCAAGATGAGGCCCCTATGTCACAAGCTATTACTCGATTGAGGTGCATGCTTTGTAGCAGAAAGCCATCTATCCTTGAGTATGTGTTTTGCACTTGGGAGTAATGTGTAAATTCTTTCTCATTCGGGTGCAGTGTGCACCATGTATTGTATAGGCCGTATGTTAGTAAAAGTTTGGTCAGAGTTTTACATTTCCTGTGAAGTATTTTAGCTCTGTGGGTTGTGTGTGTCGCTGATGAGTCTTGTATGGGGTCCTGAAACTGATTAAAGTCTCCGCACAGGATAGTGGTACCTGTTTGGAGCTGTATTATGAGTTGCAACAGTTTACGGAGGTACTTCCCTTGATTTACATTAGGTAGGTATGCGTTTACTATAGTATAGGTAGAACTGTTGATGGTACAGATCAGAATAATGTATCTGCCTTGTGGGTCTTGTTTAAATGATATTTCATCAAAGCTAAATGTCGGCTGAGTAGGATATAGACTCCTTTGCTTTTTGTGGATGCAGTGGCATGATATTGGTGGGGGTACAGTGTCTTCCCCAAGACGGGGCTAGTGTTTGTTTAAGAGTGTGTTTCTTGTAGGCACACCACATAAGCTTGAATGCTTTTAAGGTCCTTGAGAAGAGTGTGTCTCTTTTGTGGGGTGTTTAACCCTCTGATGTTGTGTGTGTATATTTTCATATTAATTCAAGTTAAGTAAGTGTGCAGCTTCGGGGCCGCTGGTTTGTCTGATGAGCATGTCCGCCCACATCTGTGTGAGCCATTCTGGTGTGTAGGCGAGTGCGGTCTGCTTTGTGTGTACTGCTGTGAAGGGTGGGTTAAGTTTCTCTGTGCCTGATTCTTGGTGTGGGGCCTCAGCTGGGCAGTGTGGCTTTGTAGAAGTCTTGCTTTGGGTGAACATGAGATTGTATGGACATAAGCATGCAGGAGACATACATCTGTATAGCATAACATAACAATAAACAATTTAAACCATAAACAATAAATGGGCACCACATTTGAAGTGACCATAGATCTTAATGTGAAGGTTGTAACTTAAACCTTCTCGGGTTAAGGGTAGGTGGACAGGTCCTACCGGCTCGGTCTCGGATCTATACTCCCCTTAAGCCATGGTTCATTGTTGCTAGTACTGCTGTGCAGTATGCCCCCTTAGTGTTAGGGTCTATGGCATTTGAATGGGGACATGTCTCAATGTCCTTCCGGTTTCTGTTCTAGAACTTGTGACTTATGGTCATAGCGTGGTGTCCTTTCAGGACTGTGCATCTCGGTCATGCAGTAGAGTATATGTGGGAACCTGTGTGGGGCTCCTGGTCCACGGGTCAGTCTGGTCCTTTCTTTGGTTGTAGTTTGGGACGAGTTATGATTTTTTTTTATTATTTATTTTTTATTATTATATATTTTTTTATTTTTAAGAACGTGTGGTTCAAACTCTCGTCTAGTTTTGGAGGGTCTGTCTGTGTGTCACGATTATGTCGCCCTTGTCCATTCCCTTATGAAGCGTGGATAACTACTTGACTTGTTGGCCTGGATGGACATTTTGAGGGTTCCCAGGGGGGCTGTGGAGCGATCTCGCCCCGCTACTTGTCCCCTCTAAGTGCATATTCCCTATTGTGTATTGCCCGCCAGGGCACTTTACGTTTGTGGGGTTGTGCGTTAATGTTTGCGTGCTAGGGCATGGTGTCCTTCCCTGTAACCAACGGGATATGTCCCCTTTCCTCTCCCCATCCTCCCATTCAGCCCCCTCAGTTCAAACCTTTGACCGTAAATGTCCCGTGTTATTCACTGCGCCATCCGCTGGGCATTCCGCCTCGTTTTAGCTGTCTTCCACTCCCCCTGAGTTCTGATGCTGCGAGGTTGGCCCGTGGTTGGGTTGTTCACCGTTATGCCCCATGCTTGAAGGAGTTCAGTGCCCTCTGTGTGGGATGTGACCATGTGTGTCTTGCCGTCCTTGTTGATGAGCAGCTTAACCGGGTATCCCCAGCGATATTGGAGGTTGTGCTGGCGTAGAGTTTCTGTAATGTTTCTGTAGGTCCGTCTTCTTCTCAGGGTCTCGGCGGACAGGTCCGTGTAGATGTGTATGTCTTTAAACTTCTCCATTGCCGCACTGCTGGTCCGTTGAGCCCTCAGAATATGGTCCTTAACATGGAAGTAATGTACCCTCATAAGCACATCTCGTGGGGTGGAGGGGGGTAGGTGCATGGGTCTAGCGACTCTGTGTATCCTATCAAGATCAGCATGTCTGTTGGTATATCAGGCAGTATGGAGCAGAAAAACTCTGTTGCATATGCTGTCAGCTCCTGTGGTCGCACCTCCTCTGGTATGCCCCTGAGCCTGAGATTGTTGCGGCGGGAGCGATCTTCCAGGTCCATTAGTTTGTTTTCATAGTGTTCTAACCTGGATTCTAATTCCTCCACTTTATCTGCCATGGAATCATGGGCTGCTGTGAATTCCTCCATTTTACCCTCCATGTGGGTGGTCCGGTTGCCTAGGTCAGCAATATCTTTTCTTAGATCAGCCACTGCCGTGTGGACTGTGGTTTGCATTTTGCTTGCAAGTTCGTCCAGCATTTGCTGCAGAGTCTGCTTGCTTACCGCCATACCTGCTGTGCGCTCACTATCCGTGTCGGACTCGACGCTATCTTGGGACTGCTGACTCGCAGGTTTGTGTTGAGGTCTGCGGGCTGTAAAGAAATCCGATTTCTCCTTGGCGTCCGCCGCTTTTTTCGAGAGGTGTTGCGACATCCTTAAGGATGATTTTGGAGTGTTTTCTGCAGTCTTAAAGCTTTTATCTTTGCTTTTAATGAGCATTGTCGGCGGAGCTCGTTCAATCCACGACCATCCGGCTCAAGTTCCGGCCACGCCCCCGTGTGCGTTTTTAAAGTGCAGTGACAAACTGTGTTTTTCAAACCCATTTCATATATTTCTAATATGTTCCTGAATACAAATATTCAGAGTGTGGATAGTCCTCCCCACATAAAAGAGGCCACATGGGCATATGATGATATAGACAACTTTCTTGGAGTAACAGGTTATAAGTTCTTTGATGGTGTAGCTCTCCTTAGAATTTTGGTGTATAGAACATGCCCCTGCAGCCTCACTGCTCAATACTCTGCCATTTAGGAGTTAAATCCCTTTGTTTATGAACCTTAGTCACACCTCCCTGCATGTGACTTGCACAGCCTTCCATAAACACTTCCTGTAAAGAGAGCCCTATTTAGGCTTTCTTTATTGCAAGTTCTGTTTAATTAAGATTTTCTTATCCCCTGCTATGTTAATAGCTTGCTAGACCCTGCAAGAGCCTCCTGTATGTGATTAAAGTTCAATTTAGAGATTGAGATACAATTATTTAATGTAAATTACATCTGTTTGAAAGTGAAACCAGTTTTTTTTTCATGCAGGCTCTGTCAATCATAGCCAGGGGAGGTGTGGCTAGGGCTGCATAAACAGAAACAAAGTGATTTAACTCCTAAATTACAGTGAATTGAGCAGTGAAATAGCAGGGGAATGATCTATACACTGAAACTGCTTTATTTAGCTAAAGTAATTTAGGTGACTATTGCGTTCCTTTAAAGAATTTTTACAAGCTCCACAGGAGCCACACCCATAACATCCTTTGGATTCATTCAGAAAGTTATAGTTAGTTGTTTCTCTCTCCTTTATGTGGTTGTGGACTAGGGGACTCTTCAAATTCGGAACCCCTCTATAAATGATGACAGGTTTGAGATTAAGAATACTACACCTAGAAGGCTTTCCTGTTTCCTTAGTTCTTTTTATGAATTTCATTGGGAGTTGCTGAGCTGAATATTTTCCAGAAGAAAGTCTTATTTGCCAACTAAAAAGGCTTAGGTTGCTAAGTTTAGAGCCTACATCGAGAAAAAGGCTCTAATAGATGTGGAATCCCTTTAAGTAAATTTGTCAGTTGAGTATGTGACAATAATCCATAAAAAAACACAAGTACATCACCTACCTCTCAATACAGGGTTTTTCCACTATAGTGAGAATTCAAAGTGAATTTCAAATTTAAGATCAAAATAGCTGAGATGGAAAAGTCTGGCTTTAAATTTAAATTTCACATTTAATTCACTTTGAAATCTCACTTTGGTAAATAACCTAAGGAGCAATGCTTGCCAGTTTTTAAAAGCAGGGCATTTGTACCCATGGAGGATGATGTTGTCATTACTAGCCAATCAGCTTATTTGGCCAGGATACATGTCCCTTTTTTGGGAGTATATTCACAGTAGACATGTGCGATTCGTTTCGGTCTGAATTTAAATTCCGACAAATTTCGGAAATTCTGACATTCAGATGCTTCCAAATGTACGAATTTTGGAAGTGCCGTGCCGAACCGAACCGAATTGCCGAAATCCAAAAGTGCCGGATTTTGGAAGTGCTGAACCAAACCAAATTGCTGAAGTGCCGAATTTCTGAAAAGTGGCAAAACAGGAGAGGGAGTGAAAATTAAGGGAATGATTACAGGAATCTAACCCTAACCCTACTCCTAACCCTAAACCTGGTAGGGATACGGGTAGGGTTTGAGGAAGGTTGGGGTAAGGGTTAAGGGTAGGGTTAGAGGAAGGTTGGGGTGAGGGGTAGGGTTAGGGTTAGAGGAAGGTTGGAGTAAGGGTAAGGATTAGGGGTAGGGGTAGGGTTAGGGTTAGGGAATTGCCGAATTCCCGAACTGCTGAAGTCCCGCATTTTGGAAGTGCCGAACCGAACCAAATTTTTTTCCCATGCACAGCTAATTCACAGCTATCCTGCACACTATTCAATTTATTCAATCCCAATTCCATATTACACCTAATTATATCATATTGAACAGCTTGATTAGCTATACAGTTAGTCAGTGAAATGAGAGTTGCCATGAATTCAAAATTTGGTTAAAAGTGAATTTCCAATTTTATTTTTATTTTTGTCAAAAATCCAAATCGCAGCTGACTTTTTTTCAGTTTGGCTTTTTTGGCCTAAAATCTGGAATTCATTCTGAATTCTTGAAAATTTACACTTCGCACTTTACTGAATATTTAATGAATAGTAACTTTATGTCATACTTTGTTTTATTACAGGATTATTTACTAAAGCATGTTTTCTGTGGAATTTAGAGTGAATTTCACATTTTAGCCCCAAGAAGCTGATTTTAAAATATAGATGATATGAGGTGGTTGTTAAAGGGACCCTCCGGACAACATAACAACTTCATAGAAAGGGGGTTCCCTTGCGCTGGTTTAACTCCAATGTCTCCTCTCCAGCGCTGGATTGTTCTGCCCTTTCCAAATCAGCTTCCTGAAAAGCTTCGAATTAGAAGCGTAGAACTGCTGCGGGCAAGGGTGCCACTGACTGATTTAAAGGGGCCAGCTGATGCTCTCAGCCGATCAATGGCTCCCCATTTACAAAGCGGCTTGCGAAATGTATGTATTTTTTTAAAGCGGTTTTTATAAATGGGGCGCTACTGAGGGCTGGGAGCACCAGCTGGCCACTTGTAGCTATTCAGAGGCAGTCCTAGGCTTCCGTAGTGAAGCTTTTCAGCAAGCAGAAGGGGGCAGAGAGATCTGGCGCTGGAGAGGACACGCTGCAGCACAGGTGTTTATGGTGTCTTCATTGTTCCTTTAAGTACATAAACTATAAATAACAATAAACTGAAAACTTGCAAAATTTAGACTAAAATGGTTGATTTAGAATAATTCTTCGATTCAGTCATAGCCCCAGTTTGTCTATTTTAGCCTATGCAAATTTCACTTAATTCCAGTTTTCATTTTACTACAATTCAGAATTTAGTAAATAAACCCCCTTGAACAACATTTTTTCCCCAGTTTGCCTATAGAGGCTTAAAATTTGAAATTCGCTTTAAATTCCATCCAATCGCTCCTTGAGCGAAATAACCTTTATGGCAATATTGCAAATATTACACAAAATAGGCGTGACAAACTCAAATCCACAACAGAGCTTAACAAACACATATCAAATACACAAATATACAATGTATATAGAAAAACACACCTAGAACTCTGATTATCTGAAAAGAACATTGCAACATTCCTCAATAACTGTTACATAGTTCCATTTACCCACCTCTCCTAATTTGACCTACATTTTGACAATCTGCTTTTCAATGCAGGCAGCACAAATCACTGTTTAGTGAATAAGCCCCTGAAGGATACAGCCCAGATTTGACAGATCAGATCAATGCATCTGGTTTGAGTGTTTGCACCTTTAAAACTTTCCTCCTGCCTGCAAAATCATTAGGGTTGTTGAGGGAACCTTCTCATCCCCTCAGTTCCTTTCCAAGTGGCTGCTTCTACTAGGCATGCTCAGCAAATGCTTCATGCAGTGTTGTATTTACAATTCTGCACAGCAGCAAGTAGTCTTCTGAAAGCATGGGGAACTCACAAGGTAAGCCCTTCACCTTCCTTAATAGCTGCAAATGTTAAAACAAGTTATTTTGTTGCACAGACAGCCAGAGGAGGATGGCTGATTCCCTCCAACTAATCACAAGCCTCTGGAATAAAGAATAGCCTTTGCTACTAGGCAGAAAATAGGAGCCAGGCAGCTGCTGACTGAGGTTTAAGTGAATCTTAAGTTTCTCTCTGGATTTTAGGCAGGCTTGATCTATAACAGCAAGATCTGTGATGGTGTATGTTAGCAGATGTGTCTGACACAGGGCTGTGTGTCTGGATGTGCCCTTCAGACCGGTCACTATTTGTGTTTTATGGTTTTTTTTTTGTATTCATCTGTGTCTACATGTATGTCTCTGGAGGTAACCTTGGTTTTCTGGAGAAACAACTGCTTGTGCTTGAAGGACTGACACAGTGCTGGGTCCTCCTGGCTGTTATACAGACACACACTGAGGGATTCTCCCCAGCAACTCAAAAGGAAAAAAAAGTCAGATCCCCTCACCCACTCTCCAGCATCTTTCTGCATTTGTATTTTTTTTTAAAAATTTGTATTATTTATGTGATACCTGCATCAGGATTTAATAACTTATATACATTTTCTTGAATATTTTTATTGTGCGGGCGTTTCCCATAACACATACCTGATTTAAAAAAAAAAATTATATATATATATATATACATACACAATATATATGTATGGAATCTTCCAAATTCAGAAGCAGTGGGATACAGCGTTACCATTCTACCATGTATTCATAATATCATTGCTCTTTGACATTTAGTCAATCAATGCTGGCCAAATTCATGCATGATTTGGGAGCCAGACAGAACAAATTTAGGAGCCGGTTTAATGATGAGAATCAAGGAGAGGTATATCCATATATCTTTGTAAATTTATATAGATATAGCTGTATCCAGCAGCAGTAAAATGTCAGCTCCCTGGGATATTTCCACCCCTGAAGTTAATTTGCACAGACACAGGAGGGCACAAACTTCCCTCTAGAAAATAGGGTAGAATTGTAGAATGAGCCTGACCTTGCTGTCAATTTGTAACAGAACCGGTTGTGTGTATATCTGAAACCAATTCATTTTTATTTGAGTTCAAATCATCAATTTCTCACTAGTCTGTAAGGTTCTTTTTTTTTTTTGTAAATTAGGAGGATCACTCGTAATTCTTTCTGCATAGCCTTGGGATTTTAGTATATTTCACAGGCTTCAGTATCCAACTGCATTGTGCTTGTAACTGCAGACTGTCCTGCTGACTATGTACACTACTGTTCCTGTTTAAGGGCTACAAGGAATCTGCAATCCGTTTATTATGAAATTTTAGGAGCACATATGGATGCTTCAGTGCTTGCGTTTGTTGGTATATTCCAGGGGTTCTCCTCCTACACTGTTTGAATTTTTTTTCAAAAATAACGCACACACATGGATTCTTCTGATCTATGGTATGAGCGTTATGCTCCGTGGATTTTGGGTCCAAAAAAGAAAGGGGGGATCTAGTTTCCTGCAAAATCCCACAAAAATGTGTTATAATACATCTGCAGAATTTTCATAGATGCTGTATCCTGAACAGTGGCATTCTCCTGCATCACAAAACTGCTATTAATAACAGTGGCTTGTGACTGGCATTTTTTATTTCTTTTTAATATTGGCATTGGGATGCTCGAATAAAGCGCAAAGTATATAAGGTTATTTGAACTTGAAGAGCACATTTTGCAGATAAAACATGATCTCTGTTATTATATCCTTGGGGTTTAAGATGTTTTAAGATGTTCCCTCTGACTGTTAAAGGAACTTGTAGTAGTTATACTTGGCTGTGAAGCTCCAAGAGGCAGGTCGCCCTACTAACTGCACCAAAAGTCCCGTTAATACAATTTGTTTTTATTTTATTTTTTTAAAGACACTGCATACTCATGTTTAATGGAAATGAATAAATACTGTGTAAGTTTCCAAGATTCAAAGAAGCTGAACTGTATACATAATTTTTTTTCCTGCAGAATCTTATCCAGTTGGGGTGACCTTATGGTACATTTATCAGGGTGGGGGGGATGCTTATTAGGGAATGGAGACTGCAAAGATTAATTAAAATCCTTACTAGAAGGATGCAGTCTTCAAAAGTGCAGAATTAGGTGAGCTGTTTCTTTGCAGCAGGCCTCTTTCTCTGGTGTTGCCAGGAATCCCATTAGATTCCCTTTTCGTTAGAGTAATCCTCTGGTGGCTCCTTCAAGTTAGACTACATCTTTAAAAAGGAGCACCGGCCTCAGATGTTTGATTTTACTTGTGCGCACTGTAGCCAGAGTGTGTTTGCCTTCTGTCACGGAACTGCTAGTTATGGTAGCCAACAATGACATTATTGGGCCTGGACATATCATTTGAGTTATTATTATTATTATTTATAAAGCGTCAACAAATTCCATAGTGCTGTACAATGGGTGGACTAACATACATGTATTTGTACCCAGATGATTGAACGCACAGGAACAGAGGGTGATGAGGGCCCTGCTCAATGAGCTTACATACAAGATGGGGTATAGTGACACAAAAGGTAAGGGTAGAAAAGTAGGTTGTTAGAATAGTATTCAGTGAGGGCTTAGTAGTGTTTTTTGTTTTTTGGATGACAGTTGCAGGAGAGGAATCGGGTTGCGGGAAGGGACAGTAATGTTAACAGTAATTTATATGCTTTCCTGCGGAAGTGAGTTTTAAATGATTTTTTTGAAGGACTGGAGAAGGCTAACAGAGAAGGGAAGGGAAGACGGTGCAATATTTTCAATAGTAGGTAAATGTGGGGATATAACACTTTCAAAATGCAAACGAGACTTAGCCAGCATTCCATGGTGATGAGCAGAGGTCCTCCCGATGGTCTTGTGAGGTTCTTATGGATCTTCGCGAGAGCATAGAGAACTGGGATGATTAGATTACAGTTACAGCGTTAAGCATTGCTCAAATAAATTTAATTCTGAATGTCAAAATATTCACGCCAAAATAGATGATATGAAAAAACCTCTCCAACTCAGCTATAGTCAACACCTGACTGTTTCAACTTACATTTTGTCAAGTGGATTTCAGTTCAACATGATTAAAATTTTGTGAATACCCCTGTAAGTCAACAAGTGCCCTGTTTTTTGAAACAATATTAGAATGTCATGCCTGTAAAATATCTTAAATTTACCCTTGAATTACTGCACTAGGGACCCTATCAAATATCTGAAGTTTGAACATGTGAGAGCTGTCTGTTAGTATTAGCTAAATAACTAGTATCCCCAACCACAGCAGACACACCCCTACCAGCAGGTCTTATTGTAATGTTTTTACATTCTCTTAATTCCCTTGTCCATACTTATTTTGTTTTATTATGTTTTTACATTTTTTTTTATTCAGAAGCCATTCCTTAATACTTTGAGACATGAGCCGTGGCAGTATAAAATTATGAAGTATGAATTATAACAACTTTGATACTTGACTCAATAGAAGCCCAACCAAATAGCTGGAGGAAAGGGGGTTTTAAGTAAGTAAAGGGAGATTATATGAAGAGCTGCCATTGTTGGCCGTATTAGAACAAAGAAAAGAAAAAAGGAATGAAAACTAAACAAAAAAAATAACAAACAAACTGAAAGAGATAATTCTAAACATCTTGTCAAATGCACTCCATAAGGCAACAAATCCCATTGCAGGTGTTGCAATTTGCAGTGGCACTATAATGTAATACATAAACATTAATAAACGTTGCTTATGAATAAAAAATAAAAGAAAATGAAATTATAATTAAAAACGAATTAATCATCTCGGCCTGAGCATAGGAGAAAGGGAAATTTGTGCAACATTCTTGTGCGGTTGCTGCTAGCTAGAGCGTCCACATACCGTTGCATTAAGGTCAGATCTGGAGGTTCAATGAGAGCCTGAATATTTTGGTGTACTCTTGAGGGATTATCTTCACCTTCTTTGGTCCGGTTAGTAGGCTGTAAGTCCAATAGGCGGAAAAATTCCTTGGGGTCATCAGGACATGAAAGGTGAAATTGGTTGCAGGCATGAGTAGTGGTAAGGCCTCTGCGAGGTCCTCATTTATAGGGTACACCTTTATCCCGCAGCACTGCAGTAACCACGGAATGGCATTTGCACTATTGTAGGGTTTGAAAAGGTAGTATAATAATGTGCTACATGCATATATAGCACTATGCATATGGATTTTGATGCCATGTCTGTGGTGTATATTAAATGTTTGGATAGAAGGAATTCATAGAATGTTTGTGCATATCACATTATAGGCACATTAGAAAAATAAATAGTTTAAATAAACCTGTCATTGTGCCAGTCTAAGCTTAAAGGGAAAGGTAGCCTTCATCCGCTATCTCGCATGGCGAGACCCACCATAGAAATAGCTTTATTTACCTGAAGCCATCGCTGGTTATGGCTGGGGGAAATGACAAGCTTGGCCAAAAGTAACTCTTCCTTTTATCAAGTGTAACAAAAATACTGAGACAAAGTGCTCTCTTTTGACTGTGTTGGGTAATCACTGAAATTCTAACATAGTCAATTTGAGTATTTCATAAAGATTCTACCTTTATGAAAGTCATTTTGGAGGGGGGTGACAGAGCTGCTTTAACTGAAATTCCTTATAGGCAACAGATAACGAATTTATCACAGAGATACATATATAAACAATCAAATCTTTTAAAAGAAATTAACTCTACTTCTGCCTTCTAGTGCTGCCATGACCATAACTTATTGGTATAATACCCACCTCTGGCCCTGCCTCAGTGATGCTTACACTGTGAAAGGATTAGTGTTGCTTGGGAATGTGTCCTTCTCTGTGATACAGACATGCTGGCTTCCTTGCCAGTGTATCGACAGCTGCATAGAGTGACAACAGTCACTGCATCATTATACTCCTGTAACCTTTTCTAGAAAATGATAGCTAGGGAGAAACCATAGCAACCAAAAGTGGGAGTGTGGTTGCTGTGCCAGGGAGCAGGAGAGTCACCTGTAGGATGGTTCTCCTGGGCTCTACTGTCAGTCATTTTTTTGACATTGATACCTATGCTGACTTTATGCCAGGTGGCGGATTGACCCATCATTAAACAGATTTTTCTTTAATGTCATACATTTGCAAGCAATTATGCCTTCACACTGTATAGATGGAATTTAGTGTGCTTTTAAATGGATTAAACGTGTTGTAGCACTCCACTGGTGTCATTACTTGATTTTCTTTCATAAATACGGTTCAAGACACAATCCTCAATATTTGCCTTACTAATTATTATATTTCATGTCATAGAGACTGTGCAGTTCCTCAAAAAGCATGCTGGTTTAAAGGATACAGTTATCTATTTGTTGACGGAAGCTCTAGACATCGTAAATTCCTGAGTGTGATTAAAAATACCAAGACGCAAAAACATTTCACTTTAATGATAACTAAATACAATTCGATTATTCATCTGAACCAGTTCTAGAACCCAGTGTTTAACTGCAGCTTTCGCATTCCTCTTGAAAGTTCTAAAAGGTTCATTTTTTGTGTGAATCTTCAAACAAATTTAAAAAATGTCTAGCAGCTTTGGAACTCAAATATGATAGATTAAAATTGTACATTCTGCAAGAAAGAGTGAGATTTATTGGAATAATTGGAAAACCTGTAGGTTTATCTGTTGTTTTTTTTTTTGTTTTTTTTAAAGACTGGAATTTATGAGACCATGAATTACAGAACTTCAACTGTACTAATTGTGAAGAAATAAATTAACTTTAATGTTAGATGAACGGTCCAAAGGTCAAATTCCTTACACAAGAGTTTGCCAAAAGTTTTAGAGTGCAAATTAGATGGGGCTCCATATTTAATCTTTTTTTTTTTATATTATCTTTTCTCATTATGTAAATAGAAATGTGTCAATTATAACGGAAGAACAAAGGAAGCTCACAACGAGTACAAAATAGTTCTTGTTGCAAGGATAAAAGGGGACAGTATTCCCACCAAGTACGAGCAATCAGAAATTTTAACCAGCTCACAAAATAAAGCAAAAAATAAATAATTACATGAAAAAATTGATTATTTGGTTTCAGTGCTTTGGTAGATTAGAAATCTGATGGTCTGTTTATGTAATATGATGCATTAGATTGCATGTGATACAAAGAGCCATATTTATCAAGGCAAAATGAGGCCTCATTTTAGGGTAAACCGAAAAATGCCACAGAATAGTAATTGTTTTAGGTATGATAAATTGGGCCCAAAATGTTTTCATCAAAAATAAATATACACCTACCTCAATTGTTTTTAAAGTAGCAGGTATGGTGTAATATTTATTCATGGTTTTAAAGACACACTCCAGACTCATAATACATTTCAGCTTGCTGAAATGTTTTATGAGTGAGAGTGTCTACTTTTTTCTTTTTTCAATAGAAATTGCCATTTTTTTTTTAAAATGAACCTTGATGCACCCCTTTGACTGTCAATCAGACAACTAGTCCTGTTACTTCCTGGTTTGGTTAGCTCAGTGGAGCGAAATTTAAGAGGCAGCTATTGCACAGAGCACCTGCCTTGCAAAGACTTTTCATTGGGCTGCATTGGAAAGTCTGGGCGGGGTTTACAATCTGTTTTCACTGGGAGTATATCTGCTAAACATTGATTTTTAAAATATTTCATTTTGGCAGTGGATTGTGCCTTTTAATATGACAGTACAGGTGGTCCTCACGTACCAACCGGGTACCGATCTTATGACTCGGTTGTAAAACAAATTGGTCAGTAAAAGAGGATGTGCTAGAGAACAAGTCTATGTTTGGGGGAATTCCCCCGAACATAGACCAGTTCACTAGTGCAGGGAATCGCTGAAATCTATATTCGGGGAAAATTCCCCAAACATAGACCAGCTCTCTAACCTGGGGAATCCCTTGAATCCCCAAGCTAGAGGGCTGGTCGTATGTGTAAACCATTGTAAGTGAAGACCACCTATACACGTGAATGGTGATTTGTGTTTGTAACACAAACAGAGAACTAAAATATCTTTGCAGGCTTTCCTCAAGAGTACTTACCTCAACACAAAGAGTCCCCAAGCATGTTGGTCTAACAGGGGATGCCAATAATACTAGCTTATTGGACTGCTTCAACACACAGGGCACCCAGCAAAATACCAAATACAAGTGTACAAAACTGCAATACTGTTCCTGGTTAGAAACACAACATGTTTACTAGAACAAGCTGGTAAATTTTAGCTTTCATTTTTCCATTCGGATTTTAGCCTATTTCAATTAAGTGTTTAGTGAATGACTGCGTAAGTTAGCGTCATAATTAATGTGTGTGGAAATAGCTTGATTGCAGATCCATTTCAGCGTGCGGAATCCATCCAAATTGATGTAGGATATTCAGGTCAGACCTTGTTTATTGAAAATCATTAAAAAAGGCTATCTTTCACTCCAGTGACAGACTGTTCCCTAATTAATCCTCTGTTACACTAAGACAGGTATTTGTAGATAAATAAATTGTATTTTAAAGCAGATCAGTCACTTTCGAAGATCTTTGCATAGTTTACAAAGACCCCAAAGTGACATCTCTGATTAGGGTCTGGTGTTCGTTTGTGCAGTAGAAGGTAGGTTTACTTACCTGAAGCCGACCATTGTGGCCATCTTTATCCTGGATGCCCTCAGCTTCTTTCGCTATAATTGCCAGTTGCCGCAACAGTGCTCACACTCACGTACATGCACGACACTGCAACACTGAGGTCTATGGAGGATCCCCGGGTAGCCTCCATAGATGATGTCTCACAATGAGTGCGACCATACCTGAGCCTGAATCCCACAAGCGTCATCTTTGTGATGGCTGCTGGGACTGGATAAAAATTGACAGCGGAGCTACGCCTTTAGTCAACTTTTTGCTTTACCAGCAGACAAAGTAGTCCCTACTTGGTTTTATGGTATCTTTGGATTGGACAATAAACATTATTTTTCATGAAGACAATATATTTTATATAGGTGATATCTTTACCAAATACTGAGAAATAGCAAACAAAATTATAATATAAAAAAAAAATCTACTTGAGCTATAATAAATCAATAAAAGCACAGATTTTAACAATAATTTGTAATAAAGTGATATACAATTTTGAAGACTAATTGCATTTATGCAAAGTTCATTACAGCCATGATAATGTCTCTTTAACTTATTTCCTGCAATAAATGCACAGAAATATTCATGGCACCTCCTTCATGTGATCAGTATACAGAAAGCAGTGAAAACTTTCCCATCATATGATCTCCATCTTGGGTCCCTATCAATCATGATTATACGGGGAAAAAAAAACATACCTTGCATCTGTCTGTCAACACAAACAGTAGCAGAGCTAATCAATGTGTGCCCAGGACTGAACTAAATAATGATGTCAGTTGCTAAATGTTTAATAAATATATACAGAAATAGGATCACATGGGAAACACTTAACACAAGTATAGGTCATTACTAATGTGTTATTCAATAATGTAAGTTCCAAAAGGTTGACAGCTATCCTTTTAGATATTGAAATAAGCCAATACTCTGTGTGTCGTTTTGTTTTATCATCCAGCTAGCCGAGTGACCAGAAACCCTATATTCATATTTATTCACTCATTTCGCCACTTGTAAAAAAAAAAAAACTGTTTTGCTTACTGTGCATTTCACTTTACAAGAGAACTTAACACTCTTTCAAAAATATTTTGAGATCAGTCAAATTATTTTAACAAAAAAAGGAAAAACAAACAAAATCACAATAGTGGTATATAAATATGAACACAATATCTTTAAAACATGGAAATTACAGTTTATTTTCTTGATTCGTGAGTCAGGGTGAATTGACAACTGACTTTCAAAATGTAAGCTAAACTAGTTAAATCTGGAAAATTGGCTGCATTGAAATCTTTTTTTTTTTTTCTAACTCGACTGGTTTGGCCTATATTTACACTAACAAATAGTTCAGTGTATAAATCAAAGAGGGTTAAGAAAGATCCCAATATATTGCAGCAGAAACGTAAAGGAACACTATAGAGATAGGAATACAAACATTTATTTCTAATGCTATAGTGCCTTAGTCACCATTTAGAATACTGCTCCCCTCCCTGTAAAAAAAGAGAGAAAGACTTACCTTTTCTCCCTCGCCCACTGCTCTCTGCGTTGCAGCCCCGCCTCCCTGGCTGAGATCACCAAGATTGATGATCTTAGCCAATCCAATGATTTCCCATAGCAAGGAAGAACTTTGCACTGCACCAATCAACATCTCCTCATAGAGATGCACTGAGTCAATGCATCTTTATGAGGAGCATTCAAAGTCTCCATGCGCAGAGTTGTTACTAGGGAACAATGTAAACACTGCCGGAACAGGCTAAAGACACCAACACCACTACTTAAACTGTAGTCGTTCTGGTAAATATAGTGTCCCTTTAAATATGACTAAATTTTATATAAATATATATATATATATTATTATTTAATACAATAACAATAATACAAACAACATTTTAAATGGACAAATATGGACACTTTCATTTTAGGTGGGTTAATGGGGGTGTGGCCAGAAACAGAGTGTGTTATGAGAAATTTTAGGCGAATTGCTAATAACAATTTATGCAACAAAATATAATTAAGGACAATGTATCTTATTAACACAGGCTGATTTCTAAACACATTCTTTGTAGTTTAAAGATACATTAATGTGAGTATTATTGCAGTGGAGCCCTGTTACACACTCAAACACACCAATAATGAGGGACATTAGGATAGAAAAGGAAAGAGGGATTTGGGCCCAAAATAGGGACAATCCCTCCTAAATAGGGACACTATGGAGGTATGAATAAGGCACTCTAATGCAGACATCATTACAACAAGTGGATATAGCATATAAGCAGCTATATGCATTGTATAATGTAATATTCGAGTACAACTGTTTTTTTTTTGTTTTGTTTTTGTGACAGCATGTCCCAGCACATAGAAAAAAGGAGAATTTTCTGCAGGTGATAAACACCCTTATCTGCCAAAACAGCAGACAATGGGTGGGATTTAGGACATGCCTACGACAAAAAGGTGACAGAAGACAGTTTAACATTAAATTGACAGAAAGAGTCTAATGAAGGGGGATATGGGGTGGGACAGGGCCAGAAGGCCTCTTTATGATGTCTGTAGTCTGTGTAACTAGAGCTGGAACTTCCTTATTAAACAGATCACCCCTAGCATACTGGGGGCAGGATGCAGTTCTAAAATACATCTCATTTATTGGAGTTCACTAACAGGGGAAACATCACTAACTGTGTGACTGCAACCCAGCAGGGTAAGCTTTTATTTTATTTTTCCTGCAACAGGCCTTTGAAATGACTTGGGTGGGAATATATACACGGGTAGGCTATTCTCAATCATTGCAGTTAAATTTCTTATGTGTACAAAGTATGTTTTTAGTAAGTTTAAAGAGATTCTATACAGAACTGTGAGGTACATTGCTTATGTGTTAGTATGTAGCAGGAAACACTTTTCCTTTGAATTCTACACTTCCTGTTATGTCACAGGAACATCCTGCTCTAAAATGTGTTCAGGAAGCTCTCATTAGCCAAATACCCAAAAATCATATTAAAGCTATTTAATTGCAGGCCGTACGACTTGTGTAGAAGGAATACGTATCAGAATGTTCCAAACGGTCCCAGATAAGATCAGTTGCCTTGTTAAACTTTCCCTAGTTTAGGTTTAATCCAACATGTCGATAATAATAGTTATTATAGCAGCTTCTTTTTAAAGGATATAGTAACATATTTTGGAAAAAAACTTTATATTCTTTGTAATCATATTTATTACTTGTTGACCATTGTTTGGAGTTTCTAATGAATCTGGCTTTGGTTCTGCTTTATAAACCTAAAGAGATTGAGAGAAGGGGAACTCAGCAGGAAATAATTGTTCCTTTGTTATAATATTTTCATTACACAAACTGTTGCCCAAATTGTGG
The DNA here is from genome assembly GCA_933207985.1 of Pelobates cultripes. Lineage (NCBI taxonomy): Eukaryota > Metazoa > Chordata > Amphibia > Anura > Pelobatidae > Pelobates > Pelobates cultripes. The sequence goes on from OW240915.1 coordinate 29,207,695, forward strand.
ACTGTATTGCTACATTTGCTGGGTCTCTCCATGAACACCAATGTATTTGGATTCGGAAAGGATTATCTCATGTGATGAATATCTTATTCAGTATTGTTCTTTGTTTTTAAGATACATAGGGTTTGCCGGAGAGTGTGACTTACTGATTCACTTCTTCCAACCACAGGACATTTTGACTAATGTTTGTTAAAAAGAGGGGAAAAAACAAGTTAGAATGTCAGTTGTACACAAGATCCAGTTATATATATATTAAACTTTGTACTTGACACATTACTGAACTTCAATTTTACATACAAATAATTACTGCTAATTACTACTGGTAATTAGAACTCATTTTCATTACTTTCTTCTTCTTTTTTTTAAATTACAGTATGCAGTGATAATTTATGCAACTACAAATTACGGTACAAATTACGGTAAACCTAGCATTTCAGATTCACCTAATGATATAACAGCTCCGAAAGTGGTAAATATATCATTTACCATCAAGCTAAATGATATATGTAGTTGCTTTAGGAGCTACTGTAGTGTTACTTACCTGCATATTATCACTCTTGCACGCCAGTCTCGGAGGTCCGTGGGTGTTAAAATACTGTATTATCCACTGTGCAATGCCACCTCCTCTCTGCTGTGATTGGCCCCCTTGTTCCTACGTTTCTCATTCCTTAGCATTAGACACTGTGTGCCACTGGGTAGTGTAGGTGAGCTAAGAGAATGTGTTAATATTTGTGTAATGATTGCCAAGCTGTCTGTGAAGGGCGAGTTTCCTGCTGTAGAATAGCAATGCTATGGTAATGTCTTTCTCCATAATGGGGAGGGCACCTTGGAACATCATAAAGTGCACCCCCACACATAGGGCCCTTGTTAATGGGTTACTCCAAACACGATGACCTTTTCAATGCTTTGAAGTGGTCATGGTGCTCGGAGTCTGTAGGTGTAACTTTTAAGTATGAACTCTGTTCATACTGAGATATTTTATTGTGCAGTCAGAGATGTTACTCCACCGCCGGCAGCATCATTAGTACATCATTAGCCAGCTGGGAATCAGAGTTCCGGGTTGGCTAATGTCAATTCTGTGGTAAAAAGAACAAAATAGATCCATATTACTCCTGGTATCATAACCATTACAGCGAGCTTGGAGTAACTCTTTAAATTCCTGATAAACAGGAGTCAATGCTACACAGTTGTCACTTTCTCCAATGATTACACACATGCACAGGACACTGAGCTGCAGGTAGAACTGTTCATGGAAAAGATGAAGTATGTTACTTGCAGATAACTACAAAACCACCAGTGCTTAAATTGACACTGTAGGCATCCAGACCACTTCAGCTCATTGAAGTGGTCTGGGTGCAATGCACCATGTCACTTAACCCTACAGTGGTAATTATTGCAGTTTCTGAGGAACAAGACAGCCACTAGCGGGACTTCCGGGGGCTTAGATGACTTTTGGTCGTCTAAACTATGCTGGACGTCCTCACACTATGCATGAGAACTTCCAGCGTTGACGGAATCCTCATTGGAAAGCATTGACTAATGCTTTTCTATAGGGAAATCCTAATGCGAGTGCAACCATTGCGGCACATGCGCATTAGCTCTCCCCCTTCAGCGATGTTGGATGGGGGGTGGGAGGAAGGGAAGCACTGCAGGATTCTACAGTGCCAGGAAAATGGGTTTGTTTTCCGAGCACTATAGAATCCCTTTAAATGGATTCTATACTTTCCTGATTTCAGCTCTGATGTCCCTTGACACTGGGTCAGCGTTCTGCATCCTCCGACAACATCCAACAGGAGGGCTAATGTCCATGCGTTTGACCGCATTAGACCCTCCCCATCGGAAAGTATTGCTTCAATGCTTTCCTACGGGATTTCACTGACGCTGGATGTCCTCATGCAACCATATCCAGCAACCTAGAGTTCGTTAAAATTCAAGAAGCATCTCTAGTGGCTGTCTGGTAGACAGCCACTAGAGGGAGTCTTAGTCCTGCAAGGTAATCATTGCAGTTTCTCTAAATTTGTAATGATTTACATTGGAGGGCTAAGTGCAATAGGGACACTGCACCCAGGCCACTTCAATGAGCTGAAGTGGTCTGGGTGCCTATAGTATCCCCTTAAAGTGAATAATTTGCACACGTGGCGTCCGTCATATATTTTTCATGAACAAAGCTACTTGTGGCTGTCTGCGCATGAAATATACAAAGTAAAATAGAAAGCTGACTGCAGGAGTTGATTGGATCGTGCACAGAACTGGCACTGAAAACATTGAGAGAACCAGGGTTGGTTAGTGGTCACATTTATGTCTCGGACCCCGTAGATGTTACCAGCATTACTGCTTGATCTGTTGTTGGTTTTTTTTCTTCCTAATAATGTATGTTGGCTATCTTTTGTACTGTTGTTTTAAGAACCCTCTCCAGCAATATTATAATCATGTTGGTAACAGTGGTGTGCAGGAGTCCCAGTCTGTATCTCATCTGGCAAATGCAGGAGGCTGCCCTATCTTGGCACAGAATTCAGGGGCCCATAAGGGCAGCATGTAGGGATACGAATTATACAGCCACTGCATTGTATTGAGAGGGAGCAGTGACTGCTAGAGAGACATAAAATCATGCTAAGCAGCAATCCAGAATCAAGTACTATTTTCCTTCAAGGATAAATCGGATATCAATGGAAGAAATAATTAAATATAAGGGTTGGTACATGAATGCTAAATTAGAGGTTGGAGTGACCAAAAAAGGAGATACAATTTGGAGGAGGAAACTTAATGAAGGCGAGATTATAGGAGGGGGAGAAAAGACGTAATAATTAAGGTGAGGAACTGTAGCTTTAATCTGGACGCAGTGGAATTTGAAGTATAAATGATGAAATGAGAACATCACCCTAGCAGAGAAATACGGGAATATAATTTGGGCAGATAAAAGGAGTAGGAGAATTTGTTAAATAGCTAGAGTGGTTAAAGGTGTGGAATAAGTTTTGAAGGCAGTGGAAGGGGGATATTAATTTGGGCAGAAGAATGGGGTAAGTCAGGACAGTGGTTTGGCTGAAAAGAATGGAAACAGAGTAATTTTGTTACTTAAAAAAATCACTCTAGGAAAAATAAGTGCACTAAAAAAGTTATGCAATAAGGATACTCCTGTGTAAAGTTCCATAGTCATAACTGTCAGTGTGTACAGTGTCTATTGATGGAACATATCTTATCAAGGCCTTCAAGCTACCAGGGTCATTTTGAGGTAAATACAGATTCATAGCTATGTCTTGGAAAACATGAATTGAAATTAATCAGTAACTCTTACAAAACAATGTAAACTACAAGTGCTTAATGTAAGTGTGAGACTGCATTTAGGTCACGGGTTGTGGCCCTGTGCAAACATCACATGCAGGAGTGCAGGTAAAATAGGAATTAGGAGAGTAGATAGGTCAAGTGAGGATGGACAGTAAGTGGATGAAATTGGGAGAGGAGTAAGCAAGTGAATTGGCAGTGGGTATGGATAAGAAGAGTGAGTAGGGATATTTGGGATAAAGACAAGGGCAGGTGAAATTGGGGGAATGTGTAGGGAAGATGTGAAAAGAGGGGGGTGATGTATCTGTATGGGTAGGGTAAATTACAATAAGGGGTATTTTGCACGTGACAATACAAGAAGTGGGTGATATTATGGCTATAATCATTATCTTAGAATTCCATTAATCTAAAGCAGGATTGTACTACAAGTTAAATTCTCAGATATGATTTTGTTGCAGTCATAGTGGGCTTTTTCGAAGTGTTGATCCTTTCTGGTATCAGGAGGGAATAGCTCACATACCTTTCTGTGATTTATGGCAAGAAGAACTCTGTTTTGTATTTTGGTACAGATAGTTTCCAAGGTCAAGCAATTAAGATAAAAGAAAATGAAAGTTTCCACATCTCTTTCAGTGATATGCACAGTGACCTGTTGATAGTTGTGTTAAAGGTTGTAACATCAAATTTGCTTGGATACAAGTTCAAATATTTTAAAGACACTCTGTGGTTTAGAGAACACTTGTCATGCTAATACAACAGTTTTAAAGGGTCCCTCCAAGCACCATCAGCACTTCACTGATTAGATTTTTAATGGAAATGTTTCACATACAGAGATATAGCCCAGTGATGTCAATTTTGTCCATTTCTGGTGTCTGTCATCACTGGCATGCTAGTGAAAGACGACTGATGGAGGCATGCTACCCCTCCATGCTGCCCAGATAAGTTTTCCTTTATTTTTTCCTACTTTCTTTCTTTTTTTTTCTTTTTTTTTTTTCGTGTGTGTGTGTGTGTGCATGACATACCAGTAAGGATTATTCTAATTAAATACATTGTTTTACTAAAACACAATATTTTGATTGCAGTAACACTTTAAGAAATGTTTGTATATGCATTTTTAATTGAGTAGTTCTAAACTTGGCTGGGCGGTACGAATTTGGGGCGGGGGGGGGGAGGGGTCCCACCACTGCAACAAGCACATTTTGAGCACATCATTAGACAAACGCACATAGTGCACCCCAGGCTCCTAGTTTTGGAAGGTAAGCCTGCATGCAGAAAGATATAAGCTATTAAAGTATGGCACTTATAATGTGGTTATGGTGCTTGGCATGTTCCTATTAACTATTTCTACTAAGGGCCTAGATTAGTGATGGCTCTTTAGTATTTTCTTCTAGGCAATCTGCAGACATGATGGCATATTCCCCAATAATCCAGATGAGACTGCTGCTTTGGGGAAGATGCATACATCATTTATAGAAAGAAACATCGGGTGCATAAAGGCATTTGAATGTGGAGGCTCCAGGGATGATATGAATCAATGCGTTAACAAAAATCAGAATGGAGTATGAAAAAAACAACCATACAGCTTAATTTGAGATCATGCGTACTTGGGAAGTATAAGACTCCATGATCTGAGATGGAAAAGATTTAAATAAAGCTTAATTAAGAATTTTGTGGTTTTTTTTTTTCTCAGCAAAGAAAAGATTTAGGATATTAAATTTACCTTTTCACTCTAGAAACGGTTTACTTGATGGTTGGATGGAAATCTCTAGGCAAATTGCCAATGCTCTAACCCACCTGTTTTGTAAAAAATGACTGGAAAGTCACAAAATAACCATGGTAAATCTCCGAGACTGTGTACAGATAGAAAGACGCGAGCAGATACATATATATATATATATATATATATATATATATATATATTAGTTGTACATACACCTATACATATAGTTGTAATAATGTTTGTTGGGGGTTTCAGGAATTGTTTATTTATTTATTATTTTGTTACAGACTGACACATTTTTTGTTACCATAAAGTAGACTCCTTTTTAGACAATGTTATTAAAGTTCACAATCTTTGCTAGCTATAAACAGCACGAGGTTAGTGGGTATGGTGTCAAGAGTGCCTTGTTATTCTTTAAATATAATGGTTGCCAAGCACTGCAGCTGCCTTAACAATTTTGTGGGTTCTCTGTGGATTGCCAGAGTGGAAATGAATGCGCTTGTCTGCATCCTCAGGAAGCAACATGTATTAGATGAGTGATGTCACCGGCATTTTAACAAAGACTTACCCAGGGAAACAGGTTCCTTATATCCAACATTTATTTTTATTCTTTCTTATGGAGGTAATAGATCCATGCATCATCATTGATTTAGTATGGAAAGATTTGGTCATAAGACTTTAAAGATGCCATTTTGTCCAACTGAGTAGTGCTACACACAGTTTAAAGGGACACTATAGTCACCAGAACCACTAGAGTTTAACATAGTTGTTCTGGTGTCTATAGCCTGCCCCTGCAGGCTTTTCATTGTAAGCTCAGCCTCAGACGGTCACTAGAGGTTCTCCCTAGTTAAGTGTTGCACTGTGTGCCTCACCAATGTTCAACATCTCCATAGAGAGGCATTTTGTTACGCACGTTCAATAACCCATAGGAAAGCATTGGATTGGCTGAGATCATCAAGATTGATAATCTCAGCCATGGAGGAGGGACCCGCAATGGTGAAGCTGGTGCGGTGATGGAGAAAAGGTAAGTTTAACACATACACTGACACATACACTCATTAACAGACACACTCATTAACAGACACACTCACTGACAGACACACACACATACACACTCACTGACAGACACACACATTCTGGCACACACAAATCATTTTATTTATTGCTCCCTACCTTTGGGAGCTGGTGTGGGGCCTCTCCCTTCCTGCTTCTCACTGCTCCCTCACGCGCGCAGTTTAGTGATGCCGGGACGGAATGACGTCATATTCCGGCACCCGGCATCATTACAGAGGGCGCGCACAAGGGAGCAGTGAGGAGCAAGAAGAACAGATTGCGCTCGCTGCCGCCTGCTTCCTCTCCTCCCGGCCGGGTAAAGTTTAGCAGAGTAGGCACCTGCATTCCCCACATTGCAGGTGCCTACTCTGCTAAAATTTACCCGGCCTTAACATGTCACACTCACGGCTCACATGGGCCGCAAGCTTGCAATGCTTGCTTTAAGCCGTCTTGCTAGATGACGTAACTTCAAAAAATAAATAATAAACACTTTCAGTTTCCCAAAACCAGATAGTAATATTACCATTAACCCTTTGGTGCCTGACCTATGTGATATTTGCAGTGTAAGATTAGAACTTCATATGGTAAACTCAAACACGGCACTCTGATTTCTTATATGTCAGAGACGATTGAAGGGTGATAGCTATTTGTTTTTTTTATCAGGGTGAGAAAAAGGTATAATTTAGTCTCTTCTGCCCAAGTATTTCGCAGCACTTATCTCAAGTACTTTAGTGCAGTGAGCTCAAAGGTTTTACGTAGGTATCTTTATAAGAGGTTTTGTACTGTGAGGTTCCAAAGAATTGTCTTTTTTTGTTCTGGAGGTAGTTCAACAGTAAGCTTGCTGCAAACTAAAGGATTAACTTCAAACATAAAAAATACTGCCACAGACATTTATGGAGAGTATTTGGCTTGTTAGATGGTCAAAGTAATGCTTAAAGAGAGATTTAGATCCCATGTGCCCACCTAGTTCTAAGTGGGGGGTCTCTTCCTTGTGAAGCGTTAGGTAATTATGTAAGGCTTACTTGGAGAGGATAACATCATGATTTTACAGTAAGATTAACTCATCTGGGAGTTCGTGAAAATGAAAGAGTATTGTTAAAGAAAGCTCATATTTCTTAATATTTAATAAGCAGTATTGTTCAGATATATATCTTCAATAAAGCATTATGTAGTGGCTATGGTACTTTGAGAGTTCCTTTAATGGAACACTCTAATATTGGTAATAAAAAAATAATAACCTGTATTTATAAAGTTAGAGATGCCTCCTTAATAGTTATGGACACTGTAGTAACACATTTTTAGCTTAATGAAGTAGCTTTGGTGTATAGAACATGCCCCTGCAGTCTCACTACTCAATTCTCTGCCATTTAACAGTTAAATCACTTTGTTTATGCAGCTCTGGTCACACCTTCCTGCATGTAACTTGCACAGTCAATTTCCTATCTCCTGCTCTGCTAATAACCTTCTAGTCCCTGCAGGATCCTCCTGTGTGCCATTTAAGTTCAATTTGCTGGGCAGGAGCTAAAAACATCTAAAGGAAGTTAGAGGGACATTATAGTCACCAAAACAACTTTAGCTTAATGAAGCAGTTTTTGTGTATAGATCATGCTTCTGAAGTCTCAATGCACAATTCTCTGCCATTTAGGAGTTAAATCACTTTTGTTTCTGTTCATGCAGCTCTAGCCACACCCCCTCTGACTGTGACTCACATAGCCTGCATGAAAAAAATGGTTTCATTTTCAATCAGATGTAACTTACTTTAAAAGTTTTTATCTTCTGCTCTGTGATTTCAACGTTAACTCCATACAGGAGACTACTGCAGGGTCTAGCAAGCTATTAACAATGCAGAAGATAAGAATTGAAAATTAAACAGAATTTGCAATAAAGGAAGTATAAACATTAGCTGACTCTTTACAGGAAGTGTTTAGGAAGGCTGTGCATGTTACATGTAGGAATATGTGACAAGGGCTGTATAAACAAAGTGATTTCAATCCTAAATGGTAGAAAATTGAACAGCGAGACTGCAGAGGCATGATCTATACACCAAAACTGCTTAATTAAGTTAAAAGTTGTCTTGATGCCTATAGTAGCCCTTTAAAATAATATTGGTTTAGTTACTTTTTAGCCCTCACTGCCCTGGACATACTGTGGCCACTGCTCCGCTTCCAGCCGAGATGATCAGTGATGATCTGAGCTAATCCAGTGATTCACCACGGGGAAGCACATTGGGGACTCCTCATTTGTGGCAATTGCAGTGCTCTACCAATCAGCAGCTTATCACAGAGATGCATTAGTTTAATGCATCTTTATTGCAGTCACAGTTCCCTGAAATAAGTAAATATTTTTGTATGGAATTGCTAGGCGAATTGAATTAGGGTCACTTAACCAAATCATGTTAATACATAGCTTCCCTCACCCCATGGTGCTTTGGCCCACCACAGACAGCTGCCTCTGACTTGCTCACAATCTATTCATTGTGATTGGCTACTCTGGATGATTGGCTGTCTGCTATTAGTGAGTGTAAAACAGTGTATTTGCAGAAGGAACTGCTGCTTTTACCCCACTTAGATAGCAAAACAGTTTGCCTCGTTCTGTTATCAAAAAAGTAAGATTTTTCAATTGAAAAAAACATCTTGATTTGTTACTGTTACTTCTCTATAAAGCATTTTATAGCATTCTGTACTGCATATCCCTTGACACTTTGTGTCATATTTTGTTCCGGTGCATACAAGACATCTCCCTGCCCCTAGTGGCCCTTTTCAGTTTATTTTTATATTCTCCTCCTGACATGTCGATGTCTTGGTTTTCTAATCTATATGGAATGCATTAAGACCAGCTACAGATAAGCATTGATGGTACATTGTCAATGAGCTTGCTTCTGATTTAAAAAATGTACTTAAATAGCATTCAATAAACCTAGGATATATGTTTAAAATAGACATCCCACTATATACACAGGGTTATTACTACAGCATAAAATGTCAGTAATTCAAGAAAAAAAAAAATCACCTTTAACCCCTTAAGGACCAAACTTTTGGAATAAAAGGGAATCATGACATGTCACACATGTCAGGTGTCATTAAGGGGTTAAGGCCAAAATAGTTGAATTAGAAAAATCCTCCAAGTAAGCGGTGTTAGGCTATTTTATATGTTAGTGTTAAGCCTGTGTATATAGATACATTTCTCCTCGATACAATTTACACACATACAAACACACATATACAGTGTATGCATATATATATTAATTTATAAATACATCTTGGTCTCTCAGCCATTCAGTATTTTTCCGCTATCGCCTCTCCCAGGTCATTGACACTCGCTGCCCTTTCAGAGAGCTGTAGGTTTAACTTGATAAGTGTGAATGCATCTGATGACATTTCAAAATGGCTGCTAAATCCATTAAGCGGCTTGTATATCAACATGGTGGATCCCTATAAAACTGTATGTTGGGTTTTGTTTGTTTGTTTTTTTGCTGTTGTGAAAATGTTCAGGATTAATATCTTGCATTGCAGCGTTCTTTTATCGCACACTATGCTTTTATTGAGTAATTTAGACATTTGCCATTTCCTTAACAGTTTCCTGATCCTAAGGCACCTTCTCAAATATGCAGAGTAAGCAGCCTAATCCCATCATTGCTCTGGCTGAACATACAGCATTGTTATCTTGGCAAGGATGTTTACATTACTCATCAAAGCATCTGCATATAATTTAAAATTAGGTAACTGAAAAAAAAAAAAGTATTCAGCAAAAGAGAGGGATGTAAAATTCAAGGTTCATAGGCCAGCATGTTACAAGCACTGGATTATATTTATTGTACTTTGCTTTTTTTTAGTGATGAAAGATCCTTTTAAAGAACAGCGTTCCGTGGCGTAGCTGCTAGCACGGCGAGCACAGCATGTTCAGTGTGGAAGATCTCTTAGTGTCTCATGGATACAGAGTGTCTAAAAACTCACTTTCTACGTATCAGACCAGGAGTGACGGATGCCAAGTTGAGGCGACAGAAAACAGGTCTGGCAACAATGTGACATTGAATGGTTATCAGACGGACCGGGAGGTCTTTGATGCAAACCCAAATCCTCTTGCTAAAAGCAACTTGGAGAGTGACTATGAAAAGGGTTGTATGAACAAGAGAAGGCAGATACATTCTGTTGGGTATCCCAAAGGCCAACAATGTTTCGAACCATGTCATAATTCGGAAACAGGGTACGTCTTCAACATTTATACCATGCTTTATGTTTTATGTATTTTTAAGGTTATATGAAATAATGCTGTACCTTGTTTTGCAAAACACAATGAATAGCATGAAGGTCAGGGGTGAGCATAGGACCTCTTGGCCACCAAAGTTTGAGTTACTTTTAAAATAATACAATTGAACCTAAACTGTACATGCGCATAAAACCACGCTAAGCACCGGTGCTGAAAGAAGTGGTTAAACCTAACAATGTTCTATAAATTCCAGGTAAGGACCCTGATGAGACATTGTCCCTACATTTTCACTAATCAAGGACAAAGGATGGCTGTCTGCTTTAACTCCTATTATGCCAGTAAAATCAGAGGATGGGTAAAAGTTTGTAGTGGTAGAGATTAGAACAAAAGCACTGGATGCCAGTGAACGTCAACGTTTAAGGGAAAGTTGGTATTTGTGGAGAAAATGTTTAATTTGGGAATACAGACAAAGTTTAAAAGAAACTTTTAAAATATTATTTTAGCACCAGAGATGGTAATTGCTTATAATCATATATAATAATTGCACATTCTCGAAGGGCTGCATTCATATTGCACACATCAGGCATTGCTTGGCTATCACAAATTTAATATAATCGTTTTTCTTTAGCTGGGTATAGGTGTAAAGTAGTTGGGGGCAGGTAAAATAGGCAGGATGTGCTCATACATTCACATTTACTTAAGACAGAACTGTCTAATGTCTAGTATACCTGGGAAATTTTAGTATGTCCACCATAACTGCATGGACCAAGTGGTCTGAGCTACAACTAGTTTGCCTTAGGAAACATGTGTAGTATCCCTCAACTTGTCTAGTCTGGGAAGAATATCTTAAAGGAACACTATAGAGTTAGGTATATAAATGTGTATTCCTAACACTACTGTGGCCTAGGTGACTGGACCCCTGCTGCCAGTGAGATCCACTTACCACCATATCTTCTGCACAGCATTTGGGCACCCCCCTAATCTAAATTGTCCCTACCCATTCTTGGTCAAGACCACACCACTTCTTGTTTATGACCAACACACACTTAGACTGATTGACACCACTCAGTGACAGATACACACTCTTTGATACACATACACTGACATACATGCATACTCACTGATTTGAAACACACGTCCTCACTGATTTGACACTCTGACAGACACACATAATCACTCAAAAACACACTGACAGACACACGCTCTCACTGACAGACACACACACGCTCTCATATACAAAAAACACTAATCACCAATTAGAGGAACAAACACACAAACAGGTATACAAATACCTAATTAATTCCAAACTGTAGAACAAATAGGACTCCTCCCAGTCCTCGTAATATAATAGAAATAGAAAAGATCTACAGAACAGAAAAAATAAAAACTCATAGAGTAGTAAAGCCAAAATACATCAAATCCCTGCTAGTTTGATTACACTCACAGGCATAAATTGATAGTAGGCATATCTCAATAATGGAGCACTGGATAGAAGGGAATCCTCAATACGAACTCATGGACATGTAGGAGAGAAAACAGACCGCAAATAAGTGTAGATTATAAGTAATATTAACCCTGCACTGTAATCAGTTACACTTACAAGTTAATAATGATATAAAAGCATATCATAAAGTATCCTCCACAGCCATCCTCCTTCAATTGATGATGAATAAACAAAATAGGGGGAATACTGTGACTAAAAAATATATTTATTAAATAAAACAATAAACAAACTGCAGCTGCACGGGAGATCCTGATACCCCTGAGGAAGTCCGGTATATAGAGGACGAAACGCGTAGGGTTGGATGTTTGTAGAGAGAACTTTTAGTCCGCTTACTTATAACAGTTTGTTTATTGTTTTATTTAATAAATATATTTTTTAGTCACAGTATTCCCCCTATTTTGTTTATTCATCATCAATTGAAGGAGGATGGCTGTGGAGGATACTTTATGATATGCTTTTATATCATTATTAACTTGTAAGTGTAACTGATTACAGTGCAGGGTTAATATTACTTATAATCTACACTTATTTGCGGTCTGTTTTCTCTCCTACATGTCCATGAGTTCGTATTGAGGATTCCCTTCTATCCAGTGCTCCATTATTGAGATATGCCTACTATCAATTTATGCCTGTGAGTGTAATCAAACTAGCAGGGATTTGATGTATTTTGGCTTTACTACTCTATGAGTTTTTATTTTTCTGTTCTGTAGATCTTTTCTGTTTCTATTATAAGCATAGCTGACTTGAAGTATTTTTCCTATTCACCTAATTTGACCTTAAATTCAAAAATGACTTTGAATTCCTCACAATTCTCCCTTGTATATCACTGATAGAATTATTGTCTTCCATTGATAGATAGAATGAAAGAAACTCCAGCCTAAGTTACCAAGAATAACAGAAAACTCACAATTTCTTCTAGTATCATTATCTTCTACCCCTGTTCGCAAATGTGGTCATGTTCTGTCTCTAAAACCATTTCCATACAGACTAATATATTTAAATATGTTTATGGCTCTAAAACCGTCTACAACAACATAAGTAGGTGTTGTAAGAAATTGATACACCAGGCTGAAATACTGTATCATGGACTGAGAGAAAATTCTAGGTTTATGTGTATATGACTGGTTACACAACTTGGGATCATCTACTTGATAAATGTGCTAATTATCTAAAGTTACAAGTGGAGATAATTGCATTTTACAACATCTGCATCTGGGTAAAAACAGTAGACCACATCCCTCGAGCAGTTTTCCTACCAACCAGTTTTCCATCTGTGTTATAAGGAGATCAGAGTGTCAGTGGCCAGAGTATCTACCATCTAGATATAGCAAGACAAGTTTTTGTTTTCCCAAGCCAAAACTGTCTCCAAAACCGAGAAATTATCAACAAACCTGATAATCAACCCTAACTGGTCACTTCTTCTGGAATTTCCTAGTATAGCTGGAGGGCAGAGATGAAACGGTAAAATGTGTATAAAATACCAGAGTACTCTGACCATAGAAGGTGGAGTTCCACAGAGGTCAGCCCTCAGGGAGAACTGTTACTAATATGCCCAAAGAAACTCTCCTTGATATCTGGCCATGTGAGTGGAGACATGTAACCAGCATGGAAGATAGAGGAAACCAAACCGTATAGAAATATACATAATGAAACTCTTATAGTATTACATTATCTTGTGTTCAAGGCCTATGATTAAACACAATGTTTAAAATTTATACTTATGGCAAAATTGTAAAAGTAACCTAATTTAACAACCAATATCAATATATATTATTAGAACATACACATGCCGGTGTTTTATTGTTACATTTTAAAAGAGTCATAATTTCTTACAACGTGCATAATTAATTTAGAGGGTAAAACACTTAAATAGTGTAAATACATGTAAATGTATTCAGGGCAGTAATATATGTTATTTTATAATATTTGTGGATAGTAATTTTGAGTCAGAAACCTATCAGTGCCATGAGGTACATATTTCTTTCACTACCCTCTAGACATTCAAATAATAAACAACTGTTTACAGAACCCAATAAATATTCACTTGTACAGAGGGTCCAGGGTGCAGTTTTTGGGGTACGGCTGCTGGTTGGGCCCTGCAATTAAGGGAGCTGTGCCCAATCTTTGTATATTTCCAATACAAAGACTGAAAAATCTGCCTAAAAATCATCTCAAGAAATCACTATTAATCCTAATGCAGGATCATTCCTGGTTGCCTCTATTTTCATTGGCTGCAAAAAGATATGTTACTTTCAGAGACTAAGAATCAGGAACATGTTGAAATGCGAGAGGGGGGCTGGCTAAGGAGGCTGGCTTACACTGCAAGACATTTTACAGTACTGGAGGAAAACCACAGAATTGCAAGAAAAGAAACTATCCACAAGTATTTCAGCGTATTAGCTTTAATTTAAGCTTAACTTGTTTAGCTGCCTGGAGAGTCCCTTTAAATACGAAATTCACTTTGAATTCTCACTTCTGATAATAACCCTGTGTGATCCCTGTATCCTTTGCTTATCGAACTGTAGCCCTAAAACCTCCACTTCAGGTCACGATTAGTCAATAACTGGAGGACTCCCTCTTAGGGTACAAGGAAAATACCAACAAGTATGTTCAAAAACTCGTTTGACTGATGCTTTAAAAAAAAAAAAAAAATTATATGGACTTAAGTTCCTAAAAAATTTAGATGCCTGGCATTTCTTATGAGTGGAGGACTCTAGCCTGTACATCTTGAACTCATAAAATAATTTTAATTTACACATTGCGGAGCTTGGCCTGTTCCTACATAACCACAAATTTTTATGGGTTTTTTGGCTGTTGCCAAGATAAATTCCACGAATTTAGGAGGGTGCAACCAAAATTGCCTGCTCTGGAGAGAGTGTAATGTTTACATGTAGTATTTTACTGCCAAATTCTACTCTAGGAGGTGTGGAACATAAGGATATAGACTAGATGTGTGTTGTTGTAACATTTCCTTGCCACAAAAAGGAAGAAAAGAGAGAAAGAAGACATGCAATGTCTTTTCTTAGCTGCATTCGGATTGAGGATACAATTTTTGGAAAAACTACAGTGCATAACAGATAGGTGCGATGAAGAATGGAGACATAAAGGCATCTTATGGGCAGATCTGTAACATTTCAATTCTTCATTTAGATTGTTTTTTATTTTCAAGTCCTTGTGAGCACAAGCAATCAATTTGTCCCAAAGATCATTTTATCATTGAGGCAGGACACTTTTAAATCTAGAAGAAAGGCTTTGAAGTTTTATCTGATCTAGAATTGCATAATATACATGTCCAATCACGTGCGGACTAAGTAGCTTGCAGCTACTGAGAGAAGAAACTAATAGGTACTTTTCAGAAATAGGAAGTTAAAGGAGATTTCGGGGATTTCCTGTCTGCAAATCTCTCTTAAATATTTTGCACAATTTAACCCTTAAGATTACGTAATACTATTATCGGTGCAGCATAACCCCATTTTGGCAGCTATTCCAGTTTCAGAGAAAATTGCACAATTGTTTTCTAAAAATACATAATTTTACCTGGAATAAGTAGAGGGGGTGGCGCAATCATGTATTTCTTGAGATAGGTGTAGTCTCAGAAGTAGTGGCATATGTAAAAACAGAAGAATACAGCAGACTATAGTGTAGTATATCTTGCGTAAAGTAAGAATATAACAATTACAATTGCACTTACATTGTGTAGAGCAAAGGTAGCTCCATCTGAATGCACTTGGGCAGTAAAATCCCCACATAGGGATATTCTGTGACTTCTTTAAAGTGCTTTCGTACAGAGGAACTCCATCTAGGTATGGTGACTCAGGAAGCTGTTCACCCCCACCTTGGGGTCTCACAGGTTTGTTGGTAGTTAATATATAAAAAACAAGAATAAAAAATACAGTGCTCACTGTTGTTATAAATAAGAGAATAAAATTAGGGGAGGTTTTGCTGAATCCACAGCGCTCAGGTGGTATTTTCCCACCAAACGAATATGTGGTCCCAAGCTCCTCGGAAGCCCAGAGTGAAATTCACAGAGGTTAGCAAATAACTACTTTATTTAATACACTAGTACATAGAATAATTAAATAATAAAAGAAATACAAAGTAGTAAAGTAACACTTAACGTGTTTTGCCTTCTGAAAAAGCTTCTTTGTGGCAAAACGTTTTAAGTGTTGTTTTTCTGTTTTGTATGGGGCACATTGACGTTGTGGCAGGCTTACGCAATGTAACTAAACCCCCATTATTTTTTGCCTAGATTAAGTATTTGTAAACAAAACTGTTACATTCTGTGAGACTTAAAATTGCTGTTTTGTGAATAAGTGAGCACGCTGGATTTTGTATGTTGTATGAATTGGCCCCATCGGTTTGAACCGATTGAAGAAGCCCAGAGATTGGGCAAAACGCGTCTCGGAGGCCTAGAGGGCACTTTTAAAGATACCATTTTGCATGATTTTAAAGTTTCTTAATTTTTTCACTTTATTGTTTAAATTGACATATATATTCACTACCGTACAAAAAGCGTCTCCTGGCCTGGCACTCTGCATCTGCCTGAGTTGAAAAGGGGCTTGTCACTCCATAACTGACAATTGTGCTAATGCCTGGAGCCAGCATATTGGGGGCTCCAAAAAAACTGAGCAAATTACTAGCAATACTGCTACCTATGTTCCAAAGATATCCTTCATATATTTTGTCTTCTACTGTATAAACACGTCAAAAAGAATCTGAAAGATCCATAGAGAAGGTTGTGTTGCCACCAAAACGCAAAACTAATTTTTACATTCGGAGCCATAATTTCTAAAAGGTTCTATAATTGTGAGAATTCATTTTTCCTCTATATATATATATATATATATATATATATATATATATATATATATATATATATATATATAATAAATCAGTAGCTTGGCACTCTCCTTAATGGAATCCCTTATATCCGCCTCGGTGCAAATGGTATGCGTTCCATATATAACCGAAAAATAATCCAAAATGCACTCTCAGGACTTGTGCAAAAAATCTGTTTTTATTTTAAATCATGTACTAAAGAAAAAAATCGAAAACCAACGTTTCGACCCCTACAGGTCTTTTTCAAGGTTAGTGAAACTAGCAAAATAGTGAATTTATATAGAATAAAGTGTAAGTGCACTTACCAAACCTTAGCGTTGTGTGTTCCCCTCTCCGAACCCGGAAGTGAATTAGGACCTCCTCCCCGACGTCACTACGTCAGGCCGTCAAAAAGACCTATCAGGCGAGGAAAGAAGGGTCACCCGTTATACCAACACTTCGGGGAGACCCCCTGTTCAGAGAACTCGTCCGTAGTATTTAATTTATCCGATAAAATCCTTACACAGGATCATCTTGCGGTTTTGAATAAAGGACTCACTTTTATTCCCAGTAGGAAACCGGACCCTTTTTCGATGGAAATAGAACTGTACAAACTTAATCGAATTCTTAATTGCAACGAATTCAGAAAAATTGGAACTACATCTCGCTCTCATTTGTTTTCTTCAAGAGTGAAAAAGGATATTAAAACTAGCAACATTGCTATTAAGACTTTCATACAAACCATTCATAATGATTTACAAAGGATCATTAAAATTCCTCCTCATTCTAGAAATAATCTTACGTTTAAAGAAAAAGAAGCCCTTAAAGATCTCCGGCAAGATTCAACTATAGTCATTCGTCCCGCTGACAAGGGGGGTGCTATTGTCATCCAAGCATACCAGCAATATAAAAAAGAAATTATGAGACAACTACAAGATGTTAAGACATATAAGAAATTAACATTTGACCCGGTTAAAAAATTTCAACAAAGGATTAATCATCTCATTGAAATAGGTCTCCAGGGGAATTATATTGATTCTAATACGGCAAAATACTTACAAGTGGAATGTCCTATCCACCCGGTATTATACACAATACCAAAAATTCATAAATCCATGCAGGAACCTCCAGGACGCCCTATAGTATCGGCCCGAGGGGGACTCCTTGAGCCTATAGCTAAATATGTGGACTTTTACATACAAGGGTGTGTTAAAGAAATACCTTCATGCCTCAGAGACACTCCAGATCTATTACATCAATTAAAAGATTTCAACATGGAAACAGATGCGGAATTTATTTTCGCAACTTTGGACGTACAAAATCTATACACGGTTATACCCATCACGGAAGGAATACAAGCTGTACGTGAAACTCTTCTAAACACTACTTCTTATGAAGGACCACCTATAGAATATCTATTGGAATGGCTGACGTTAGCTTTGACGTGCAATTATTTTAGATTTGAAAATACCTTCTATGTCCAAACATATGATTGAATCTTTACCTATTTCTCAGTTTGTCCGGGTACTACGTTACAACAGTGATCCTCAGAAAAGAGACACACAAGTACAACAGATGAAGCAGAGATTTGCAGCGAGAGGTTATTCGCAACACATCCTCACAATTGCCGAAACGAAGGCAAAACAATGTATTCAAAATCCGGTGATCAAAGATACTCAGGTAGATCGTCTTTTCCTTCTTCTTACCTTTCACACTAATACTACTCTTATCAAAAATACAATATATAAACACTGGGACATATTACAAGCAGATAAAAGCTTGTCACCAATCTTTCAAAATCCACCGATTATTAGTTACAAACGCAACAGGAATTTGAAGGACATATTAGTCCGCAACGATCCGGTACACTGTTACCAACATGAAGGCAGCAATAAGAAGAAGGGATGTTACAAATGTACAGGCTGCGTAACTTGCAGTCATATGGCTCCTGGTACCTCTTTTGTACATCCGCATACAGGCAAACGGATTGCTATTCAACACTACATCACTTGTACAACCGACCATGTAGTTTATCTTATTACGTGCCCTTGCGGGCTAGCATATGTGGGCAAAACGGATCTTACTGTTAGAGATCGCATAAGAGGGCATCGTTCAGCAATTACCACAGCCTTTCGTGACCAACACACTGAGAAACCAGTGGCTAAACACTTCCTGGCCTTAAACCATCGTCTTCCCACTTTGAGATTTATTGCCATTGATCATGTTCCACCTTTACGTCGAGGAGGCGATAGGTCTAAGATTCTTCTACAACGGGAAGCATATTGGATCTATTCTCTAAAAACAGCAGCTCCAAAAGGACTTAATGAACACGTTACATATTCTATGTTTCTTTAATCAACATTTGCAGACGGGACATTTTTTATTCATTTATTATTATTTTATATTTTTTATTCATTTTTTATTCATGTATTATTATTTTTTTCACTCTTTTATTTTTATTTTTTATTTATTTTTGGACTTATTTCTTTATTTCTTTTTTATGCAGGTTTGCCTGTTATATTCAATATTTTTTACAGTTATATGTATTGGCAATAGCATACAGTATTGACTTTTTTTCTCAGATATTTGTCTTTTCCCACCGCTATAGTTGATCACAGATCAATAGGTGGTCGCTTCATCAGGTCTATTCCTCACGAATATTACATTATAATATAGTATATGATAATACATAATTCTTTATATATAGATATAATTATTGGTCGAGCTTTAGATTGTTTTCTCCAGATCTGTACCTTAGGTTTAAGATTGTTTTACAAGATTAATATGTAGTATTTATTTAAATGGTGCTTAATTCATTTGTAGCAATAATTTTGTGATTAACCTTGATTTAAGGTTTATGTTTATATTTATATTTATACCATAAGTGAATCACATTTAGCAGCACCTCATTCGGGTGAATCCTTGGATCCATCATCTGTCAGTTTTTTCATAGTTGTACTACACTTATTCACATTCTGCAGCACTTAGTCACTAAACATGACACCCTTAAAATCGATGGATACCACTAATTCCCTTATGGGGTGAGTTATTATAATATGGATCTATTCTTCCATCTTGTTAGTTCTCCCTCACCAGTATTGCTCACTTTTCTATCACAGTATATGCTACACTCTGGTAACATACACCTGTTGTTATGACAACCTATCAACATTCCGCCTGACGGCCTGACGTAGTGACGTCGGGGAGGCGGTCCTAATTCACTTCCGGGTTTGGAGAGGGGAACACACAACGCTAAGGTTTGGTAAGTGCACTTACACTTTATTCTATATAAATTCACTATTTTGCTAGTTTCACTAACCTTGAAAAAGACCTGTAGAGGTCGAAACGTTGGTTTTCGATTTTTTTCTTAGCACATGATTTAAAATAAAAACGGATTTTTTGCACAAGTCCTGAGAGTGCATTTTGGATTATTCATTCAATTATATATATATATATATATATATATATATATATATATATATATATATATATATATTTTAAATTCTTTATTTTGTTTGTGCAGATATTAAACAAGTAGATTTTCACTGCCACAACAGCTGGAGCAAACAGATTTGTAGTCACATGGTAACAGGAGTATGGCATCAAAAACGTTATTTTACATAGGGGAATGAACAGGATCATATCGTAAGCTTGATAAAAACAAAAGGAAACATCAACCTGGCTCAGAGATTGGCAGCACAATTTTAGTTAAAGTAGGAATAAGGGTCAGACTAGAACATGACATTTTGAGACTGAACTGAGTACACTCAAATTAGTACCTGATTGCACATGCTTTTGTGATTAATAGAGTAAAAAAGTAAACTAGACTCATCATACATGTTTAAAAATAAATAGGAGATAGTTTTAGTGGAGATAATGAGACATGCAGGTACACATTAAAAACATAGAAGTGAGAGTCAAGAACTATCCGGCAGAGAACCTCTGGGTATTATTAACAAAAAAATCGATGTGTTAAAAAACACTAGAAGATGTCACAAAGATTAACCGGCTGAACTGACATGTCCAAACATGAGACAACAGCAAAGCTTGCACTGTAATATATCTAGTTAAACATGTGGATAGCGACTAAGTAATAGTGCTAAACAGGCTAGGGTTTTAAAATGATGTTGTCACTGGGCCTAGGCTTTCTGAAATTGTTACTGCATTGTAAAACTTAACAGTTACAGTTAACTCAACGGCCTCCATCTTCCCGACAGTGGGGCATAGCACTGGTGATACGACCGACGCTCAGCTCAGCGAATCCCCTTGAGTGTTAGGAGCAAGGTGCAGTCCAGATGGAACTTGTAGATGGTCGTCCCGGAGCGTCGGGATAGGGGTCTCCTCCAGCCCCAGGCCTGGATGAGGGCTGGCGTTTTGTGACCACAGATGCTGAAGTGCCAAGTCTTTGCCCCTACTGGGGTAGGCAGAAGATCCAGATAGTGACTGCCTGCGTTGGCAAAGGGTCATCAGCCGCCATTGGTCGATGCTTGAGGGCTTTTCCTCAGGTGGCTCTCAGCCTAGGATGGCGTTTCATCACTGGTATGTGAGTAGTTGATAGTTTGCCCGGGGGAGACACCCCCTTCCTTGGCGCTACAGTGTTCCTTTTAGGTGTTGTAGGCCTCTGTGGTGTCTGCTGAATGTGGGCCTGTAAAGTTGCCCAGAAGGCATTGAAGATTTCTTCCAAGTGTTGTAGGCCCATTTCAACAAAGCTGGGTACTGGTTGATACTCTAGGCCCAGGACCTGTTTGTCCAGGAGAGAGGCTGTCGCCATAATGTGCCTCGAGATTTGTGCCAGGGTAGTGTGGCTTATAACGAAGTGTGCTCAGCTGGGACCGGGATAACCCCCACCAGTCCAGAGGTTCTGCTAGGTTCCCGGCAGGGAGGTCTGCTGCCACTCCCGATCTGGTCCTGCTAGGCCGCATATACTTCAAGTTGATTTTTCGTCCCTGTAAGGCACATGAAAGCACCATTTGGTATCCGGTAGCCTGTCTGCACCCCAGAGGTTGATGTACCTCAATTTAATTAGCTGTGGACTGGTATTTCGAGAGCTCTGCTGTCATGTGTCTGTTCCCCTCCTCCATATATTTTTATATACATTTATTTTTAACAATATTACACTATTATATTCTTTTTTTGAAATCTTTTTCTGTTAAACCATCTACTCTGAGATATATGGGTAAGCCCCTCTATTATCTGCAGGTTATTTTATACTAAGCGCTGCACTTTATACATTTGAATGTTTTATTAGGTGCGGGGTTTGTCACCTAAACATTGAAATTTGTATTTTGGTCATTTTTTTTCCATTATATAAGTTTTTGCTTATCAATATTAGGATTGTTTACTGCTGCTAGCCTTTGTCACTTACTTTCGTGTTTTTGTATTATGGTATTGCTTATGTTTTTGTGTGCATTGCTCTCTACACAATACATATTGTTTGTTTGTTTTTTTTGTATATTCATAATTAGCTTAGTGTGCATCCTTTCGCCTTTAACCCCTTAAGGACACATGCACATGTGTGACATGTCATGATTCCCTTTTCTTCCAGAACTTTGGTCCTTAAGGGGTTAAATATCAAATAAAAATACATGCATAAACATGACATAAGATATAATCACTCAACCAAACACAAAGAATGTATATGTAATAATAAAAGGTAAAAAAAAAAGAATAATCAGATAGAAAACCATACCCATTGGAATTAGCCACTGCCTTTACAATAACATATATTTATTAATTACACCATTAGAGTGATGACGTGGGGGTTATAATAAAATGTTCAAAGATTTTTGGGAATGATGCAATATCCAAGGTTTCTAAATCTCTTTATATAAATTCAAGTTGTTCATATTTTTTAAGTCATATTCCTCCATAGTATACTGATAGTCTGCGTAGTTAATTCATTCTAGCCAGGAATTAAATTTAATCTCCAATATCTAGCCAAACATATTTTAGCTGCCATAATACTATGAATAATAAAAAGGCGTCCTGGGTCTAGCTATCATTGGTAGATTAATATGAAAAAGAAATAACGGAGCACTAATTGTAATCTGCAACTTCGAGACATCCATCACGACTATTTACAACTCTCTTCGAACTGCATTTCCACTACAGGACACAAGAGGGCATGTTAGCCTTATCGCTTTCTTGTGATAACATGTTTCCTTTCATTATTTCAAGTGTACATAACGGTAACTATTATATATTATTGTGAATCTTTGCTAATTTGGGGAGTTAACAGACTTAAAAAAAAAAAAACCCTCAAACTGAATTTTGTTTAATTTTTGTTTCCATATTACATAATTCTAATGGTGACATCAAAAACACAATTATAAAGATGAACACATTCTGGTCAATCTAAATATATTCCTAGTTATTGTGTTTGTGCAAATGCGTGTTTAGGTTTTGTTGATTTGCTGGAGGGATGATAAATACAATTTCTTTAAATCGTGCTTCTATTAAAAAGAAAAGAGAGAAAAATAACCTATAAAAATCATCTATATTCTTTATGTTGCTAGCTGAATTCCAAGCAAATGTATATGTTTTAAATGTAAAAAAAAAACAAAAAAACATTTTTAAACAATGGTCCCTTTCCCACTTATCAATCAATCAACCAACCAACCAACAATTACCATAGTTTTGCATCAATTTCTATGCCAGCCCTTGTGACAGAGAGAGCAAGAAAACTTTCCCAGAGGTTTAGGCATTTGAAATTTCAAAAGAAGAGGTTGAACCTTATCCGTGCAAGGTGCATTGCTCTGGAACAGCTCTTCACATCTAAGCAGCAGAGGGCCATTACACTTTCTTGAAGAAATGGAATATATGGCTTTTCTCCCATCAGTTGTTACCTTTAACATAATTCTTTTTCTATGCTACCTTCCCATTTCCCCTTCCTTTAGATAATATACAAATGCTTTGAGGGGGTTTTACTAAAATGAGAATTCAAAGTGGATTACAAATTTAAGGCCAGAGTAACCAAACTTAAAGCATAGCCGCATTGGCTTTTTAGCTTTAAACTACTGGACTCTTTTTATTATTTTTTTAGGCATTTTATTACATCTACCATCACTGTACTATACTTTTTAAAGGTATTTTCAACCTTTGTTTGTATTGATATTAAGCGCTACACCATATTGGCTATTTGTTAAAGCATAGCCGACTTAGAGCTTTTTCCAGTTTGGCTATTTTAACCTTAAAGGGACACTATAGTCACCAGAACTACAGATCATTGTAGTTGTTCTGGTGTATATAGCCTGTCCCTGCAGGCATTTTCATGCAAACACTATCTTTTCAGAGAAAAGGCAGTGTTTACATTAAAGCCTAGGGACACATCCAATGGCCGCTCCTTAGATGGCCACTGAAGGTGCT
>OW240915.1:29231733-29348292 GCA_933207985.1 Pelobates cultripes
CTTCCTAATAATGTATGTTGGCTATCTTTTGTACTGTTGTTTTAAGAACCCTCTCCAGCAATATTATAATCATGTTGGTAACAGTGGTGTGCAGGAGTCCCAGTCTGTATCTCATCTGGCAAATGCAGGAGGCTGCCCTATCTTGGCACAGAATTCAGGGGCCCATAAGGGCAGCATGTAGGGATACGAATTATACAGCCACTGCATTGTATTGAGAGGGAGCAGTGACTGCTAGAGAGACATAAAATCATGCTAAGCAGCAATCCAGAATCAAGTACTATTTTCCTTCAAGGATAAATCGGATATCAATGGAAGAAATAATTAAATATAAGGGTTGGTACATGAATGCTAAATTAGAGGTTGGAGTGACCAAAAAAGGAGATACAATTTGGAGGAGGAAACTTAATGAAGGCGAGATTATAGGAGGGGGAGAAAAGACGTAATAATTAAGGTGAGGAACTGTAGCTTTAATCTGGATGCAGTGGAATTTGAAGTATAAATGATGAAATGAGAACATCACCCTAGCAGAGAAATACGGGAATATAATTTGGGCAGATAAAAGGAGTAGGAGAATTTGTTAAATAGCTAGAGTGGTTAAAGGTGTGGAATAAGTTTTGAAGGCAGTGGAAGGGGGATATTAATTTGGGCAGAAGAATGGGGTAAGTCAGGACAGTGGTTTGGCTGAAAAGAATGGAAACAGAGTAATTTTGTTACTTAAAAAAATCACTCTAGGAAAAATAAGTGCACTAAAAAAGTTATGCAATAAGGATACTCCTGTGTAAAGTTCCATAGTCATAACTGTCAGTGTGTACAGTGTCTATTGATGGAACATATCTTATCAAGGCCTTCAAGCTACCAGGGTCATTTTGAGGTAAATACAGATTCATAGCTATGTCTTGGAAAACATGAATTGAAATTAATCAGTAACTCTTACAAAACAATGTAAACTACAAGTGCTTAATGTAAGTGTGAGACTGCATTTAGGTCACGGGTTGTGGCCCTGTGCAAACATCACATGCAGGAGTGCAGGTAAAATAGGAATTAGGAGAGTAGATAGGTCAAGTGAGGATGGACAGTAAGTGGATGAAATTGGGAGAGGAGTAAGCAAGTGAATTGGCAGTGGGTATGGATAAGAAGAGTGAGTAGGGATATTTGGGATAAAGACAAGGGCAGGTGAAATTGGGGGAATGTGTAGGGAAGATGTGAAAAGAGGGGGGTGATGTATCTGTATGGGTAGGGTAAATTACAATAAGGGGTATTTTGCACGTGACAATACAAGAAGTGGGTGATATTATGGCTATAATCATTATCTTAGAATTCCATTAATCTAAAGCAGGATTGTACTACAAGTTAAATTCTCAGATATGATTTTGTTGCAGTCATAGTGGGCTTTTTCGAAGTGTTGATCCTTTCTGGTATCAGGAGGGAATAGCTCACATACCTTTCTGTGATTTATGGCAAGAAGAACTCTGTTTTGTATTTTGGTACAGATAGTTTCCAAGGTCAAGCAATTAAGATAAAAGAAAATGAAAGTTTCCACATCTCTTTCAGTGATATGCACAGTGACCTGTTGATAGTTGTGTTAAAGGTTGTAACATCAAATTTGCTTGGATACAAGTTCAAATATTTTAAAGACACTCTGTGGTTTAGAGAACACTTGTCATGCTAATACAACAGTTTTAAAGGGTCCCTCCAAGCACCATCAGCACTTCACTGATTAGATTTTTAATGGAAATGTTTCACATACAGAGATATAGCCCAGTGATGTCAATTTTGTCCATTTCTGGTGTCTGTCATCACTGGCATGCTAGTGAAAGACGACTGATGGAGGCATGCTACCCCTCCATGCTGCCCAGATAAGTTTTCCTTTATTTTTTCCTACTTTCTTTCTTTTTTTTTCTTTTTTTTTTTTCGTGTGTGTGTGTGTGTGCATGACATACCAGTAAGGATTATTCTAATTAAATACATTGTTTTACTAAAACACAATATTTTGATTGCAGTAACACTTTAAGAAATGTTTGTATATGCATTTTTAATTGAGTAGTTCTAAACTTGGCTGGGCGGTACGAATTTGGGGCGGGGGGGGGGAGGGGTCCCACCACTGCAACAAGCACATTTTGAGCACATCATTAGACAAACGCACATAGTGCACCCCAGGCTCCTAGTTTTGGAAGGTAAGCCTGCATGCAGAAAGATATAAGCTATTAAAGTATGGCACTTATAATGTGGTTATGGTGCTTGGCATGTTCCTATTAACTATTTCTACTAAGGGCCTAGATTAGTGATGGCTCTTTAGTATTTTCTTCTAGGCAATCTGCAGACATGATGGCATATTCCCCAATAATCCAGATGAGACTGCTGCTTTGGGGAAGATGCATACATCATTTATAGAAAGAAACATCGGGTGCATAAAGGCATTTGAATGTGGAGGCTCCAGGGATGATATGAATCAATGCGTTAACAAAAATCAGAATGGAGTATAAAAAAAAACAACCATACAGCTTAATTTGAGATCATGCGTACTTGGGAAGTATAAGACTCCATGATCTGAGATGGAAAAGATTTAAATAAAGCTTAATTAAGAATTTTGTGATTTTTTTTTTTTTTTTTTTTACAGCAAAGAAAAGATTTAGGATATTAAATTTACCTTTTCACTCTATAAACGGTTTACTTGATGGTTGGATGGAAATCTCTAGGCAAATTGCCAATGCTCTAACCCACCTGTTTTGTAAAAAATGACTGGAAAGTCACAAAATAACCATGGTAAATCTCCGAGACTGTGTACAGATAGAAAGACGCGAGCAGATACATATATATATATATATATATATATATATATATATATATTAGTTGTACATACACCTATACATATAGTTGTAATAATGTTTGTTGGGGGTTTCAGGAATTGTTTATTTATTTATTATTTTGTTACAGACTGACACATTTTTTGTTACCATAAAGTAGACTCCTTTTTAGACAATGTTATTAAAGTTCACAATCTTTGCTAGCTATAAACAGCACGAGGTTAGTGGGTATGGTGTCAAGAGTGCCTTGTTATTCTTTAAATATAATGGTTGCCAAGCACTGCAGCTGCCTTAACAATTTTGTGGGTTCTCTGTGGATTGCCAGAGTGGAAATGAATGCGCTTGTCTGCATCCTCAGGAAGCAACATGTATTAGATGAGTGATGTCACCGGCATTTTAACAAAGACTTACCCAGGGAAACAGGTTCCTTATATCCAACATTTATTTTTATTCTTTCTTATGGAGGTAATAGATCCATGCACCATCCTTGATTTAGTATGGAAAGATTTGGTCATAAGACTTTAAAGATGCCATTTTGTCCAACTGAGTAGTGCTACACACAGTTTAAAGGGACACTATAGTCACCAGAACCACTAGAGTTTAACATAGTTGTTCTGGTGTCTATAGCCTGCCCCTGCAGGCTTTTCATTGTAAGCTCAGCCTCAGACGGTCACTAGAGGTTCTCCCTAGTTAAGTGTTGCACTGTGTGCCTCACCAATGTTCAACATCTCCATAGAGAGGCATTTTGTTACGCACGTTCAATAACCCATAGGAAAGCATTGGATTGGCTGAGATCATCAAGATTGATAATCTCAGCCATGGAGGAGGGACCCGCAATGGTGAAGCTGGTGCGGTGATGGAGAAAAGGTAAGTTTAACACATACACTGACACACACACTCATTAACAGACACACTCATTAACAGACACACTCACTGACAGACACACACACATACACACTCACTGACAGACACACACATTCTGGCACACACAAATCATTTTATTTATTGCTCCCTACCTTTGGGAGCTGGTGTGGGGCCTCTCCCTTCCTGCTCCTCACTGCTCCCTCACGCGCGCAGTTTAGTGATGCCGGGACGGAATGACGTCATATTCCGGCACCCGGCATCATTACAGAGGGCGCGCACAAGGGAGCAGTGAGGAGCAAGAAGAACAGATTGCGCTCGCTGCCGCCTGCTTCCTCTCCTCCCGGCCGGGTAAAGTTTAGCAGAGTAGGCACCTGCATTCCCCACATTGCAGGTGCCTACTCTGCTAAAATTTACCCGGCCTTAACATGTCACACTCACGGCTCACATGGGCCGCAAGCTTGCAATGCTTGCTTTAAGCCGTCTTGCTAGATGACGTAACTTCAAAAAATAAATAATAAACACTTTCCGTTTCCCAAAACCAGATAGTAATATTACCATTAACCCTTTGGTGCCTGACCTATGTGATATTTGCAGTGTAAGATTAGAACTTCATATGGTAAACTCAAACACGGCACTCTGATTTCTTATATGTCAGAGACGATTGAAGGGTGATAGCTATTTGTTTTTTTTATCAGGGTGAGAAAAAGGTATAATTTAGTCTCTTCTGCCCAAGTATTTCGCAGCACTTATCTCAAGTACTTTAGTGCAGTGAGCTCAAACGTTTTACGTAGGTATCTTTATAAGAGGTTTTGTACTGTGAGGTTCCAAAGAATTGTCTTTTTTTGTTCTGGAGGTAGTTCAACAGTAAGCTTGCTGCAAACTAAAGGATTAACTTCAAACATAAAAAATACTGCCACAGACATTTATGGAGAGTTTTTGGCTTGTTAGATGGTCAAAGTAATGCTTAAAGAGAGATTTAGATCCCATGTGCCCACCTAGTTCTAAGTGGGGGGTCTCTTCCTTGTGAAGCGTTAGGTAAATATGTAAGGCTTACTTGGAGTTCGTGAAAATGAAAGAGTATTGTTAAAGAAAGCTCATATTTCTTAATATTTAATAAGCAGTATTGTTCAGATATATATCTTCAATAAAGCATTATGTAGTGGCTATGGTACTTTGAGAGTTCCTTTAATGGAACACTCTAATATTGGTAATAAAAAAATAATAACTTGTATTTATAAAGTTAGAGATGCCTCCTTAATAGTTATGGACACTGTAGTAACACATTTTTAGCTTAATGAAGTAGCTTTGGTGTATAGAACATGCCCCTGCAGTCTCACTACTCAATTCTCTGCCATTTAACAGTTAAATCACTTTGTTTATGCAGCTCTGGTCACACCTTCCTGCATGTAACTTGCACAGTCAATTTCCTATCTCCTGCTCTGCTAATAACCTTCTAGTCCCTGCAGGATCCTCCTGTGTGCCATTTAAGTTCAATTTGCTGGGCAGGAGCTAAAAACATCTAAAGGAAGTTAGAGGGACATTATAGTCACCAAAACAACTTTAGCTTAATGAAGCAGTTTTTGTGTATAGATCATGCTTCTGAAGTCTCAATGCACAATTCTCTGCCATTTAGGAGTTAAATCACTTTTGTTTCTGTTCATGCAGCTCTAGCCACACCCCCTCTGACTGTGACTCACATAGCCTGCATGAAAAAAATGGTTTCATTTTCAATCAGATGTAACTTACTTTAAAAGTTTTTATCTTCTGCTCTGTGATTTCAACGTTAACTCCATACAGGAGACTACTGCAGGGTCTAGCAAGCTATTAACAATGCAGAAGATAAGAATTGAAAATTAAACAGAATTTGCAATAAAGGAAGTATAAACATTAGCTGACTCTTTACAGGAAGTGTTTAGGAAGGCTGTGCATGTTACATGTAGGAATATGTGACAAGGGCTGTATAAACAAAGTGATTTCAATCCTAAATGGTAGAAAATTGAACAGCGAGACTGCAGAGGCATGATCTATACACCAAAACTGCTTAATTAAGTTAAAAGTTGTCTTGATGCCTATAGTAGCCCTTTAAAATAATATTGGTTTAGTTACTTTTTAGCCCTCACTGCCCTGGACATACTGTGGCCACTGCTCCGCTTCCAGCCGAGATGATCAGTGATGATCTGAGCTAATCCAGTGATTCACCACGGGGAAGCACATTGGGGACTCCTCATTTGTGGCAATTGCAGTGCTCTACCAATCAGCAGCTTATCACAGAGATGCATTAGTTTAATGCATCTTTATTGCAGTCACAGTTCCCTGAAATAAGTAAATATTTTTGTATGGAATTGCTAGGCGAATTGAATTAGGGTCACTTAACCAAATCATGTTAATACATAGCTTCCCTCACCCCATGGTGCTTTGGCCCACCACAGACAGCTGCCTCTGACTTGCTCACAATCTATTCATTGTGATTGGCTACTCTGGATGATTGGCTGTCTGCTATTAGTGAGTGTAAAACAGTGTATTTGCAGAAGGAACTGCTGCTTTTACCCCACTTAGATAGCAAAACAGTTTGCCTCGTTCTGTTATCAAAAAAGTAAGATTTTTCAATTGAAAAAAACATCTTGATTTGTTACTGTTACTTCTCTATAAAGCATTTTATAGCATTCTGTACTGCATATCCCTTGACACTTTGTGTCATATTTTGTTCCGGTGCATACAAGACATCTCCCTGCCCCTAGTGGCCCTTTTCAGTTTATTTTTATATTCTCCTCCTGACATGTCGATGTCTTGGTTTTCTAATCTATATGGAATGCATTAAGACCAGCTACAGATAAGCATTGATGGTACATTGTCAATGAGCTTGCTTCTGATTTAAAAAATGTACTTAAATAGCATTCAATAAACCTAGGATATATGTTTAAAATAGACATCCCACTATTTACACAGGGTTATTACTACAGCATAAAATGTCAGTAATTCAAGAAAAAAATCACCTTTAACCCCTTAAGGACCAAACTTTTGGAATAAAAGGGAATCATG
The DNA here is from genome assembly GCA_933207985.1 of Pelobates cultripes. Classification (NCBI taxonomy): domain Eukaryota; kingdom Metazoa; phylum Chordata; class Amphibia; order Anura; family Pelobatidae; genus Pelobates; species Pelobates cultripes. The sequence continues at coordinate 29,238,441 of OW240915.1, forward strand.
ACATGTCACACATGTCAGGTGTCATTAAGGGGTTAAGGCCAAAATAGTTGAATTAGAAAAATCCTCCAAGTAAGCTGTGTTAGGCTATTTTATATGTTAGTGTTAAGCCTGTGTATATAGATACATTTCTCCTCGATACAATTTACACACATACAAACACACATATACAGTGTATGCATATATATATTAATTTATAAATACATCTTGGTCTCTCAGCCATTCAGTATTTTTCCGCTATCGCCTCTCCCAGGTCATTGACACTCGCTGCCCTTTCAGAGAGCTGTAGGTTTAACTTGATAAGTGTGAATGCATGTGATGACATTTCAAAATGGCTGCTAAATCCATTAAGCGGCTTGTATATCAACATGGTGGATCCCTGTAAAACTGTATGTTGGGTTTTGTTTGTTTGTTTTTTTGCTGTTGTGAAAATGTTCATGATTAATATCTTGCATTGTAGCGTTCTTTTATCGCACACTATGCTTTTATTGAGTAATTTAGACATTTGCCATTTCCTTAACAGTTTCCTGATCCTAAGGCACCTTCTCAAATATGCAGAGTAAGCAGCCTAATCCCATCATTGCTCTGGCTGAACATACAGCATTGTTATCTTGGCAAGGATGTTTACATTACTCATCAAAGCATCTGCATATAATTTAAAATTAGGTAACTGAAAAAAAAAAAAGTATTCAGCAAAAGAGAGGGATGTAAAATTCAAGGTTCATAGGCCAGCATGTTACAAGCACTGGATTATATTTATTGTACTTTGCTTTTTTTTAGTGATGAAAGATCCTTTTAAAGAACAGCGTTCCGTGGCGTAGCTGCTAGCACGGCGAGCACAGCATGTTCAGTGTGGAAGATCTCTTAGTGTCTCATGGATACAGAGTGTCTAAAAACTCACTTTCTACGTATCAGACCAGGAGTGACGGATGCCAAGTTGAGGCGACAGAAAACAGGTCTGGCAACAATGTGACATTGAATGGTTATCAGACGGACCGGGAGGTCTTTGATGCAAACCCAAATCCTCTTGCTAAAAGCAACTTGGAGAGTGACTATGAAAAGGGTTGTATGAACAAGAGAAGGCAGATACATTCTGTTGGGTATCCCAAAGGCCAACAATGTTTCGAACCATGTCATAATTCGGAAACAGGGTACGTCTTCAACATTTATACCATGCTTTATGTTTTATGTATTTTTAAAGGTTATATGAAATAATGCTGTACCTTGTTTTGCAAAACACAATGAATAGCATGAAGGTCAGGGGTGAGCATAGGACCTCTTGGCCACCAAAGTTTGAGTTACTTTTAAAATAATACAATTGAACCTAAACTGTACATGCGCATAAAACCACGCTAAGCACCGGTGCTGAAAGAAGTGGTTAAACCTAACAATGTTCTATAAATTCCAGGTAAGGACCCTGATGAGACATTGTCCCTACATTTTCACTAATCAAGGACAAAGGATGGCTGTCTGCTTTAACTCCTATTATGCCAGTAAAATCAGAGGATGGGTAAAAGTTTGTAGTGGTAGAGATTAGAACAAAAGCACTGGATGCCAGTGAACGTCAACGTTTAAGGGAAAGTTGGTATTTGTGGAGAAAATGTTTAATTTGGGAATACAGACAAAGTTTAAAAGAAACTTTTAAAATATTATTTTAGCACCAGAGATGGTAATTGCTTATAATCATATATAATAATTGCACATTCTCGAAGGGCTGCATTCATATTGCACACATCAGGCATTGCTTGGCTATCACAAATTTAATATAATCGTTTTTCTTTAGCTGGGTATAGGTGTAAAGTAGTTGGGGGCAGGTAAAATAGGCAGGATGTGCTCATACATTCACATTTACTTAAGACAGAACTGTCTAATGTCTAGTATACCTGGGAAATTTTAGTATGTCCACCATAACTGCATGGACCAAGTGGTCTGAGCTACAACTAGTTTGCCTTAGGAAACATGTGTAGTATCCCTCAACTTGTCTAGTCTGGGAAGAATATCTTAAAGGAACACTATAGAGTTAGGTATATAAATGTGTATTCCTAACACTACTGTGGCCTAGGTGACTGGACCCCTGCTGCCAGTGAGATCCACTTACCACCATATCTTCTGCACAGCATTTGGGCACCCCCCTAATCTAAATTGTCCCTACCCATTCTTGGTCAAGACCACACCACTTCTTGTTTATGACCAACACACACTTAGACTGATTGACACCACTCAGTGACAGATACACACTCTTTGATACACATACACTGACATACATGCATACTCACTGATTTGAAACACACGTCCTCACTGATTTGACACTCTGACAGACACACATAATCACTCAAAAACACACTGACAGACACACGCTCTCACTGACAGACACACACACGCTCTCACTGACAGACACACACATTCACTGACAGACATTCACTAACAGACACACTCACTCAAAGACATACACTGACACTTTGATAAAGCCTCTTTGCAGGAGAAACGCGTTAGTGTTTTTTAAAGCTGTTTTTATGTTACAATTTTTTTTATCTCCAACAAAGATAGCTCATTTATGCTATTGGAGCCTCCAATATCCTTTTTATTCTATTTTATTTTATAATATAATTCCTTTTACTCTCTCCAACACCCCCACTGGAGGACTCGAGGAGTGATATCCTTGGTGGGGATCATACCACCTACGCTTGCATATATTGAGCAATATCCTATTTGCTCTTCACTTGTGAGTATACCTTCATTATTTTGTGTTTTTATCCTTTTTATATATCACCAATTATTTGAATAACAGCCTACTGCCATTGGAAAGGAGATATACCCTACCACCACTGGAGACCTCCTTTTTGAGGACATCCAAGGACCATCTACATATCCATAGGCGGGGATTGTACCGTCCAGGCGCACATATCTGGAGCTGAGTATAGGCCCCAGAAAAGTTAAGTGCAATTCCTTTCCCTTCATTTACCATCACTTAAGATCTCAATATACTACACTGTATCCGTGTCTTTTTCCTTCCCTTCTCCATATCGCTCTGAGCGTGGGAATTCCTTCACAGGCGCTGCTCCCTGATCCTACTACCTACATACACTGACACACACACACACTAACAGACACACTCCCTCACTCACTCACAGACATACACTGACAGGCATACACACGTTAAGCTGACAGACACACATACTCACAGACATACACTGACTGACACACACACTCACAGACACACACTGACAGACACACACACATTCACTGACAGACACACACACTAACAGGTATACACTGTAACACACACTAAGAGACACATTCAATGACAGACAGACATACATACTCACAGACATACACTGACCGACACACACACGCTCACTGACATACACTGACACTCTCAGACATACACTAACAGACACACACTGACAGACAGACATACACACATTCACACACTCACTCAAAGACATACACTGACACACACACACACACACACACATTCACTGACATACATACATACTCACAGATATACACTGACCAACACACATACTCACTGAAATACACTGTCAGACACACACTGACAGACAGGCACGCATTCACTGACAGTCACACATACTTACTCACCAACATACATTGGCACACATTCACTCACTCTTAGTCATGCACTGACAGACACTCACTTACAGGCATATACTGACACACTCACTCACTCATTCACTCACACACTCACAGACATACACCAGCAGACTCACACTCACTAACAGACACACAGCCTGATATTGACAGACTCAGATTCACATACATTGCCTTACACATATATATATATATATTTTTTTTTTTCTTTTTTTTTTAATTCCTTTGGGAGAGCTGGAGTGGTTTCTTTACCTGGGGGTCCAGTAAAGTTGATGTCACTTGGGTCCAGTATAGGTGCTGGGTTGGTTGGGTGGTTGTGCAGGCTCCTAGGCTGCTAGGCTCCTATGCTCTTTGGTGGGTAGGGGGGCGACCGGTCAATAGAAGCGGTGCGGAAGCTGTAATCTTACTGCTCAGCTAACTCGCCCGTCGCTTAATGATCCCAGGAGCTGGAGTGACGTCATATTCCGGCACCAGCATCACAGCAGGGCATGCAAGGGAGCTGAGCAGGAAGAGCTCAGAGGATGGCTCCCCTCACCACCCACCCGTAATATTAGCTGCCACCGGGGGGCTCTGACTTTCCCAGTCGGCTAGCTCTTGGATCCCCCATTAAAAAGGCTAACTAAATATGTGCCAGGGTACTTGGAGAATGATGGTGATTTTTGCTGCCCCCCTGAATGTGCCGCCCCAGGCAAATGCCTTGTTAGCCCCTTGGAAGGTAAGGCCCTGGATCTACGGTGTTTAGCTCTGCCTCTTCGACTGAGATCATCGAGACTGATGATCTCATCCAATCCAATGCTTTCCTTAAGGAAAAGGCTAGTGTGCACTCACTCGGTAAAACCGATGCATTGCACCAATCAGATGGTCTCTTTGAGACTGATAGAAATAGAGGAGTTTTTTACTCCACTAACTCAGCAAGAACCCTCAATAGCTGTTAGTATTGCAGCCACTTGAGTCAGGTTAACCCTGCAATGAAAGCTTTGTTGTTCCTTCACAACGGCAATGATTCCAGTTTCAGGGTTAAAATTGGGGGGTGGGCATTGTTTCCAATTCCATATAGAGTTATAGAGTTCCTTTTAATAACCATACATTGCACTGAGAACTAGCTTAAACCCTTCTTTGCTATGTGTGCAATGATATATTATCTCATAACCACAATAATTGATATGGGAAGCTCCAGTCCCATGACCTACAATCATACATCAATTGTTTTTAAACATTAAACTATGTGCATTAAAAAAAAACTAAAAAACTGCTCTGCAGCTAGTTTGTCTCAGTTTAAACAAGAATTGTTGAGTCACATGTGATGTTTAGCTGTTTGCAATGTTAACCCCTTAAGAACTAGGAAGTAGACTACTATCTATATCAGGCTTCCCCAAACTCCGGCCCTCCAGATGTTGCTGAACTACAAGTCCCATGATTCTATGAATAAAATAGATAGGCTGAGAATCATGGGAGTTGTAGTTCAGCAACATCTGGAGGGCTGGATTTGGGGATGCCTGATCTATATCATGACCTGTCTGTAACATCAGTGATCCTTAAATTTATATTATAGTGTTAGGAATACAAAACTGTATTCCTAACGTTATAGTGTTCAATCCTTTCCTGTGGGGATTTTGACGGCCAACATACAACGTCGTTTCTGTGAAAAGCCGGCAACCACTAGAGGCTGTCTTAATCCTGCAATGTAAACATTTCTCTGAACTGTAATGTTTTTCATTGCAGGGTTAAAGGACCACTATAGTGCCAGGAAAACAAACTCCCGCCGGGCTGAAGGGGGAGGAAGGGGTTAATCGCTTACCTTTCTCCAGCCCCAGGCTCCCTCGGCGCTGGGGAAATCTTCTCCCTTTTCAGACGTCAGCGCTGAATGAGCATGCGAGGCAAGAGCCACGCACTCATTCAATCAGTCCATAGGAAAGCATTTCTAAATGCTTTCCTATGGATATCAGCGTCTTTTCACTGTGATTTTCACAGTGAGAAGCGCGGAAGTGCCTCTAGCAGCTGTCAATGAGACAGCCACTAGAGGCTGGATTAACCCTATTGTAAAACATGGTAGTTTCTCTGAAACAGTTGCAGGGTTAACCCTAGATGGATCTGGCACCCAGACCACTTCATTGAGCTGAAGTGGTCTAGGTGCCTATAGTGGTCCTGCTACCACACAACTTCAATGAGATGAAGTGGGCTGGGTGCCATTAGTGTCCCTTTAACCCGAGGCTACCAGCAAAACGCTAATGCCTCTGATGTGTTTTGCACTCATTAGCATGCTGAAATTTTTTCTGCCTGCTCAGCTCTTTGTAATTTGTCCCAAAAAGAAACCCTTTTTTCCAAATTAGTGTTGATGCGTAAATCAGCCACTGACAGGAGTGAGTGGGCTGAACTGCTGTAAGCCTAGTATCCTTCAGAAGGAAAAGACACTCATTCAGACACATGGTAAGGATATCATTTAGTGGTTGAACTAATGTAGAAAGGACCCTGGAGTAAGACATTTATCCCCCACCCTCTAGTGCAAGGATGGCTAAAAGGTAGGTCCTTAACGAGATCTACATTTTGTATTTGTGAGCAGTGTATGTGTTCTTGAATGTAAACATGTTTTTACATGTAGTATGTGCGTTTTTGAATATCGTAGTGTATTTGTATGTACTGTTGCCATGTGAATGTAGTGGTGTGTTTGTAGTATTTGCATTTGCATGCAGTTGTGCATTTGTGTGTAGTGTTGGCATTTGGTGTATTTGCGTATTGTGTTGGTGTTTGAATGCTTGGATGTATGGACATATACACATACACTGCCTCACACATGCACATTGCCACACACAGACACAAATATGCTGACATAAATACACACACACACACAATGGCCCATACATACACTCAGTGACCCATACACACACAGTGACCCACACACATAGTGACTCATAGACACACACAGTGAATCATATACACACACAGTGACCCGTACACACACACAGCAACTCATACACACACACACATTCATGCGCACACAGTAGTGACCAATACACCCACACACTGACTCATACATACCCATACACAAAGTGACTTCTACAGTCTCACCTTCAGTGCAGGATTAAGCACATGCCACTGTGTCCAGCACTCACACACACACACACACACACTCAATGACCCATACACACACAATCAGTGACTCTCTCCTCCCCCACCCTACACACACACAGTAACCCATACATACACACAATGACCCATACATACACACAGTAACCCATACATACACACAATGACCCATACATACACACAATGACCCATACATACACACAGTGACTCATACAGTCCCTTTTGTGTTTCTTAGCCTTTCTTTTGAATGCCTTATCCCCTTTAGTATATCTTATGCCCCTTTTGTCTTACACTCCCCTTTAGTATATATTGTCCCCCCATTTTTTCCCTAGCATGGCCGAACCGCGGACTGCGGTAGGGGATCTTCTGTATCCTGTACCTGGTCTGACAGGAAGCAGTCCAGTGCTCTCTGTTCGCACTTTCTGTCAGACTAGGTAAAGGATACAGAAGATCCTCTACTGTGATCCATGGGTTGGCCACACTCCATGCAGTGACTGGCTGGGGGGGAAAGCTGTGCTGTGTGCTCTCCTCCTGTCGGTCAAACAGATCCTGCGCCCCCCGGGCTGGTGGCACCCTATGGCAGCCACTTGTGACGCCTTTTGGTAGCCATAATCACACAATTTAGTCTTGTAGAATATCTCTGTGCTGTACTCTTGGTGTGCCCTTGAGGGAGAGCTTCTGGTAAGTGTAAATACTTTTAGATGACAGAGCCTCATTAATGAGACCAAAACATTAAACTCATATATTAAAAACATCAAGGCATAGGTGCCCACAGCCCTGATTTTGCTAGGACAACCAATCATTTTGGGTTACTGACCCTGAAAATGTAGGTCCTGGGCCACATTTTTAAATCTGACTACCATTTTCAAAATGCAGGAGGGGAGTGAGCACTAGGAGCATACACGTAGTATTTAGTAGTGCTCCATGCAAAGTCTGCTGGAGACAGCAACTTGTTAGTCTTTGCCAGATTGGCACGCTCCTTTGGCAGGTGGATCTGCCTCTTTTGCCTCCAGGAAGCCCTCTGGAGTCTGGACTTATGCTCTCTCTCCTGCCCACCTCCGAAGGTTGGCAGGAAATTTTGGTAAGTATGATTAGGTTATACTAGTACCCAGAGTCCTTTCAGAGTACCAATGTCCCTTCAAAGCAGCACTCTAAACAAACTAACCAGTACGTTCCCCTATCTTGGTCTCACTAATAATGTGGAATGAACAGTTCTACATTGTCAATTTCCTCCAGCCAGAACATTGAATATTGAGTGTGCTGGGCTAAACTAGTAAAGTGTAATAGGTTTGATATCAAACTTGGTTACACCAGGGGACTAAGGATAACCTAACCAGTAGAACGAGCTGTGGTGGTCAGATTGCTAGAGTGGTCCTTTAAATCCATTAACTGTATTCGCATAAAGATTCAACTTGTATGTTTTTGCTCCCAAGAGTGATAAAGTTACACCTACAAAGAGGATATTGAAAACTTTACCAAAATAAATAAATAAATGAAATGAATAAATGTACGTTTTGTGAACATGATGCTTGTTTGCAGAGGGTACCACTGCAACTATTGCAGCTTTATCAATGACGTAAAAGGGATTTCTGTTTTAAAAAGATGACCTATTTTTCCTTTATAAATAGCATTTTACAATGATGCATATATTTTTTTCTACCTTATACACTGTGACACATCTTGGCTAAGGCCGCACTGAAGATCACAATTCTCAATGGTCTAACCCATAATGCTTTGTAAGTCGTGCGTAATGCTTTGTGGGACAGGTCTGTGATTGTAATACTGAAATATAATGCAGCCCAAATCATTATAAGCATTAAAAAAACATATACAACTATTCATGTTTTCACTCCTTCATGCTCAGTATTATACCAATATTGCATTGTGCATATTTAGATTGTGTGTGTGTGTGTGTGTGTGTGTGTATGTATATGTATATATATATATATATATATATATATATATATATATATATATATATATACAGTCTCACCTTCAGTGCAGGATTAAGCACATGCCACTATGTCCAGCACTCACACACACACAGGTTTGGACGAGGTTTGTCTGGGAAAAGTCCAGTCATTGTTAATATAACGAAAACAGTTTGCACATCGATGTAACCTGGCAGCCAAGGAGAGTGGACTGGAATGTGCATGCGTGAAGAATGACGACTTCATTGTACTAGTCAGTGTGGGCACTAGACGTTGTTGAGTGAGTATGTGTATTGTGTGTCTGTTACATTCAAAATGACCGAGCGAGTAGAGCAACAAATATGTACCAAATTTTGCATTAAGCTTGAACATTCCTCCTCAGAAAGTATTCAGATGATTCAGAAGGCTTCCGGGGATGATGCAATGAGTGCAGCGCAAATAAAAGTGTGGCACAAACGATGCAAAGATGGTCGTGAATCTGTTGAAATTTTTGGGGCCCTGCAACTTCTGTCCTTTCCTAAGACTAAAATCACACATTGAAGAGATTTCAGACCGTTGATGAGATTTAGGTAAATACGACGAGGCAGCTGATGGTGATTCCAACAAAGGATTTTGCAGAGTGTTTTAAACAGTGGAAGAGACGCTTGGAGACGAGAACTGTGTAAGGTGCCAAGGTGCCTTCTTTGAAGGGGACTGAGTCGCCCTTGTTCTATGTGCAATGTTTATTGTATCTTCTTCAATCAATGTCTCTACGTTTTGTATTACATGGCTGGATACATTCCGGAAAGACATTGTATATACACATTGATATATGTATATATCAAGAAAATAAAAAAATATCCTAAGAAAATCAAATAAAAGATAATTTTGGGTGTGGGGCACCAGTGGCTTTCTAATTTCCCAATTCGAATAAGCAAAACAGTGGAACATGAGATATTGTATTATTGTATATTCCTATCTTTCCCCTGAAGCATGTTTATAGCACAGTGAGTTTTGGAATGAAAGGCCTGGGGTATCCAGATACACCTTTCAGGAAGACAAACACAGGAAGCATTCAGGATGTAAACAAGCATTTGACAATGACAAGAGAACCAGTTCCTGTTGCTCTGTGCAGTGGGTCCAGATAAGCCTCTATTTATTTGTATTAAATTTCAAAGCATTCAAGATAACCGAGACGACGATTGAAATTAAAATCAAGGCATTTATATAATTTCTATTTAAATATGCTAATCATTCATCTTTACAAAGATATGTTCATTATCCATTTTGTGGATGAGTTTGTCCAAAAGATGGCCCATGGGCCGTAAGTAACCCTCTAAGGTTTATGTCCAATGACTCTAAATTGTCACAATATTTGTGGTCTCTGGGCTCTATCTAGTATCCTTCCTATCCTATATAACAGTGTTAACAGTATCCTAACTGATTCTTTGTATTAGTGTGCTATCATATTTATTATATATGTTTGGTTTATACGAGACTCGTTTAACAAACAGGAAGGAAAGACGAGAGTCCTATACTTTAAGTCCTCATTTCTAGACAAGACAAGTCAGGTTGAGGGTGGGTTTACAATTTTCATATTTTTGATGGTTTTATATGTTTAGTTATCTATGTTTTTTTTATTTTACACTTTATTTACCCATCAATATACACTTTTTATATATTCTTGATTTGTCTGGAAACTTTTTAAAGTTGTTATCTGGTCTAGACAAATTTGATATTTTCTTCCCTTTTATTTAGGCACAATATAGTGTGTATCCCAGAAGGATTACCCAAAGCGTCAGCCTGCAGATGTTTAAAATAATGATATTTTTTGTTGATGATACTGATATTTTACAACAAGCTTTAATGCTCCTTATTAACTTAGAGCGAGCACTTGAGAAACGCATTGTTGGATTCCTTTTGGTGGAGGTGCAGGGTGCAGACTAAGTGCTTGCCAATGATATCTTTGTTAGGTGATGTAAGTGGTGAAGAAGAAACAGGTGTGGTTTGTAATGCGTCTTACTCCTTTGTACAATATGTTCCTAAAAAGTTTCAAACTTTTCCATCTGTTATCTGATTGAAAGGCGGAAGAACCTGGTTCCTTCAATTGTGGGAGAATATTACAATTCCTGCTATTTCGTATTTCCACTTTTTTTTTTTTTAAAGATCCAACAGATTTTTATAAAGTAGCAGAATTTATGAGCAAAGTATAGCAAATGATATGACCTCGATCTCTTCCTGTGATATGTATATGCAGAGAGAGAGTGCTTGAGCGTGGATGTATGCATAATATGCATACTGATAGTATGCTGCTTTAATTTCATTGGATATTGAAATGTCTAATTTCAGTTTAGATGTTGTTAAACCCCATACTAAATGAGGAGTAAGTGAGATCTCATTTTTTTGGTTGTATTATGCACAGGGCCATAATTTTGAATGCATGTCATGAGTCCATGGATTTATCCTTCCTGGGCAAATTTTAAATCATTTAAAAGAACACAGAAAAGAAAACAATTTTTTTGTATTTTTAAAATAAATGAGTGGGATATACCATCAATTAAATCATGCATTTAATAATGCATTTTTTTCATTGAGGGTCAATCGAAAATTAGCTTGCAAAAGCTGCAGATCTATTGTCTGCTGCCTTTGCAAGCCCTGCCCTTTTTGACCTAAAGTCTGTGCCAGGATATGGCCACTCAGAGGCTTCTCTTTAAGCCTGGTATTTAAAGCAAGCTGACGTGCATTATGTGTGTGGAGGATTCCCTTAAGTGCCACAGAATGCTAAAATAATATCACTATCTTTATGGGTCTCAGTCTCCCCATTTTCATATGCATACTTCCGGCAGGATACTGTCATTAGATTTTTTTGGGAGGAGGTGGTGGGGGGGGGCGGGATATATTGGTTTGTTGGATATCTGGTGCATACAGGGGAAGCCAGCAGTAGAGATCCTGTTACAGCTATGTAAACCATAGTGTGTCACACAATCTCATGAGCTCTGAGCAGTGGAAATCTTGTATAGTTGTTCGTGCAACATGCGCACCTTAGATGTCTCTCAGCTGTCTGAGACCAAGGGGGAATTCTTATAGCTGCTACAATTGTAGCTAATCACTGCAGTTATAAGCCGATCTTAGCTGGGAGAGTGGGAACTTTTTTTAATGAAGCAAATTACTTATAGTGCTTAGAGTGATTATTGAAATACTTTTTACCGCACATAAAAGGAGTCCTGCATGGACTTTAAAAGAACCATGGTTGACTAATGTGTATTAAATGTAACTACATATGTGTAACGGACCGTTTCGCTCACAAGGGGATAAAAACCATTTAGGCGATAATCCCCTTCCAGATAGACCAGCAGCTACTGCAATCACCAACCTCCCGATCTCCAAACTGCACGTATTCACCAACTCCCGAACAGGAAACACACGAACCCTGGAAGCAGCCGAACAGGAAAAGCCCTAAGAACAGTTTACACTCCTGGCAATCGGCATACAGTCAAATTCCCCCCAAGAATGAGACGACACTTCACTTGGAGGGTTAAACAGGAACAACCTGTACTGTCACATACAGTCTCTTTTATTCCCAATCCACAAACATAGTACAGCCCACAGGGCGTTACAAAACAACCAATCAATCCGTACAATACACCCAGACACTCCCACACAAAATCCTCCCCTCTGCAGGTGATATGATTACTGAACACAATGGGTGATCTCATTATCACCGGCAGAGGAATACAGTTTTTACACAATATTTATAACTTCTAAAATATATATGTCACAAACATAAAACATAAATTTTCATAATCAATCCATTCAGGGCAACAACATATTAAAAAATGGCACGAATCAGACCAGGGGTTCAAAAGTTAAGGGAAAGTCCTTTGTGGCTAAATGAAGCATGGCTTTCTGGCCCAAACCAGTTTCAGAGTCTTCTATCCTGGAGAGTAATTCAATTATCTCCCAGGATAGACACAAGACTCCATTAAGCACATGGTTGCAAAAGACACAAAACACTTTAAAATACATAAAGTCACATTTACACATAACACACAGACATTTCACATATCCCCAGATAGCTGGGATCTGAGTGCACATTATTAGATGAATGGCACTCAGATCACACAAATAAGCCTTTCTGCAGGGGAAATAAACAGTTTAACCTGCAGGGCCATAGTCCAAAGGGAGCAGGCGAGCAACCAGGCTTCTCCAGTTCACAGTGGCGAGGTTGGTTTCGCCACAATATGTTTTTAAATTTCACCATCAAACCTTTGTTCCAAAATATTTCTTCTTGTAGAAAATGAGCATATCACAGATTGAATTCACTGGAGCATCTGAATACTCTGTGCATATGTGAGTGCTTATTAAGATATTGTGTGCATGTGCAGAAGTGGATTACTACTTAACATGCATGTATGCCATGAAAACATGATCCTTTTAAGTTTGGAATGTTTAGTTCTTGGAACGCATGTACTTAGCAGTATTTCCAGAGTTCAGTCATGATCTCATATACTCCAAATTTTTTGAGTTGTCTGTAATATGTTACCAGTGAATATTCAAAGTTTTACATTCTGCTGTTTGTACAGTTTTAAAGGAACACTCCAGGCTCGATAACAACTTCACTGATTTAACTCCAAAGTCTCCTGCTCCTCACAAAGAGACTAGAAAAGGTACCTCTGGGAAAATTGATGAACCTCTACCACTGATACCATCATCAGTTTGAGATGAGTCTGTATTTTATCATACACTTGTGAGATTAACCTTGAATTTCTCTCACCAAGTGGATTTTACGTATTACCCTATTTGGTTTTTGTCCTTTTATATTTTGTAGATAAAAAAATAAATGTATGTTCCTAAAACAGCAATGTATTCTGCTACAGGGTTAAAAATAGTCTCTTTAAGAAAATAGCTTTTCTTAAATTTAATAATTCATCTGTTTACTTGATAACTCCTTAAATTGGTACCCTTATGTGGAATTCACATATTTTAAGGAATTTTATACTGTAAAGAATACAAATCTGCATTCCTTAAACTATAGAAATGCTTTAAAAAAAAACCTTGGTTACTCACCTGCTTCCAGCACCGACCTCCCTCGGTGCTGGGTTGGCACTCCGCCTCCTCTGACGTCATCCGACCCAGGGACCTAATGCATATGCACAGTGAGCACCATAAGCGCATTATGCCCTCGAGGAGGAAAGTTACCTTAAGATTGTGCCCAGGGGCCTCCTTGCACCATAATAACTTAATTTTGATTAAGTTGTTATGGTAACCAGAGTCTCACTTTAACTTGCTATACGTATTTATCTCCTGCTCTGTAAACTTAACTTAAACACACACAGGAGGCTCCTGCAGGGTCTAGGAGGCTATTAACACAGCAAAAGATTAGACATTCTTGATTAAACAGACTCTGCAATACAGGAACCTATGTTCTTTTTCATTAAGTGCTTAGGAAGGCTGTGCAAGTCACATGCAGAGAGAGAGGTGTGACAAGGGCTGTATAAACAAAGTGATTTCAAGGATCACTAACATGTATTCCTGACCCTATAGTGTTAAAACCACCATCTAGCCCCCCTGGGCCCCTCATGCCTCCATAAATATAGCAAAATCTTACTGTATTCAAGCCAGAAGCTGTAACTCTGCATGCTGTTTGCCTAAAAAAAACAAGCAGTCTGCTGACATCATCAGAAGTGGTAGCCTGAGCCAATCACAATGCTTCCCCATTGGATTGGCTGAGACTGACAAAGAGGCAGATCAGGGGCAGAGCCAGCATGATTCAAACACAGCCCTGGCCAATCAGCATCTCCTCATAGAGGTGAATTGAATCAATTAATCTCTATGAGGAAAGTTCAGTGTCTGCATGCAGAGGGAGGAGATACTGAATGTTTGGATGCATTTTAGGCAGCCATGACCCAGGAAGGATCTCTAACAGCCATCTGAGGAGTGGCCAGTGAAGTTATCACTAGGCTGTAATGTAAAAACTGCATTTTCTCTGAAAAGACAGTGTTTACAGCAAATAGCCTGAAGGTACTGATTCTACTCAACAGAACAAATTCAATAAGCTGTAGTTGTTCTGGTGACTATAGTGTCCCTTTAACTACTAAATTGAAGAGAATTGAGCAGTGAGGCTGCAGGGGCATGATCTATACACCAAAACTGCTTCATTAAGCTAAAGTTGTTTTGATGCCTACATTGTCCCTTTAATACAGAAAGAAAAGTTACATTGCCTAATACTTATAAAAAGCTGAACTAGTCCTAGTACATTATTGTTAGATTTAAGTATCACAATGAAAATGTATCTTCTGCACTACAGTTCATTAGCACAAAATCCTCCCTTGGGATTTATGATATTAGGCTTAAGCAGTATTACATGATTTTACATAGCACCTCGTTACGATATTATTTCACTGCTCACTTGAGACAAGTACTTATGCAAAATGTATGCCTCTTCCATGGCTCTCTTTACAGTAGTTTTGACTTGAAACTTCCTTGGCATATTAGTCATGCAGTCATTTCTATAAGGACAGAAAAACGTGCCAAAGTTGTCCATTAAAGGGACAGCTACATGTTGAATAAGTATTAATCTGCAATTTTTTAGTTCCTGGCATTTTAGCATTACTGTCACTTGTGTTTTTTTTTTTTAAAGACCACGTGGAGATGTAAAAAAGGTAAGTAAAGCTGACATTTTCTTGCATTTAGAGGGGGCCGGTAAACATTGAACCGGTAACTATACTGTTAGGATTATATGTTTGCATTCCTAACACTATAGTGTTCCTTTAACTTTATTTAAAAAAAATATATATATATTTATTATTATAGAATTTAATAAAAAATCGTCAGGTATATGAACCTGTGTTTTCTGTGAATAGCATTGTATACGGGTGATTGAGTGGTGCATTTTTTAAGTTAGAGAATGGAAAGGAATGATTTAGGAAAATTTACCCATCATGCACTTTTAACCTGGGAAGAAAATGTTTTTCTTGATGTCTGCTCAAGTTCCTGTCCTATTTATGTCAAATCCTATTTTTTTTTCTCCATTGTCATTTTGCTAGTGGCAGAGATGTGATGTGAAATGGTGACAGCTCGTTTGTGGACACTAAAGCTAAAAATATTTCACATTCAATAATTCTGATGGGTTTAGAAGTTCTGTTGCTTACAGTTTAGATCCGAGATTTACTCAGTTAACGCTTCATTACATTTTATTTTATTTATCGTCTACAAGGTTTGACCAGCTAAAGATATGTCTGTCTCAGTGTTTGCAGGTCGGTGCCAATCACATGATCTGGCCATTTAGGAGCCTCAATCACAAATTATAATTTTCTCGAGTTCTTAAAATAGAATTACATGAGATTGCTATAATTTAAAACTCTTGACAATTTTTTTTTACCCTTTCTATTATACATTTACTGTAATGTTTTAATTTTAGATGATGCGTGTTATATTTCAGCCAGGAATCCTGATGACTAAGTTAACTGTTCATTTTATGATTTACATGTGTTTTAGTTCATTGAACGGCTCATATAAAAAGAGAAAATGTACATGTCAGAGAATATGTGCAGATATGCACACCTATTTGAGATAGCTCAGTGATCTAATGTATCATCAGTAAAATCTGTTCAACCCTTGGGGGTTGCAGGTTCAAATCCTGGCGTAGATAAAATGAGTGCTGTTAATTTGGGTAATAGTAACATCCCCCGAATGTACCAGGAAACCAGAGCAATCTGAATGTACCTTTCCTGGTTAAATACTTTATAATTATTTGACTAACACCTGGTGTAACAAAAAAATACTTTCAGTCCTTCACAAAAAAAAATATTTTTTATTTGTAGGTGCACTAAATGTGAAAGGAGGAATTATGTACTTATGGCAAAACAAGATTTATATGATATCAATCTAGCATTTTATGTTTTGTGATTTATTTATTTTTTGGTTTTATTTCAAAGTCTTCATATCGCCTACAGGGCTGATTGATTTCCATTTTCGACTATACTCATAACGATTGATACACACACACACACACACACACACTCATTTCAACTTTCATATGTATGTTAATTATTGAACGTAGACATTGCTTCTATTATTTTGACTGAGCAGTGATACATGTTTCTGATCTGCTATTTTGATCTGCAGGAAAGGCAGTGAGTAGAGAGGGATGGTATAACAATGCACCATTTATGTCTTATCTTACATATGGCGTGGACTACTTTTCTCATGAGACTTATCCAGCCATTCTTACTACAAAAGATTAGCCATCACAAGTGGAAACTGCACAGTTCATGTGCTCTGTATACACCAAAAGTTCTCAAAGCCTGTTACATAGTATTCCCAAAATTTAATTAACCCCTTAAGGACCTAATATCTGGAATAAAAAGGAATCATGACATGTCACACATGTCATGTGTCCTTAAGGGGTTAAAGGAACACTACACTCACCTAAACAACTTTAGCTTAAAGGGAAACTCCAGTGCCAGGAAAACAACCCGTTTTCCTGGCACTGCAGGTCCCCTCTCCCTCCCACCCCCCAATCCCCGGTTGCTGAAGGGGTGAAAACCCCTTCAGTTACTTACCAGAAGCAGCGACATGTCCCACGTTGCTGCTTCTTCCTCCACCGCCGCTCCTCCCTTTGATTGCGTCGGCCGGTGGGCGAGACTGATCCCACCCACCGGCCGGGGAGACCTAATGCGCATAGGAAAGCATTGAAAATGCTTTTCAATGCTTTCCTATGGGGAAATGAGCGATGCTGTAGGTCCTCACACAGCGTGAGGACGTCCAGCGACGCTCTAGCACAAATTTTCTGTGCAATGATGCAGGAAGTGCCCTCTAGTGGCTGTCTAGTAGACAGCCACTAGAGGTGGAGTTAACCCTGCAAGGTAATTATTGCAGTTTATAAAAAACTGCAATAATTACAGTTGCAGGGTTAAGAGTAGTGGGAGTGGGCCTGGAGTGTCCCTTTAATGAAGCAGTTTTAGTGTATAGATCATGCCTCTCATGTTTCACTGCTCAATTCACTGCCATTTAGGAGTTAAATCACTTTGTTTCTGTTTATGCAGCCCTAGCCACACCTCCCCTGGCTCTGATTGACAGAGCCTGCATGAAAAAAAACTGGTTTCACTTTCAATCAGATGTAATTTACTGTATATACTTGAGTATAAGTCGTGTTTTTCAACACATTTTTTGTGCTGAAAAACCCCCACTCGACTTATACTCGAGTTAGAAGCCCGGCGGTCCTGTTGGGGGCTGGCAGAGAGCTGTGACTTACCTTTCCTGCAGCTCCTGTCAGCTCCCTTCTCCTCTGTGCCATTCAGCTCCCTTCTCCTCCGTGCCATGAAATAAGTAGTTTATTTACACTGTTCCAGCGCCATATGAGACCTGTTGCGGCTGGCTCCACCCATGCTCCGTCTCCTTGGGTGAGATAATCAATCCTGATGATCTAAGTCAATCCAATGCTTTCCCATAGGAGGCTAATGCACATGTGCAAAATGCAGCGCTGTGCCAATCAGCATCTCCTCATAGAGATGCATTGAGTCAATGCATCTCTATAAGGAACATTCCGTGCTGGCCATTAGAGGTGTCCCTAGGGAGCAATGTAAACAAACAATGCATTGTTTACATTAAAATACCTTCAGGGACACTTCTGACACCTAGATCTGTAGATCGGTATCTCGAAAGGAAACAACTACTAGATGATATCAGCTGTAAACACTCCATGGTTGTGGATTATGCTTTATGGGCTTTAGGGGTATACACACACACTGCATTCATACACACACACACACACACTGCATTCATACACACACACACTGCATTCATACACACACACACACACTGCATTCATGTACACGCACACACTGCATTCATACACACACACACTGCATTATATATACACACACGCACTGCATTCATACACACACACACACTGCATTATATACACACACACACACTGCATTCATACACACACACACTGCATTATATATACACACACGCACTGCATTCATACACACACACACACTGCATTCATTATATACACACACACTGCATTCATTATATACACACACTGTAAATAAATATTCAATTAATATATTTTTTGGGGGATCTAATTTTATTTAGAAATTTACCAGTAGCTGCTGCATTTCCCACCCTAGTCATATACTCGAGTCAATAAGTTTTCCCAGTTTTTTTGGGTAAAATTAGGGGCCTCGACTTATATTCGGGTCGACTTATACTCGAGTATATACGGTACCTTAAATAATTGTATCTCTTTATCTGTAAATTGAACTTTAATCACATACAGGAGGCTCTTGCAGGGTCTAGCAAGCTATTAACATTGCAGGGGATAAGAAAATCTAAATTAAACAGAACTTGTAATGAAGGATGGATAAATGTTAGATGACTCTTTACAGGAAGTGTTTAGGAAGGCTGTGCAAGTCACATGCAGGGAGGTGTGGCGAGGGTTTATAAACAAAGTGATTTAACTCCTAAATGGCAGATAATTGAGCAGTGAGACTACAGAGACATGAGCTATACACCAAAACTGCTTCATTAAGCTAAAGTTATTTTGGTAACTATAGTGTCCCTTTAATGTCTGATATTAGAACAAGCAGCTTGATAACAAGTACAGGTTAATTGGTAAGGAAGATTTAAGCAATCATAGGACATTTCTCAAAAGTTTAGACACTAATGCTTTCACTAATGATTTGTCAGTCATGCTATAGATTAATATTTTTGTAAACTGCCTTTGAGAAGTATCTTTCATAGAATCTGTCCTTTACTAAATCTACTAAAATAAAAACCTTAGTTTTTTTTTTCAGTGTTAATTTATTTATATTTTATTTTTTTGCATACATAAAGAAAAAAGGAAAACACAAAACAGCACACAATAACAAAAAAAAACCCTTACTTTTTGACATTATATATTTTTTGTTTGTTTGTTTTTTGTAGGTTCCCTGACAGACCTCAACCTGAACGGTCCTGTTGGACAAAGACCAGTAAGGATGTCCAGTACTGGAGAAGAAGAGCCCAGGACTTCAGCGTTTTATTAGGACAAGGAGAGGATGGAGGAGCAGTGGACAAGATAATAACATCGGATATTGGAGGAAAGCGGGAGTGCAGCATTGTTGAAAGAAATGTCACTGACGGCAGTAACGTAGTAAACATGGAAAATGGAAGGAACAACATGATCTTTAAGCACTGGAAACAACCTCTTGAAGACAGGCAGGAACATGCAAACAAAAACATTACAAAAGATTTTAAAGCATCCGGGAGAGAAGGGTCAGATGCAACTAGTGAAAAATCACCACAAGAATTCATCTCAGCTACGCATGGAGACAAAGCACTTGTGTGTCATAATATGCTAAAACCACAGTTGTTGCCAAAAGTTATTTCACCTGAAATTGTAAGGCCTGCGAATATTCCCTCTGTTACAGGTGATAATTCTCCGTTGAAACACGAAATAACACAATTACAGGATAAATATGTTGCAAGTAACGATTGTAGACGCAATTCATTTTCAAAGCCGAAATATAGTCGACCATCAAAGCCTCCGTCATATGAACTTCACCAGCAAACCTGGGGTGCTGTTGAATCTAGTGAAAGTCCAGACAGTCAAAAAGATGAACAGCTTTTGTTTTCTGGCAAAGTAGAATCTTCCCTAGAACCTTGTTTTCAAGAGACATGCCTTGAGCCACCTATTTATATACCACCGCCATCTTACAAGTCTCCTCCTCTTCAAAATGCTACTAATCAGTCTTTTATTAAAGTGCCTAAAGTTGGAGACTGTTGTCACCAAATTTACCCGGTGGAGAAAACCAGCACAAGTAATAAAGCACTTACTAGTTTCCCAGGAAATAATGTTCCTTACGACAAACAAGTCAACCACGGACATGGTGACAACTGTAAAGAGTGCATACAGTATATTTCTTTTGATGACCCTTGTATAAAGCATATTGCAGTGCCACGTGACAAAGAAAAGCAGGACCATAGTAAAAAGCGCATTGAAATGAAGGAATCTAAAAATCAGGAAAGTAATGTCCAAAAGAGAGAGAGAGTCAGTGCCTTTACCAAATCCAAAAATGGTGGGAACAATTACGTGAAAAGAGAAGGTATCAAGCACAAGCAATGGTTACACGTCTCGATTCCAGATCAAATGCGTTATCCATTGCCAGAATATAGAGATGGGTCTACAGCATGCAGTTTACCTGATGACCATGAACCTACTCACAAGCTATCACTAAAAAAGACCCACTCCGACAGTGCTTGTGAAACTGTAACTAAAGTTAAAAAGTTTGGGCCTGACACATATCTTCGGAGCAAAAGAAATTCGAAGAGAAGGCTAAATGAAACAATATTTTGCTTGGTGTCTATTCCAGTAAAATCTGATTCGGCCTCGTCAGAAATTAGTAAGAATAACAAAGGTTTAGCAGACGCTACAGACAGGATGAACATGCTAAAACACAGCAGTGGGGGTCTGCCCGAGCAAATGCTTTTAAGTACATCTTCCAGTGACTTGGAGCTACAAACACTTACAGGAAGTATGAACAATAATTCTGAGCTACTAAAGCAAGCACAGTCCAAAACAGAGGAAAACAAACAGGCAAATGACCTCACATCAGTTGAGCAGAGGAAACATCGAGAACTTGCATATTCTGGTTCCTGGCCAGGTGACCAGTACAAAGATCAGCAAACCCAAACTGTGTTTACAGATATACAAAATTCAACATTTTGTGATGGTTCAAAATCTAACGAACAGCACACAAAATGTTCGGCGTCCAACTGTGGTCCAGCTGAGTTAATACTAGCTCCAGAAAATGTCAGGCACAATATGTACAGTATGAAAGGCCAGATGAGTCTTAGTCCTTCTAGCAACAGTGCATTTTCAAGGACATCCTCATTAATGACACATTTAACTAAAGCAGAACCATGCCAAAGGCTGGAGTTGTCAAATGAGAACGCAAACGGAAAAGAAAAACTAGCAGTTGGTAAATGTGAAAAGAATGAGATTGAGGAAGGACATTTTTGCAATAAAAAAGAGGTTTTCGGTCAGTTTCTTTTGAAACCGGTCAATCGTCGTCCCTGGGATGCAATAAGTGAATTGGAAAGTTTGAATAAAGAGTTCCAAGAACAGGAACGTGCTAACGAGGGTGAAAAGAATGTTGCAAAGGATGAAACTAAGGAAGTCCCAATGGAAATCTGTACAACAAAAAATGCCACTGAGAACGAAATGGCGAGTAGCCATCAGCACGTGCTAAAAATACAAGAGATTCCAGCATTTGAGCAGTTGCAAGAGAAACGTAAATCAGAAAGCTGGTGCACAGAAAAGTTAATACATGACAATAAAGATGGAGATAAATTACAAAAATGTGCCAAAATAAAAAACATCAAAAGTAAGTCTGGAAAATTACTAGATGAATGTGTGACAAAAGAAGTACAGGTCCAAAGCAAAAGAACTGAAAATGCCACCGGCATAAGTCATTCTGTTACACCCAATGTGCACCACATTAAATTAAAAATTCATACACACTCAAGTCAAGTACACAATGATAAAAGTCAATGTGCTCCCGTAGTTAATTCATATTACTTTAGAGAAGATAAAAAGTATTTTGAGCGTCCAGCTGTGGATGTTATTAAAATGACCTCTACAAAATTTGGTGAAGTTAGTGATACAATGAAAAAGCTTTCACAAGAAGACCGGAATCATGGGCAATCTGTTCCTGATTTAACAAAACAAGCTGACGACGCAAACCATAATGAAGAGTTATACGAAGTGAACAATGATTCAGACATTCCCGAGAACGAATCACTTTATGAACGAGCTGCCAGAATTTTAGGAATTGATGTAGCAGGAGATACTTTGGTGTCTCCTGGGTGTTCAGAAGCTCAAAGTCCAGAAAATTTGACTTCCAATGGGAGAGGTCAACTGGAGGAGAAGACAAAAGATAAATTTTGTGAAGTTTCTTTTTCTATGAAGGAAACATCTGGGGTTTTTAGTAATTTTCACCATTCACCTACAGATACAGAGAGACCTGGACAAAAGCTAATGAACTTTGAACAAGGTCAGGTGTCACCACTGTCCAACTCTCTGCACGGTGAGCTGAATGTGTCCCGTAATGCTGAAAAAAGAGTCAGGAACACATCAAAGATGATTGAAACCTTACAAGGAAAGCTTGCGTCCACACCTGTACGCACTGCCGTTGATCGTTTGGCCCGCATGAAAGAAGTTGACTCAGTTTCTCGTATGAGACGATTGAGCATTAAAAGCACAGATTCAGGAGATGAAGTAGATGATGAAAAGCAATTGTACAGAGTACAAGAAACAGGAGCACGCAAATTTTCCGCTGGTGCAATTTACAAACGGGTTATATCACTTGATGAAAGTCTTCTAATAACAAAAAGCAGAGATACTTTGGATTTGTCTTTTGCTGGTAAGAGAAATATAACTATCTTTAGCCATGTTATATTATTTTTGAAGGTTTGACTGACAGCAATGTCAGCGGTAGTGGAAACAATGCTAAGATAATGCAATTCTTGTCTACCATTCAATATCGGCAACAGTAGTATTTAAACATTGATGAAACGTGTTGTAGGAATGTTAAATCAAAAGTATAAGTAACAGTCATATTAACTCGCACACATACATAAAAGTTATAAATATCACTAACACATAGCTAGAAATTCCTAATTTTTGGTTTAATCCCTTAAGGACCAAACTTCTGGAATAAAAGGGAATCATGACATGTCACACATGTCATGTGTCCTTAAGGGGTTAAAGACCTCTATAAGATTAAGTAGATAGCTTACCTTTAAACATATAGCTTTAAACCTCCACCCTCTCCCTCTCTCCACCCCCATGAAATAGGTAGTTTATTTACACTATTCCAGCGCCATATGGGACCTGTTGCGGCTGGCTCCACCCATGCTCCGTCTCCTTGGGTGAGATAATCAATCCTGATGATCTAAGTCAATCCAATGCTTTCCCATTGGAGGCTAATGCACATGTGCAAAATGCAGCGCTATGCCAATCAGCATCTCTTCATAGAGATGCATTGAGTCAATGTATCTCTATAAGGAACATTCAGTGCCTCCATGCATAGCGTGAAGGTGCTGAACGCCAGTGCTGGCCATTAGAGGTGCCCCTAGGGAGCAATGTAAACAAACAATGCATTGTTTACACTAAATTACCTTCAGGGACACTTCTGACACCTAGATCTGTAGATCAGTATCTCGAAAGGAAACATCTACTAGATGATATCAGCTGTAAAAACCCCATGTTTGTGGATTATGCTTTACGGGCTTTAGGGGTATCAGCAGTGGCTGGGTAAATTGAGATTCTTAAACCCACCCACCCCCCCAACCCCCATCTGTGCTAGCGTCCTCCAGCTTCACGATGAATACGAGTTTGGAGATCAGCCTCTTCTTCCTCACTCGAGGCCTCGAGATCTCTCCTGAAGCAATCTGCTCCAAATACTCGAAAATATCTTGAACAAAGAGCTTGAAGGCATAAAGGGTGTCCCCAAAAGTATACGTGCCCGTTATTTCTGGTGAGAATTCAACTGGCTGGCAGTCAGGCCCAGCCCCCAAGTTTGACTTTTTTTTTTTATTCTTTATTTTTGTTGTGCATTATAGGTTACAAACATGCCTGTTATGCCACGACAGCAGTCACAGGTATAGCAAAGTAAACATTGTCATGACGGGTTTAAGCTGCACATTTTTTATAAGTAGATATGCGTACTAGAATATGAGCAGTGTGGTAACATAGACATGCTAAGTGCCTGTAGAGTAACCTAGAAGTAAATAAAGATAAACATGCAGAGCCTATGAGTAACTATATCTAGCTTGTGTGAAGATTCCTTTGGGTATGAATTCAAACGGGGTAAGATATGGAACAACACAGGTAGCTTGCATCTTTGCCCACACAATTAGTATACCACCCCAGGCTGTACTGAGACATATTAAGGACATCCTTAATGACCTGCCACTTATGTGAATGCCATTCCTGCTTCAAAACTTAGTATAGGAATAAACATATGGCTTTGGCAAGGCTGAGTAAGTAAAATAGTGTAGGTCTGTTCATGAGCAAGAGGGAGCATGGTAAAAACAGTGGGAAGGGGTATAACCTGCAGCTCTAGCATGGCGGTCAGCCTATCCCCTGTACAGGGAATTCACAGTCCCACGTGGTATGTGCTTCCTTCTTCGGAGCCATTGCAGCGGGTCCTGGGTCTGCAGTTGCTTCCCCCATCTCTCTTCCTTCAGATTAACCTCCCTCCTGTGTCTCCTGATGGTATATAGCTGCCGGGTTCGTCCACATTCCGCTGTGTTCGGGGTTGCTTTCCTAATGCGTCGCCGCTGCGCCCTTTGCCTTCTCCGTCTTGCTGGGACCTTGATGACAGAAGCCTTACATCGTGGGGTGCATCTGGTAAGGTTAGAGGGTGTCACACCGGGCTGTGGAGCAGGTAGGGTCATCTTTCTCTCCAGTTTTTCCCAGAAAGCATCGAAGAGGGCTTCCAGGCGGTGGTGGAGAGTGGATGCCTCTTCATGCAGCTCTAGGTGTCTCGTGGCGTCCGCCATTTTACTGGCCTCTATGGCTGTTTCTTCAATCGTGTAGTATGATACAACGATTGCCTGCTGGTTGTTGGCAGCCATCAGGGTGAGGACCGGGATCACCCCCACCGGTCCAAAGGGGGGGGTAGCAGGGCATTTCTATCACGCTTGGGGCCATGACTGCGCCCGTACAGGAGAGCGGCCGCCTCTCCCCTTCGAGGCGCCTGCTAGGCCGTATTTTGCTTTGGCCACTGGAGTGCTTGGGAGAACCGCTTGGCTTGGTCTCTGATCCCTTGGTCACGTCGTGGTGCGAAGGGTAAGTATCAGGTTGAAAAGTATTTGCTATATTAAGACTGATTGTCCATTTTGTACAGTGTGTCTCAGGGAGCTCCCCATACACACATCTAGTCGCCATGCTGGTCAGGCCCCGCCCCCCGACTTTTTTTTTTTTATACCACTTTTAAGTTTGTAATTATTATCATTTGTATAGCTCCAACTACAATCAGGGAAGAGATCTCTAACCTCTCTCCCTCTCCTTCCAATACATCACCCAATCACACTCCCTCCACTGTTCTATGCTCATTCGCACCTACTACAATGGAGGAGGTTTCTGCTCTGCTCAGGTCCTCCTGCCCCACCACCTGTTCCCTCAATCCTATTCCCTCATATCTCATCCACACTCTGTCTCCCTCTTTTGCTCTTCCTCTCACTAACATTTTCAATCTCTCCCTTTCCTCCGGCACATTTCCTTCACCCTTCAAGCATGCAACTATAACGCTGATACTGATAAAGCCCAACCTTAAGCCCAACTCCCCATTCAACTACCGATCTATATTGCTACTACTATTTGCCTCCAAGATCCTTGAGAGAGTTGTGTATGCGAGATTGACAGACTTCCTCGAATCCAACTCTCTGCTTGACCCACTTCAGTCTGGATTCCACGCTCGTCACTCTGTTGAAACAGCTGTGACCAAAGTATCCAATGATTTAATCTCTGCTAAATCTCGTGGCCATTACTCTATCCTAATTCTCCTTGATCTTTCTGCTGCCTTTGACACTGTTGATCATCAACAGCTTCTTCTCATTGTCCGTAATCTCAGTCTACAAGATACTGTTCTCTCCTGGTGCTCCTCCTACCTCTCCCAGCACTTTTTCAGTGGTAATTTCTCTGGCTATGCCTCTTCTCCACAACCCCTCACTGTTGACGTTCCCCAAGGTTCTGTCCTTTGTCCCCTATTGTTCTCAGTCTACACTGCCTCCCTTGGTAAACTCATCAGCTCCTTTGGCTTCCATTATCATTTATATGCAGATGACACACAAATCTACCTGTCCTCTCCTGATCTCTCCCTGCCCATCTTGATTCGTGTCTCTGACTGCCTCTCCGCGATTTCCAACTGGATGGCTGCTCACCTTCTTAAACTCAACCTGTCCAAAACAGAACTTATGGTCTTTCCTCCCTCAAGTGTTGCTACTCCTGTGTCTCCCTCCAAGTCAACGGTGCCACAATCACCTCTACCTCGCAGGTCCGCTGCCTAGGTCTTCTCTTTGACTCCGATCTCTCCTTCACCCCTCATGTTCAGTCGATCACCAAATCCTGCCGCTTCCATCTCAAAAACATAGCTCGCATCCGCCCCTATTTAATACCAGATGCAGCTAAGGTGCTGGTCCATGCCGTTGTTCTTTCTTGCCTTGACTACTGCAATCCCCTTCTGAGTGGTCTCACGTGTTCCTAGATTGCATCACTGCAATTTATAATGAATTCGGTGACGAGACTCATTTTCCTGTCCGCCCGCACTTCCCACGCCTCCCCGCTCTGTCAGTCGCTACATTGGCTTTCAGTTAGATATAGGGCTCAATTTAAGATTCTGGTGCTTGCTTACAAGTCCCTACATAATGCTGCTCCAACCCACCTATCCTCCCTAATACACAAATATGTCCCACCGAGAAATAAGTTCTCAGCGATTACTTTTCTAGCAACCTATTTCATTACCCCTACTTATACCCTTTGTGTCACTATACTATAAACTGTAGTTGTTCTGGTGACTATAGCATCCCTTTAAGTGTACATACCTTTCCACATGCAGTGATAGACTTTTGTCATGTATCATGCACCAGTCGCCTCATCCCTACACATCAGAATTGCTAATCTGTAAACATACAAAAGATTTAAAAAAAAAATAAAAAATTGGAGACTCTGTTCCACAATCCTGATGTTAGGAGCAAGGAGGAAAAGATTGGAAGAAGTGACAAGTCCTAAGGAGTCGTTAGAAACTAATCAGAAAGTTTAAAAGACCATATTCTATCTAGAATGTAAGCTCATTGAGCAGGGCCCTCCACCTCTCTATTCCTGTATGTCCAATTGTCTGGCTACAATTACATGTCTGTTAGTTCACCCATTGTACAGCGCTACGGAATCTGATGGCGCTATATAAATAATAAAATAATAATAATAATTGCACAAGGGATTCTAAGAGAGCGGAAAAGGTCAGATTCCACGAAGTGTCAAACTAGATCAAAGTAAGATCCAGTTGAGCAGTAAGACCGAAAATTGACCTAGAGTTGTCCGTCTTCCACACTCATTCTCAAATGCTAAGAGCAGGGTGTTCACTCCAGTAGTATTGCTGCATTTAAATTAAGATTATTTTCTGTAACTTTCCTTCTCGTTGTGTGTTCCAGATGCCTATGATCCAGCCAGGGTTGAAAGAGTTTAATCGGAAATATAGAGCATAAAGATGAGTATAATCAAGTCCACGAGGTGCCAGGAGACATGAAGTCACAGCAGTGGAAGGCCAAGTTTTTTTCTTTTTTGGTATTAACTAAAAAAAAAACATGTTTTCTCCTAAGTTATTTATGGCATGCCTGCGTATACTGCCTTTAATACTGCCAAAACATTATTACTCATTGTAATCTCATAATATATAAGCTATATTTCGGTGATAAGGAAAAACAATTCATATGTCCTTATGTAATCTGAGAGAAGCACAGATTCCCAGCCAAATCAAACCAATGTTGTTTGATAAAGTTCAAATAAGTAACAAGTTTAATTTCTGTTTTGTTTGTTTGCTTTCTTTTTAACTCTTACATTACATTATGCTGTTCTTCTGAATGTAATATTGAACTGTGAACAACAATTAAGATAGAGGCAACTAGTGAGTTAACATTTATATATATATATAGATATTCTGAATGTAATACTCTCTGACGCATTTCATAGACTTCTATGACCATTATATGCCTACAGGAGATAAGGAGATATATTTAGTGTTAATTTTGCTTGTGTTTGCAAAACATGAAATGAATTGCAATTATCCAAATTACTGGATGTGATAACTGATGATTGACAGAACATTTGTATGGTTGAAAATAATCTTTTATGCATATTTTTTTATTTTCTGTATTTGGACAAAAGCCTGGCAAGAATGAATATATATAATAGGACGGTTTTCTGTGTCGTTGGATGCAACAAATATTTTTCACTAGGCTAGAGTGTTGCATTTAAAATACATTGTATGTGTATGTATGATATATGTGCATATGCATATAGAGAGGTAGCACTTTATGTATACAAAGTAAGTTGGTCTCTTTTGACAAGTGATTTCACAGTAAGGAACAAGCTTTTATGGGTATAATTTGTCTGTTGAGAACCAAGGGGGGCTAGACGTCAGAAATCTTGAAATGCATCACAACATGAAAACAATGTATTTCTCATCTTAATGGATGGCGTTGAAAAGCACTTTCAAATAAGGTAATTTAACAATGAATGCATTAAACAAATTCACCTTTTCACAGAGGTATGGTAGAGCCACAAATTGTTATGTGACATGCGTTACTGTCACACGGACAAGATAATGAAGACAATCTCTTTTGCTTGTGGAATAAGAAAGCAGGGTTTGAAAGAATACAGTTACAAAGCTACGATCTTTGTGATTATCTGACATTACAAAATACAGCCATCAGATATCCTGCTAGAAGGATTTGTATTCCAGTTTCTGAACATCTCAAAAGCCTTCCCTATCTGTTTATATTTGTGGTCCCAGATAAATCCTTTAGCGCTAACATACTAATAGAAAATAGTCAAGTAGTCTTGTGTTTTTTGTGTTTTTTGGTTTTTATTTCTAAACTCACAGAAGTGCCACAAACCATGCGCAAAGAAAAGTATCTTAACCCTTTGAGAACAGGGTAAGCAAATCATTGCTTTCATGAAAGACCTATACCCACATGTACCTCAATGGTTAAATATACTTTTTTTTTATGAACTTGGAAGAATTTAAAAATGGGCTCTATTCCATGTTAGTTCGATTTGCGTTCTTTTCACATTTTTTATTTTATTCATTTAATAACCACCGTAACCACAGTTACCTTAAGGGCAGTTCATTATTTAGTATGATTTAATATCTCGGACTATTTGAATGTAATATTACCATTCTTCTTAATTGTCTGCCGAGCTAGTATAGAAATAAGATGGTAGGGGGATGTTATGCACATATGTCCCGTGTGTACTGCTCACAAAGAGATTATGAGAACAACTTCAGGCATAATTACTTTAATTTGAGACCATTTTATTTACTTTCAGCAACGCACTTTTCTGTAAGCATGAGGCCACATTTAATATTGTAATACATTTTTATAATCTGTTTTATAGAGCAGAGTATTAGATATGTATATCACAACTGCAAAGTATAACTACAGTTTTACCACGAAAATTATATATAAATCTATAGATACAAAAAGAAGTGGATAATGATATGCGTATTATCTGTGTAGCATTTTCTTATGTAATTTATCTCCATTAACAGCTATTCATTTGATTAATCACATTGTGGTTAATAAGGTCTGTTTGGCGAATATACCCTATTACAGGGCTATCAAAATCCACTCCTTGAACATCATAGACTCAACAAGTCTTCAGAAAATCTCTTAAAATACAGCTTTCCCTTTTGTTTTGTTGGTTCCTCGTTAATCCACCCAAATAAATGCCAATGAATAATTTAATATGGTATGATGTGTATGCAACAGAGAAAAGTAGAAACAAGCTTACGTCCGCTGTGCTTCCAGGCTGTTATTGTCGCCATATCTCTGCCTTAAGCTGTTGAGTGGCGTGCATACATTTTCTCTTAATTTACAGCATGGATTCACGTTAATGGGACAAAAATATTTTTTTAGGAGCTATTTTATGTTAAAGCAGCTCCATCACCTTCTGGGGGTCTTTGCACATTTTGCAAAGACCCTTGCTGGAGACTTTGCCGCTTGCATTGAGGTGGCCGCGAGTGCCAATGGTGAGAGTACAACACTGTCGTCAATGGAGAATCCCTCAAGAGTGGGCGATCCTACATAGACAGACCTTTCTTCCCCTCATCCATCACTAGTGACGTCTAAGGGCCTGCCGGAGCTTGACAGTGTAGGTCTGCCTTTTTCTCAAGATTTGTCAAGTGTAGGAAAAATAGCCCCTACTTTATTTACTTTGGAGTAGATTGATAGAGTTGCTTTAATAGTTTATCGTTAGCTGTTAGAATGTTCATCTTCTTCCATATTAACAGTTCCTCTACAAAATATAGTTTACAAAGAACTGAGTTTTGTATGTCAATAATGACCCATGCACTCATTTGGACAGGCTGTTGTATGACAATATCTAAATTAATTCAATAATTTTTACCCCCATCAATTAAATACTCTGAGGTGCAAACAGTCTTTTTTTGTTTACACCTTAAGAGTATTTAATTGATGGGAGTGAAACTGACTTAAGTTATTCAGTTATTGCCATGTAATATACCATGGACATTTTTAACATTTGAACATTCTTGTAAGTCAGACTAATTCTGTGCTTAAGACCTCCAGGTTACTTCGGCTTCTAGTGCTATGGGGTCACCAATAGAGAATTGTTTTTCTGTAGTTTCCATTCACAAAAAAAATGCACAGCAATATGGGAAGTATCCTCAAGTAAACATCAGTGGACCATTTATTTGTTTAAATATTGTTTGCATTTTTGACAGTTAAAAACTTCCGGATGTAAAAAAAGTGATTCTTAGCAATCTTTTACCATAATCATTTTTAGAAGTGATGCATAATTTTAAACCTTTAATGTATGCTACCAAAGTAATGGCTCCTTTTTACTTAGTATGAAATATGAGATAATTAAAGGACCACTATAGACACCCAGACCACTTCAGCTTAATGAAGTGGTCTGGGTGCCAGGTCCCTCTAGGGTTAACCCTGCAGCTGTGAAACAGCTATGTTTACATTAGGGTTAATCCAGCCTCTAGTGGCTGTCTCATTGACAGCCGCTAGAGGCGCTTCCGCACTTCTCATTGTGATTTTTCACAGTGTGAAGACGCCAGCGTCCATAGGAAAGCATTGAGAATGCTTTCCTATGGACTGGCTGAATGCGCTCGGCTCTTGCCGTGCATGCGCACTCAGCAGATGACGTCGGAAGGAGGAGGAGAGTCCCCAGCGCCGAGGGAGCCTGGCGCTGGAGAAAGGTGTGTGTTTAACCCCCTTCCTCCCCCTTCAGCCCGGCGGGAGTGGGACCCTGAGGGTGGGGGCACCCTCAGGGCACTATAGTGCAAGGAAAACGAGTTTGTTTTCCTGGCACTATAGTGGTCCTTTAATGCCACCAAATAGCATTTAAAATCGATATTAGTTAAAGAGGAACTGTCACATATGGGATTGGGACATAAAGGTAAACAAAAAAAATGAGTACTAGATTTTTGTTTTTACATTTTTGTTTTAATAAGTTTCATTAAGTGTCTGCAGCAATAAAGCATTGAAATATCAGCGCAGTTACAGTTACAGACAAGAATGATGCATATAAACTTCTAGTAAAATAGACATTTCAAGTCATCTATGATTCTGGTCAAGTTGAAGATTGTATGCAAGTATAGCAGTAGTATATAGAGATAATAAAGAAAACAATATAGAACAATGTGAAACTTAAAAATAGAAGAAATTAGAAGAAATAAAATAACTTAAATAACATAAATAAAAACATAGGAAAGAATGTAAACTAAAGCTGATTGGTCACAAGATGGTATAAAGGTGGCAACTGATGGACAGGGCATAGTGACTATTGAAGTCTGCTGGAAGGGCAAGCTCTATTTCCCTCCACAACCCCTGAGGAGTGACCTGTAAAGTGGTCCAGGAATGGCCTCCATGTATTTAGATATTTCTCTCTTTTTCCCCAAGTAGGACCAATATATCTCTTCCAATGTTCTCACTCCTTCAACCTTGGTGATCCACTGTTCCAAAGTGGGGATCTCAGTTTTCCTCCAGTAGAAGGGGATAAAGGAGTTGGCTTCTCTAATTAATAACCCAAACAGGTGTTGACTATATTTAGCATCTGTTATGTTCGGCCATCCCAACAGTACCTGAGAGGGAGCATACTATTGGGCTCAGTAAAGAATACCTTTCAGAAACTTAGAGACCCCATTCCAGAATGACCTAATGCCAGAACATCTGGTGATTCCATAAATGATCCATTGTCATATCTTCCTTATGGCAACTTTAGCAGAGGTTGCTAATGTTGGGGTTTATAGAGTGGAGCAGTGAGGTTGTCCTGTACCATATGGTGATTCTTTTGTAAAATGCCTCCTGTCTGTCACCAAAGATGGGTGAGAAAACTAATTTTTGGAGAATAAGCGTTCAATCTTTGGGCTCCATGTAGATATGCAAAGTTGCCTCTCATTTTGATTCATAGTGATGTTTGATCTCGTTTGCCATTTTGGACTTATTTCAGAGTGTAGAAAATGGCTCAACTGAGACCAATAAATTGTTCCAGACCAAGTGGGTTCTCTAACACCAAGTAGACTTGATAGAGTTAATGGTTTATTATCTACAGCAATAGAGGAAAGAGTGGTGTGCTTTTTGTTCAACAGCTTGGAAAGTGGTGTGTGTCCCATTCCCACATGGAGACTTGAGTTATCCAGGGTGGGAAATATTGGTGAGACTCCAAGCAAAATAAGTAATCTTCCCCAGAGGTTACTCCATACCTTAAGTATAGGCCATACGAAACGATGTGCCATTGGGCAAATTTTGGGGACAGAGCAAACCTGCCAGGGCATAGTACTTAAAACTACAGTGATGTAATTTTTCTCCAGTTTGTACCAAGCTCTATGGGAGGTAGTTTGAGTCCATTCCCAGAGTCTATTTAGCAGGTTAGTGAGATTGTGTATGTTTGGTAAGCCTAGGCTCCCCTCTCTTTAGCTCCTGTCAGAGTATTGTAGGCAATTCTAGCTTTTTTACCGACCCATATAAAGGTAACAAAAGCGCCCTTCTCTCTAGCGAAAAAACTTTGTGGAGTGCATTTTTAAGCCCTCTTGATTAGTCTTTTTTATGAAGTTTAAATCTATTATTATAGCTCAGTCTCATAGTTATAATCATGAGAGCTTAAACTAGCTGATGTTGATAAAGACTGGAAAGTTTCTATATATGTGCTGTCCCAAGACGTTTGGCAGTGGTTCTTATACTTTGAACAAGACGCAAAAACTATGTCCCTGTGCTGTTTTCAGCATAGCCCCATTTGTTGAAATGGGCACTTCATCAGGGCCCAGGAAGATGTATAGGCAGGGCTTAGAGGTAATATAACATTTTTGGCAGTGACACCATTTTTTTTTATATCTATCTGATAAGGGAAAACTGGGTAACCAGTTACCTGGGACACAAATCTATAAAGTAGAGTTGGAGCCAAGCCCTCTCTAAAATATGTTTCCTGAAGGAATCCCACATTTGCTCTTGATTTATGGAAATGGTCCTCTTCTCGGGTGTATTTAAACTCCTCACAATGAGGGACATTATCTTAGTCTGCACCATTTTATGGGGATATTTCTGATGTGCGTATAGTTGTAAAGGTAGCCTTTGTGCTGTGCTGATCGTGACCTAAAGTAATAACAATGAAAAATAAAAGGAAAAGTGCAAAAAAGGCTAAAGTAAGACAAAAACATAACTATGTAGAAGTAGAAAAAAAGTGTAACTCGAGGATGGACAATTCTTGGTATATGTGAAACAGTGCATATTGTGCCATAAGCCACCAGGCCTAGGGGGACCGTTTCATTAGGTATGTTAAAAATGGAGTGGTGGTAGGCGGGACATTATTGAAAACTGGAAGAATGTTAACAGCATGGGTCTAGATGCAGACATCACAACGGTGATGTATCTATTCGTAAATCACAAATAATACAATAAGTAGGGCCGTTTCATTAAAGACATAAAATTATGGCAAATATAATTGAAAACGTACACCTACATATTAAGTGAGCATTGGTCAGCAAAGTGTAACATCGTAAAAAGACAGAGGTAATAAGAGCTTTATAAGAACCCTTTGTATCCTGTTGAATTTAATCACAGAGTCGTTAGGCCATTACAGGATGGTGTTAAAGAAATCATTCAAAATTCCTTAGATGTCTTCTGAATTATTATCTGGTGCAGGGACAGGGATCCCCCTGACTCTTGAATTGTTCCTTCTCCCTCTTTCATTGATGTCAAGCTAGCAAGCTACTAGCATATTAGCCTACGAAGCTACATCCTCTTGTAAGGCTCTCAAATAGGTAGAGGACGCATCTCTATCATCTTCTACTTTTTGGTGTCTGGTGCCAAGTTGCTGGACATCTTGTCCGAGATTATCCAATCTAGTGCAGAATCTGGCCTCCAATTTGTCTAGCATTGCCGCTATGTCTTGCTTGGATTGTAGTTGTTGTAGGAGGGATTTTAGGTTGGGTTCATCCGATGCGGGGCACAGGATTTGATGCAAACTGATTCCACTGTAAAGAATGTAAGGAATCATGAGAGAGAGATCATTGAGATGGTGGCCCCACTGCCTGGTGTAGCATGATAAAGTTAGTTTTTACTTACCTCTGCTGCATAGTTCATCTATAAACAATAATATATAATATTAGAGTGATTGAACACTAAACATAGTACATGTGACAGTTCCTCTTTATAGATAATCATGTTTTTGTGTCTCCTACCTAAATTATGATGCAGTCATATGTAGTCCAGTGCCATAAGAATTATAAGTGCCTATTTATTTTTTTCTCAAATTCTATACATCTGGAGTCATGACTGGAAGGGAAACATTTTTGCAGTTTATAAGTTGTTACCTGATAATATTACTTTTTTAACTGACCGAGAAGTCGTCATTGACCAAAATAAAAACAATTATCTGTACACCCAATACTTAAATTGACCGATACTAAGAGGACACGTGAAGTCTCGTTGCCAGTATGGCTGAGTTTGTGGTCACACTACAAGGTTTGGATGGGTGTAGTCCCTCTTATTTTTGTCAAACTCTTTTCAATTTGACAAAATTTTAAGGATTCCAAAGCACCTAAAGTCCACCTCTCAGGTTACAATGTCACGTGAAATAGTTACACCTTCAATACCATACATCCACAGTGTCACTACAGTTGAGCCATATTAGTATTCACTTAATTACCATACATCATTTTGGAGCCACCAGAGGCACTGTGATACTCAGAAAGCATAAGTTGGAAAGGGTTAGGTGTGATTTGGCATAGTACAAATAGTCTGAATGCACAATGTGGAATGTGAAGCCTCCTCTCGTTATTCTAAACTGAGTGAATGGATTTGGGGTGCTACGGAATCCTGTTTGCTGGTTTGTTTGTTTTTCAAAACACTTAAAAATTGGGACTGCACAGAGTCCATCCGCCATGACCACTACACTAAGCTGTAGTGGGTATAGTACTTCCAGTGCTATTTAAAGGTGGAGGTCCATATTGTTGTTATTTATTTGTATAGCTACTGCCTTAATGGCTTTTAAATTCTTGATAGTTTTGTCATGTCTAAACCAAGTCTAGTTTGTAATAACTTTGTATTATTAACATGGTTCAAAGTTTTGTCCTTTGGAACTTTGTGAAGTGGATTTTTAAGCCCTCTTGATTAGTCTTTTTTCTGAAGTTTAAATCTATTATTATAGCTCAGTCTCATAGTTATAATAATGAGAGATTAAACTAGCTGATGTTGATAAAGACTAGAAAGTTTCTATATATGTGCTGTCCCAAGATGTTTTGCAGTGGTTCTTATACTTTGAACAAGACGCAAAAACTATGTCCCTGTGCTGTTTTCAGCATAGCCCCATTTGTTGAAACGGGCACTTCATCAGGGCCCAGGCAAATGCCAACAACAGACTGTTAATAGTAGTAATGCAATTAGAGACCTGTTTAACACTGATAAGAGTCTGATAAAGGACAAAAATGAATTTAAAGAAGGGATAATTTAGACTATTTTACTAGTGAAAATGCTGCAACATGATAATTACATGTTGCACAACTTGATTCCTGAAAATGTTTAACCCCTTACTGATGAAACCTCTGGAATAAAAGGGAATCATGACATGTCACACGTGTCATGTATCCTTAAGGGGTTAAAAATCCCTGGTTATTAAAATCAGTGCAGTTCATTTTTGTGAATAAGGAGTAACTCAAAGCCTTTCATGAAGTCTACATAGTAAGTGTAGGTTTTAACTATAAAGCAAATACAATTTAACATCATTTTTGTGAGTCAGGAGTAACTCAAAGCCTGTTATAAAACCTACAAAGTAAGTGTAGGTTTTAACTATAAAGCAAACAAAAGTTAACAAAATTGGCTTATTATTAAACATTTTCCCTTGAGACTTCGCCTTCAAAATGTACACAAAACAGCATTGATTAGGACAAAGAACTAGTTATACGTATAAGCTACAAACCCAAAGCTCAAATGCTAATTACTATTTAAAGTGATAATTAACTTTTATTTTTTTTAAATGAAACAAAAGTTTAATTAATAAGGCATCCTAAATGGTTAAATACATATATTATTCTAGCTGGTATATATCTGATCTGGCGTGGTTAGAGCCGTCAGCTCCAAGTACGTGATTTGTTTTAGGGGTCCTTCATTTTTAAATCTAAAATCAGCCTATTTATGACATCCAATAAATGTTTCACTGAAAGAAGCAATGAGCTACTGACAGGCGAACCTGCATGCTAAGTACAGATTAAGGATGGTGGCTCCTGGTTAGCTGATAAAAAGGCATGTTTCTCTAAAAGAATTTGTCAAAAGAAGAAACAAATGTAAAAAAAATATAAAATAAAAAAAATGCCGTCATTGGGTCTGTTATAATCTACCTTTCTTCAAATCTCTTCAATACAATAGATTTAGCAAAAAAGAATAAAAACTTTGGATCTTAATTTTAAGGCTCTTTAATGGGGTCTTCTCTACTCCAATGTGTTAACAGACATATTCATTGGTTCGGCCGCATGACTCTAATATTATATGCACATCCTGCTATGTTTGAAAAAAAACGTTCTCTTGTTTCACATGCCGTTTGATACTAATTAACCATTCCTGGGTTGTATTTATAAATTTAGCTATTTCATTTACTCCTGCTTTTTTTTTTTTTTCTTCGAGTATTTTTTTACTTAGAATAACTAATACATTGAATAAAACCTATAATCATGACACTTTTACATTACAAAATATGTGTATAAATGATGTGTATGCATTTCCGTTGAATTCAGACATCACTGATATTTTGCACTTGTCATGACTTATTTTGTTTTCTATACTGTAGAAAGAAAAATGATTTGTATGGAAAATATGTTGGTAGAAAAAAAAAAAGCTCATTTAAACAAAGTATCTATTGCTTTTTACAAAATATGGTCTATTTTTATAATGTGTACACATGCCACAGGTTGCCAAATAAAATTATTATATGTAATAAATAATGAAAATGTGTTTCTTTTTTTTGTTGTTTTTTTGTTTTGTTGTTGTTTTGTTTTGTTTTCCTGCACAAAAAAAGGCTATTGCTATGTCATTATAATGTTCTTCTAACCTGAAATATTTCTCAGAAGCTCCAGCAATGACCTTGGCTCCTACAAGTGACTGAGGTCTGGCCTTATCTCACGTCATTAACACAGACACTCTGTGAGTGCTGTAATTTAGTGAAGAGGGTTTCAAAGGAAAACAGTCCAGAACCATTGAGTGATATTTGGAACATTTCCACTTCATCTCTCTAATGCTGGCTTTCCTAATCCACGCATTATATGTGGACAATTTCACAAATACTTTCTAGGTTTTAAAACCTGGCATATACTCATGTACCACATGTTGTGAAATACTTTGGCAGGTTTATCGATGTATGGCTGGTCTAAAGGAATTAAAAATAATTGGGTTGGTCGATGTATGGTTGGTCTAGAGGAATTAAAAGTGATGGAACTCACTTTGAAGAAATCGCCTCCAATCTCCTAGATTTTATTGCATTATATAGATTAGGCATGTCCAACCTGCGGCCCTGAACTGCTTGTAATGTGGCCCGGTTGCTGCCAGGGCAGCAAGGGAGGCAGGATGCCCATTACTTACTTTGCTCTTTCTGCACAGCTCCTTCACGCACCCTGCAATGAGCCAGCAGCCGGGATATGATGTCAACTTGGCATCAGAATCACTACTCAGCGCGAGGGACCTGTGCAGGAAGAGCACATTGATTGATCCTATCACTGCAGCAAACACTGGCCTCCAGCGAAAGGATCCATGTCAGCCCTCCTAGAAAAAGGAAGGGAGGCTGGATGGACCTCTTAATTACTAAATGAGTGTGTATTGATTAGATGTGTGTGTGTGTGTATGTCAGTAATTATGTGTGTCTTTGATTGTATGTGTGTGGGTCTGTAACTGTGTATGTGTGTGATTATGTGTGTGTTTATGTCTTTGTGTGTATACGTCTGCCATTGTGTATATAGGTCTGTGATTGTATGTGTGTGCCTACGATCGTATGTGTATGTGTGTATGTCTGATTATGTGTGTGATTGTGTGTATATCTGTGATTGTGTGTGTGTGTGTGTGTGTATGTCTGTGTGAATGTATGTGATTGTGTGGGTATGTAATGTTGTGTGTATATCTGTAATTGTATGTATGTTTGTGATTGTGTGTATAGATTTGAGATTGGGTGTGTCTGGGTCTGTGAATGTGTTTGTGTGTGTGTCAGTGATTGCATATTTGTATATGTCTGTGATTGTGTGTGTGTGTCTGTGATTGTGTGTAAGTCTGTGGTTATGTGTATATGTATATGCATGTGTATGTGTTTAGCAGATAGCTCCCTAATGTGGTATCCTAATTGCACGTAAGGATAACAAATAAGAGAGTTATCTACTGAACAAATGAAATATCAAAATTAAGGACTTTTGAAGTTTTATTATATAAATTACCTTCATTATATATTTTATCTGCAGCCCAAGGCAATTCCTCTTCTCTAAATGTGGCCTGGGGAAGCCAAAAGGTTGGACACCCATAAGATAGATAATGTTTTACCTACAAAATAAAATAAAAAATTCTTTACCTTAAAGCTATTACAGTGTCAACTACAGCCATATACTACCAATCGGAATTCTCTTATACTGGTCTTATCTTTGAACATAACCCCCTGTGTGGCTTGGTTTCCTGCGTAATACATGCGCTGAAAAACAGAGAGTTTCAAAATAACATAGAAGAGAAAGTTACAAAGAATTGTGCAATTTGAACTGGCAGAACACGTTCACAGACAACTGAAATGCCAATCACTGTCTAAATGGCTGCTATTAGGTAGATATCTCACTGGCAGCTATAGTTTAGATACGCTAGCAGACAAAAGCTGGTTCAGCATGCCTCGTTTTATTCAGCAGCACATGCCATCATGTTGAGATACAGCCTTTATTGTGTTTCAAGTTAAAATGCTGCATGCAGCCCTCTCTCTCCTATTGCTGAGGTAAGGGAGGAGGGCAAATTGGGCCAGGCTCCCTCCCTGGGTTATGGGATGGAAGTAGGAAGCGTCAGGGAGCTATATAACCTGGTGCAGTGGCATACATACCAGGGGCGCAGGGGTCGCGGCTGTGTTGTGGTATGTACCCACTGTGGCCAGCCTCTTCTCCTGGGGGGCCCAGGAGCCAGCCACCTCAGGGTCCCCGAGGCTGGCCCTGCTGTCACCCCACAGCCAGTCCTGCAGGCGCACGAGGGAGCACTCTCCCCTGAGTGCTTCCTCTTCAGCTCCCTCGCACGCCGCGTACTGATACCGGAGCCAGAAGATGACGTCATCTTCCGGCTCCGGCATCAGTACGCGGCGCGTGAGGGAGCTGCATAGGAAGCACTGAGGGGAGAGTGCTCCCTCGTGCGCCCGCCCAGTGAATGGCCGCCCAGGAGCCCAGCAGCATCACTGGACCACAGGGAATCCCCTCAGCACTCCAAAAGGTAAGGAGGCTGGGGGATTAAATAAAAAAAAAAAAAATGTGTTAGTGTGAGTGTGTTAGTGTGTGTGTGTTTGTGTGTGTTAGTGTGTGTGTTAGTGTGTGTGAGTGTGTGTGTGTGTGTCTGCTAGTGAGTATCAGTGAGTGTGTCTGTTGAGTGTGTGTCTGCTAGTGTC
This sequence comes from Pelobates cultripes, assembly GCA_933207985.1. NCBI lineage: Eukaryota > Metazoa > Chordata > Amphibia > Anura > Pelobatidae > Pelobates > Pelobates cultripes. The sequence goes on from OW240915.1 coordinate 29,278,941, forward strand.
AGTGAGTGTGTCTGTTGAGTGTGAGGGTGTTACTGTGTGTGTCTGTTACTGAGTGTGTTTGTGTGTGTGTTAGTGAGTCTGTTTGATGTCTGTTAGTGAGTGTGTGTTTGTCAGTGAGAGTGTATGTTTTGTAAGCGGGTGTGTATGTATGTCTGTCACTGAGTGTGTCTCTGTCAGTAAATGTGTGTCTGTTAGCTAGTGTGTATGCGTCTGTTCGTGAGAGTGTGTGTGTGTCTTCAGCACTTACCTTTCTCCAGCGCTGGGGATCCCTCCGCCTCTCAGCTCGGAATGCGCGGCAAGAGCCGCGTGCCCATTCAAACTGCCCATAGGAAATCATTACTCAATGCTTTCTTATGGATGTTCAGTGTCTTAGAATCGCAGAAGCTCCTCTAGCGGCTGTCAGTGAGACAGCCACTATAGGCTGGATTAACCCTCAGTGAAACATAGCAGTTTTCAGCTGCATTGTTAAAACTAGAGGGACCTGACACCCAGACCACTTCATTGAGCTGATGTGATCTGGGTGCCTGTAGTGGTCCTTTAAGTGTGTGTGCCTGCAACCCCTGCGACCAGGTGCCCGCTGCCATGTGTTGCGGCCCAGGCCCGCGCAGAGTAAGCGTGGCGGAAGAGGGGGGCCCACGGATCAATTTTCGCACAGGGGCCCCATGGGTCATGTGTACGCCACTGACCTGGTGTTTACATTTTTATTCTTTCACCTGCCAATACTGGTTGTCTCAAGTTGTTTAGGACAAACTGATTCTCCCACAATGTACAAATCTTCTATTACTTGAGTAGTGACAATATCCTGCAGAGACATGTTTACTTAAAAGTATCTATTGCTTTTTGAGGCACCAACACACTTTTTTATATGCCCAATTTGGTACAGTTTTAGTTTTGATAAAAACTATTTTTGGAGTATTCACCATATTAACTCAGCCTCCTCTGCCCCAGCTCATATTTTCTGTTCTTGCTTCCAAAACCTACAGTGTCCAATAAAACTGTTTTGTGTTTCATCGGGAAGCAAAGCTTTCTGGGGGTTGTAGTTCAACTAACAGCTATGAAATGTAGAAGAGAACATTCTTGAGAGTTCAGACTCTGTAGACCAGAATGGCAATCTCCTGGCTCGCCAAATTATTTCAAAGAGTGGACAAAACACATTGCGTGGGGATAATGAGTGGGGATTTGCATAGAATTACAGAACTTTCAAAGCGAGTATTCTTTTATTTTTGAATTAGACATTTTGCTTGTTTTTCATTAATTATTTGGCGCATTAAGAAATGGTTAATTCCAGCCTTGAGCATCTTTTTAATTGTCCACTAAAATATATATATATATTCCGTAAACACTCCATTTAGTATGTAATGTAATTCCAAAATATAAATGCCATATGGAAATACCTTTGGTACACTGTAGAAGAGTGTTAACAATTACATTTTGGCTGACTTCTGGCTTTTGTCTTGACACCCTTAAATGGAGTTCAGCGTGTTTTTATACATTGTGCATCAAGGCATTCAATTTGCACTGGGAATAAGGGGTTAAATCTCCAAGGGTAAGATTTGCTCATCTGTGCAACAAATAAATGTACAGCTATTTACTGAACCAGCAGTTAAGATTCTAAAAAGATGAAACGGGTGATTTTTTTTAACCAAATAATTTTGCGCTGAGCTCTAAATTCCCTTGGGCAAATTAATTAGACTGTATTAATATATATATTGTGACCTCATTTGAACTTTAAATTCTACAAATAATTTGAACATCTGAAACTAACATGTTGCTGTAGTAATAAAGATAGAGTGTGCATTGATGCATATGAAGTATTTCTTTCCCTCTACTAACATTTTACAGCTGCAGGTTAATTGCACCCATAGTAAATACAGTGGCCTGGGTAAAGCAGACATCAGTACATCAAAGAGTAATTTAACCAGCAGGTATGCTCACATCTGAACCAAGGGGCATGCTTAAAGGACCACTATAGGCACCCAGACCACTTCAGCTTAATGAAGTGGTCTGGGTGCCAGGTCCATCTAGGATTAACCCTTTCTGCTGTAAACATAGCAGTTTCAGAGAAACTGCTATGTTTACCTATGGGTTAATCCAACCTCTAGTGGCTGTCTCATTGACAGCCGCTAGAGGCGCTTCCGCGCTTCTCACTGTGATTTTCACAGTGAGGAGACGCCAGCATCCATAGGAAAGCATTGAGAATGCTTTCCTATGGACTGACTGAATCTCTTGCCGCGCGTGCGCATTCAGCCGATGACGGCGAAAAGGAGGAGGAGAGTCCCCTGCGCCGAGGGAGCCCGCGTGGGTAAAAGGTAAGGGATTAACCCCTTCCATCCCCTAGAGCCCGGTGGGAGGGGGACCCAGAGGGTCCCTAGAGACCCTATAGTGCCAGGAAAACAAGTATGTTTTCCTGGCACTATAGTGGTCCTTTAAGCCTGCACCCCTCCTTCCTCAGTGTTGTTCATTCAGTATTATATAATATTTTAATTATAATGCTTCACTGCAGTTTCCAAAAAGAGTCGAAATCATACAGTCACTTCACACAAAAACTGACATATGCACAATAGAATGGTAATAAAAGAGAGGTAACATCACTATAAAAGTGCAGAGACAAAGCATGTCAACGAATCATAGAACAGTGGCGACTGGTTTTCAGATAGTGGGGCACTAGGTTCCACCCCTGGTATTTGCTCCTGCCCCCTCTTTAGACTTTGCCCCACTTGTTGGTCTTTGCCTACTTAATGTGCTAATACCCATATTTTATCAATAATATATTGAGTCTGTTATTATTAGTACACAGTTTGTTGTTTTCTTATGTTTTCTTATTTTAATTTAAAAAATTTTTATTTTATGCTTTACAACCCTTATCCCTTATCCCTTACCAGTAACACTCCAGTTCAGGTATAGTATATTTCTCAAAACACTTAGCCAACTGAATGGCTAGCTGGGTCTAATGGAAACTGTAGTCAGTAAGAACTGCACTACTAAAGTGGTGATGTCACCATTAAACCGGTTAGTTCAATTTCTATATGCAGAGCATCAGGCAAAGTCTTACCTGACTAGGGAACAGTACTTATAGTTCCTACCTGAAAAAGACTGCAGTGGGGAGCTGTCAGCAAGGAAGAGAAAGGGAGGACTCAAAGCAGTGGCGTACACACGATCCATGGGGCCCCGGTGCATAAATTGATCCGTGGGCTCCCCCCCCACTCCCCTCTGGCGCTTACTCTGCGTGGGCCGGGGCTGCAACACATGGGCTGTGACCCCTGTGACCGCGGTATGTACGCCAGTGCATGCAGATACACATACACTTTAAGGACCACTATAGGCACTCAGATCACTTCAGCTCAATGAAGTGATCTGGGTGCTAGGTCCCCCTAGTCTTAACCCTGCAGCTGTAAACATAGCAGTTTAAGAGAAACTGCTATGTTTCACTGAGGGTTAATCCAGCCTCTAGTGGCTTTCTCATTGACAGCCGCTAGAGGCGCTTCTGCAATTCTCACTGTGAAAATCACAGTGAGAAGACGCTGGACATCCATAGGAAAGCATTGTGTAATGCTTTCCTATGGGCGGTTTGAATGTGCGCGCGGCTCTTGCCGGATCGGGGCGGAGAGATCCCCAGCGCCAAGGGAGCCCGGTGCTTGAGAAAGGTAAGTGCTGAAGAGGTTTTAACCACACACAGACTCTCACGAACAGATGCATATTGAGTACCATATAGGAGTCCTGCACGGGTTGGTCACATGCTGGTTTTTTGCTGGCAACAAGGATAACAATTAGGAGTATCACCTCGTCTTTCTGTACAATGGATAGGTCTATTTACCCTTTATCTATCGTGTTACAACATAATTATCATAAGCCCTCAAACAAACACTCTTACGAGCATTCAATAACATTTGCAAATGCTCCAATATACCCAACTGACTTTGGGTGAATTATCACCCCTAATATATCTGCTGTCATATAACATTCGCCCATTATTAGCTTTCCACTGACAAATGGCACTTTTCCCACATTAACCATGGTTTGAAGCGGTATACCTACTCAAACTATATACTTTTCCCTTATACCTCCACTATATGTCCATGTGGGAACATGTTATACTAGAGAAACAATTGTATTTGTTTAGTCCTGACTCTAGCACCTAGTTCTCTCTGCTAATGTTGCAGACAGACAGTCCCTGTGCAGCTCTAGCAAGATTTATCTTTTGTACAGGACTGAATTTCTTGGTTTTTGCTTTTATCTTTTGATTAGATTTTAAATATACTCATTAAAAGTTACTTTTTTCTTTTTTACTTCGTACTTGACGCTGTGACAATATTTGATTGTTACACCACACACAGTTAAGAGATAGTCCCATTATTTGTTTCTTTTTTTTTTGTTCCTCGACAATTGACCATTTAGGGGTTATCCGACATTTTTCTCCTCCTCAACCACTGCTCTGTCTCTTATTACCTCCAAAGGCTCCAATTTTTCTTTTCAGTTATTCATTAACAACTTGTTTGAAAAATGTGGCTTAATTCAATAACCAAGTATGCTTGAACCTGAAGATAAATTGGTGGTCCAGGCCATGACATATGTAAGATGAATTTTGTTCTTACAGTTCTGATGCTCACATGATATAAATGTGCCTATAGGAACAAATCTAAAAAGGCTCTACACTCTTCTGCAGAGAGGCATATCAAAGAAAATGTTTAAGGGATACGATTTAGTCTGGTATATTGCAAAATGTAACTTAAAGAAACATGCTATACAGCATAACCAGTACTTATTGTAGTGGTTATGGTGCTATGAATCCACCAGGATTCTAACAGGCTGTTTTTTATGGGTTGACAAAGAATCGGGTTTTTACTTCCATATGTGTCCAAAGCTATCTGTAACAAGAACCCCAGTTTTACCATTATAATGGCTGCATATAACTATGAACAAGAACTATTCGTTTGTTTTGCCTTCATTCGAAAGGACTAATCGTGTATTTGACTATGCCGTTCGTATGCTGAATTTTTGGCGAACGACCGACCACCCAGAACAGGAGTGTGGCACCAATTAACCTTCTTGACCTGTGGAAACTGCAAACACCTTAATATTCTAATGGTTTCACATGGTGGTCGGCGTTCGTTCATGTGAACACGTGGTGGTGGCCATTTTGTTTAGTCGAACGACCTCAGCAGTGTTTTGTCGTCGACCGCGTGGAACTGATTCCGGCTACCTTTTTCCACGAACACAGCTGAACTCCTACCTTCTGTGTGTTCGACTAAAATCATACGAACGAGGCGCTAATTCATACAGTTATTCATCTGAACCAGCTGCAGCCAATGATGGTTGGCACGAATGGCCCCGTTCATGTATTTTATACTTATAACCAAGGGAAGATAGACCGACCACAGAGACTGAAATTGTGGAACTATTTTGGGCAGAGAAAACATGCGAACAGTCGGTCACATCCACATTTTCGCTAACTCCCGATCCATTGGTCCAATTTGTGCCATTTTTGGATATGTTGTTCCCTTGTATGTACTGGTTTTGAAAATGTGCCTTTTGTTAAAATATTGTGTGTAATTTTGAAGTTATGAAAAATGTGGAAAAAGTATATTTTTTAGCTTGGAGATAATTGAGCTGATATACCCCTTAACTAAATTATCTCCTAAGCAGAGGGGAGGAATGCATTGAAATTACTGGATGTGTTTTCACTGTACCATTGTGACTGATTGGCTGTTGTAATTTCATTGTTGGTGCCCCACCAGGTCCAATGGGTGGGACATTACTGTAAAATCCTGCATAGAAGCAGCTGCTGTGTGGTCATTAAAGCCTTCAAAACGTAGCCTTGTCTCGTTATTGAAAGGGAACTTGCTCAGCTTAATCACTAGCTCTTTTAAGAGCTCTGCCTCTCTACTGCTCCAAGGATTCTTATGTAAGGATTAATAGACAGGAGTGGGTGGAGATTTATATGCATCGGTAGGAGATAGCATACAATGGTATTGGATACTGAGCTCTACAAAAGCACACCATTTATATAATAGTATGTGTGTTATATAAAATAAAACAATACAATATTTCAGGTTTGTATATTATGTAACTAATGAATAAAAACTATAAACAGATTTTATTAAAGTGATCGGTCAACTTTTAGATTTAGCAAAGGTTCTAATTTAGATAGATTTTTAGAGGATCTAAAAATGCTCCAAGGATTCAGCAGATGGGATCTCGCCTCTCCACTACAGCCCAGTTTGAAACTGAATGTACATGGAAGCCACAGATGGTCAACTTGTAACAGGTCCTGCGATAAACTTGTGTCTTTCGGGGATAGGAACATCTGATAAATCAAGGTTTAAAGGCTCATAGAGGACATAGGCTCCACAGGGATTGATCGAGTGAGTGCTAGATTGTTCATTTACAAGGTTGGATTAAGTGGAGGTGTGCGATTCTTATGTAATGATTAATAGACAGGAGTGGGTGGAGATTTATATGCATCAGTAGAAGATAGCATACAATGGTATTGGATACTGAGCTCTACAAAAGCACACCATATATATTAAATGCCTGGAAGAAGGACGTCTCCAACGGCAGATCCACCCTACAACTTGGAGCATTCGTATGATGTCTTTTGGTGGAGAATAGGAGAGGGTCTCTGGAGTACGAGTCAGTGTTCTCTATCGATGTGGAATGGGGTAACGGGGGCCTGCCCAAGATCTGAGGTCTTGGGTAGGTGTGGTTAGTGTAATTTTAAGGTCCTTATGACCAACAGGCTCTGCAGATCCCCTTATCTAAACATTGTACCTCTTTCCTCGGTTGTTGAGGTATTTTAGGTGTGCTCTGAGGTCTCTCATGCATTGAGCTTGCTGTTGCATACTGGGAAGAGCTGGACAGTGATGTCCCATCTGCCCATTTCCAAATCTGACACCAGACTATCGGGAGCTGAGATTGTGATGCGGATGTTGGCCGATTCTAATTGAAAAGTTTGTTTCACTTCTTTAGTTAGGGTGTTGAAGTCTTCTTTTTAGACAAGGAGGTGAACAATGAGTACCATTTTCTACCTCTTGCCTAAAAAAAAGGCAAACTATGGTCAGATAAGGTAAGTTTGAGGTGCAGGGAGTTGCCTCACTGTTGTCTGAGCAAGGAGCCCTGTGAAGATGGCACCATGTGCTGCAGATCTTGTGGAGAAATGTGGAGAGAGCTCCTGATCGAGGAGTTTGTTGGGTTGCCCTGTATCCTCTGCAGGGTGGCAAACAAATAACTGACTATGCAAACAGTACTGTTTCAGGGCCCTGAGCTTGGCGCAAAACTGTCTTTGATGTGCTTGCTGTACACTTTCTAACTTGGTGTTCCCCAGCACTTACTTGTCCCCTCATCTCTTTTCCCTCCTACTAGCAGACAGAAGCACCTTAAATGCAGTCTGGTACAAAGAAAATGAAATAATGGGACATGCCACATTGTAGAGAGAGTCAAGAGGGTCATTTAGGTTTGGCGGACTCGTCCCATATAGCTTTTATGTTTTTCCAAAGCTTTCTCAGGTGGTGGGTCTCGTTAGAGAACAGATCAGGTGGCCTTTCACTCAAGCACCAAGCCATGCCTCCCTTTGACTGAACTTTTAAGTCTGTTTTGGACCAGCAAGGTTGGTTCACAATCTAAACATAGAAAATATAAATAAAACTTTTGTCTGTAAAATTAATGCATTGCTATTCGAACATTTTAAAACCAAGAAAAAAGGCACCTAAATATAGAAATAGCCATCTTGTTAACTGCCACAATGTCTGTCTTTTTTATGTTAGATATCTGTGTATTTCACCCTCTTATAGATCATTACCAGATTCTGACTTAATGATCATATATGCATTACTGTTTCTTTAAATAAAATTTTATTAAATATGATATACTTCCTGTTTATTTTATAACTGTATAGCTTTTAGGATTTACCTTACTGAATGTCACATTTTAGAATGTCACAGGTTTTACATCGATACCCTGGCCGAGCACTCGATGAGTATTTCCGGTAAAATGACCCGACACGCCAGTTTACTCATTTATAGGCTACGAAATAAAGATCTTCGTTATAAAATTTAAAGGAATTCACATCTTAAAAGGTAATTAAAAGCATTGTATTGTTGATTAATGATCATATGATACTTTTTTCACACTTTAGAGGATTTCATTGCGTAATAAATATCTTTGTGCTATAAAATATGCATAATTCTTATCTTTCATGGCTCGTTCCAGCAACTCATCCCACAAATTTCATTCACATTCCTCAATCTGTTGTAAAAAAAATATTTTATCTGAACAACCTCTTTTATTCTGCTCACCCACACATTCATAATCTGAGCTTCCTCTGCAACATATGTCAAAACATTATCAGAATTCAGGACATTGCTCCATGTTAATCTGCTAAACATCTTCAAAGGGATTTGTGCAATCCCAAAGCCGTCCGGTACTGCTTGTGGTCTTTATGAACGTACTTCTGATCTTGATGCTAACTGGTGATCAAAACATTAAGAACACAAAGAAGTTTATATGCAACATAAAGCAAAATTTAGGGCAAACTATTTGAGTTTAAGAACTAGGGAATTTTGTTGGTTACCATTGCCTGAAATTTACAAGTCTCTTGTAAAGTCACCACAGTTTGCTATTTAATTAATAAATTCCTTGGTTATTTGTCCTTATGTCAAATTTTAAGTGCTAAAATCCTCTAAAAATCTATCTAAATTAGAGCCTTTGCTAAATCTAAAAGTTGACCGATCACTATAATAAAATCTGTTTATAGTTTTTATTCATTAGTTACATAATATACAAACCTGAAATATTGTATTGTTTTATTTTATATAACACACATACTATTATATATATGGTTTGCTTTTGTAGAGCTCAGTATCCAATACCATTGTATGCTATCTTCTACTGATGCATATAAATCTCCACCCACTCCTGTCTATTAATCCTTACATAAGAATCGCACACCTCCACTTAATCCAACCTTGTAAATGAACAATCTAGAACTCACTCGATCAATCCCTGTGGAGCCTGTGGATGTCCTCTATGAGCCTTTAAACCTTGACTCATCAGATGTTCCTGTCCCCGAAAGACACAAGTTTCTCGCAGGACCTGTTACAAGTTGACCATCTGTGGGTTCCATGTACATTCAGTTTCAAACAAATTGTGATTCGTCCAAATTCCAGGCGATCGGCGGGTCATCCAAATACTGTAACTCCTATATCCATATGGACAAAACACAGAACAAATGGACTGGATAATGGACTGGATAATGGATGGACACATTTGTTTGATTGATGAGAAAAAAAGATGATTGATGGTTGGGGGACATCATTAAATGTTGATTTTATTTACAGATCAATTGAGAAGAGACCAATAGAGGGAAAAAAGGGGGGGAGTAGTAATAAGTAGCACTTAAGACATTTTAGAGTTTCTGGTGCCCTGACTAGGCTTATTTTTATATCTTTCACCTCCTTAGAGGCATGTCATGTTAACTGGTTATATATCTTCTCTTTCCTTTCTCAATGTCCTAACTTTTATGGTCAGTTTATACATTTAGTGAGATTGTCACTCTCTGAAGACTCTCTGAGGTTTTTCACTTGTATTTAGCGTCATCTAAATCAAGGCAATATTTAACAAGAACCACAGTTAAAGTGAAACAATATGTCCAAAAATGTAATTTTTAATGCGTATTATCATTGCAAAAATTAATAAAAATTGCAATTACTAGGCTTGTACATTCGGTTTTAGACAAATTGTACTTCATCCAAATTTAGGCCAATTGGCAATTTGGCTGAATTCCGAATCTCCGAAGCACCACACAGCAACCGAGCAAACAACTGCCAATATGGATGAGAATGTTTCTTTACCTCGGATTTGGAGTTCCACCTTTGGCATCAAAATACAGATGATTGACAGGGGGAAAGATGATTGATGGCCAGGGGACAGCCACTGAATGTTTATTTTATTCATTGATCTCGTGAGAAGTAACCAACAGAGACGTAAAAGGATGAGCAGTAATTTTTTAAAATATATTTAACAAATATATTTTGAAAAAAAAAACAACAACAACTGTTTTGTACTTACTGTTCCTCCTTTTTTTCCATCTATTGATTATTTCTTTTCACTTAATCTGTAATCCAAATGGTAGAAAAAATGTACTTTGAAATATTGACATGCTATTTATATTATGTATATAATGTGAAGTACATTGATTGGGCACATTTTGCGCATTTTAGTTGGTCTAAATAATGTTTTCCAAAATTATTGCATGGATGAAATTTGTCCAAACAAAAAAGCCACATGGGCAAATCCAAAATTGTCAGACATACAAGTCTAGTTCCAACCCAACTTCCCCTGCTGGCAAGCAGACGGACAGACAGACAGACAGGCAAGCAGACAGACAGACAGACAGATAGATAGATAGAACAAATGGGCGATACATTACATCAATGGTAAAAAAAATTTTTTAATCACTTATTCCCAAATATTCGACACTGCAAGACATGTTTTCATTGTGAAGAGTAGACTGTTTTTTTTACGCTACGAAATCCCCCCACCCCAAAAATGAAAAACACATGTGTAATAGAGTTTAAATTAATAAACAGCAATGTCAAACATGTGGTATGAAAACACACAATTTAAAATTGTAATTATTTTCCTTTTGCTGCTGAATAACATTGTGTTTCCGAGAAACAGGATTATATTCGTAAAATATACTGAACTGAAACAGTATTAAGATACAACATACTGGATCGGTGCTTGTAGACCAAGTTTGTATGACAGCCAGCTGTCCTTGTTATTGGAGATTACCCATAGCTGGTTTACTTAGAAATTCTGCATGTTTCACTATAGTAATTAATTTTATCCATCTGTCTCTAGGGTGCGGCTTACTCTTCTAAAAACTTACGCCCTGGGGTTACAGAAAATAAAGTCAAACTCAGATATTGTATATATATTTTATTTATTTTTTTAATCTTTTATTTTGACCATCCAGCCAGTGTTTACAGTGATATCTCCTACTGAGGTTTTTTTGTATTTCATATTTTTTGTGTGTGTGTGTGTGTGTGTGTGTGTTTTTTTTTTAATATTATTTTAAATGAATTACCTGCACTTATGCAAATGTTTTTATTTAATCACACATGAAAATATATTTTTTTCATCTATTTTGTTTGTAAGTAAGCCGAAAGTGAGTTTATTAAAAAAAAAGAAGTAGAAAGATTATTTCTCTAAAAGCTGTATTCTTTGAGGTCCGTGAGTCATAGATGTCCACATTGGGAATTTTAGAGTCAGTATTCTCTTCAAAGTGAGACTATTTAACTTGCATATTAAAGGAATGCTATTGCTTTTACGGCGCCCAATGGACGCGCTCCAGAGCGGTGTGTTCCCATGTGACACTTCCTCTTGTCTGCAGTGCCGCTTCTGTTTCTCTGTGGCCATGCTCTCCTCCGGGGTTCTTCCTAGCACATACCATTGTGAATCTGAGCCCTTATATGGCTCTGCCTTCCTTGACTCTATTAGTGATGTGAACGTGTGTGCTTCATCATGCAGAAGTCTCGCACATACGTTCTGTTGTCAGATGACCCATAAAAAACAATTACTGCTCATTCTGGCCATTATGCTGTCTCCTTTCATGGTTTCCCTTAGTGGTTATCCGAGAGTGCATTTACTATAGTTGTATCTTAGTTGAACTTTCGCTTCACTACTTATTTACGTATTCTCTGTATCCCTGACCTCCGCCTGTCTTGTACTATTCTAAATAGTGTTAACTCCCTGACCTCCGTCTGTCTCGTACTATTCTATATAGTGTTAAGTCCAGGCACTCTAAGGCCCGGTAATATGCTTTAGTAGTCTATTTTATTACTTGTTTTACTTCGTTCACTTAAGTTCTGTGTGTTGGGTCATAGTCCATCATGACAATAGCATTAGGAATACAGGTATGTATTCCTAATGCTATAGTTTTAAGCTACCTATTTAGTTCCAAGTCCCTGTGGCTGTGAGGGGTTAAATGAGATGAGATTTACTTATCTTTTAGCCCTCACTGCAACAGTCGTGGCACTGCTGCTCCACCGAGTTCATCCGTCTATAGGGAAACATTAGAAGGTTAGTGCACATGCATGGCAAAACGTCATGCTACACCAACCAAATGGTCTCTGTGAGACCATCTGATTCAATAGCCAACTTAAATTCAGCTTTAAAGAGGAAAGCTTCTCTAGTGGCTGTCCTGTCCGCCCGCACTTCCCATGCCTCACCCTTCTGTCAGTCCCTACATTGGCTTCCTGTAAGATATAGGGCTCCATTTAAAATTCTGGTTCTTGCTTTCAAATCTCAACATAATGCTGCTCCCACCTATCTATCCTCCCTAACACACAAGTATGTTCCGTCTAGGCCCTTACGCTCTGCTGAAGACTTACGTCTATCTTCTGTCCGTACTCTCTCCTCTGATTCTCGCCTTCAAGACTTCTCTAGGGCTGCACCGTTCCTGTGGAACTTACTTCTCGCCTCCGTTAGATGCTCACCCAGTCTCCACTCCTTCAAAAAATCATTAAAAACCCACTTCTTCATAAAAGCGTATCAATTAAACTATTAATAGCTCCCGACTGATTTCTCTCTTGCAATTGTCATTAGTCTAATGCTATCCTTACCTTTTGTGTCCCTTTATCCCATTCCCTTTAGCATGTAAGCTCATTGAGCAGGGCCCTCAACCCCTCTGTTCCTGTGTGTCCAACTTGTCTGCTTACAACTACATGTTTGTTTGTCCACCCACTGTAAAGCACTGCGGAATTTGTTGGCGATATATAAATAATAACATAATAATAATAATAATAATAATAATAATAATAATGGAGGCGACCCAACATGCAGTACTTGAACCAACATCTAACCTATAAATAAAAGGATAGGATAGAAGACGTATTACCGGTCCTTATGGTCATCTGGGCTTAACACTAGGGCAAAAAGAGAATAATCGAAATACTAGATGAGTAGGGGCATGGTTTGAAGCCTGTGCGGACTGGCCACTTGATTCATTCCTAGAATCACTGCCGATAAATGCCAAAAATATCAGATACACTTAGTTAATGGGAGATCCAGAAAACCCCAGATGGCTCTCTTGACTTCCAGACTTCAAGAGGACCATCCTTCTTCCTCTATAAGGTGCTAACTCCAAAAGCCCGGAGTCAGCAGGACTCCCAGCAAATGGTACCTTCTTCCCCATGCTCATCGCTTTCCAATGAAAGGTCTACCACAATTCACGGTACCAGAGACAATCCAGCTCTGGATTGGTATGCCTTATTTGCCTCCCTACCTAAAAAAAGATGACAAGGTAAAACAAACCTCTAGGAGGGATATGGCAGAAATTAGAACCTTGATCTGCTTCCTAGAGGGCAGAGTAACGGCTCTAGAAACAGCATGCCCCGAACACACCTCCTGACTCACCACTGACCATCAGCAAACACAGAGCTTCATGAACTTTAGGCTATTATTATTCATTCTGAGTGTAGAACCCTTTTTGAATGCCATCCAAAGCAACCCGAACATAACCAAAAACCAAGGGCCTCGGGGTGACAGCAAAGTCACCGCGTTTGCAGATGACATGCTTTTTTCAGTACTTAACCTTGCCTCCTCCCTCCCTACCATTTTGTAAGAATTCAACTCTTTTGGCCTGCTTTTGAACCTGAAATGTATTTTTTGAAGTCAGAAATTTTAAACATCACATGTGATACCTCCCTAGCCTCTTCTCTTGAAACACCCTCTAATTTTGGTGGTGCCCTGACGCAATTAAATACTTAATTTCTCTCCACTTCCTGAAAACATAAAGAAAGAGCTATAATGCTCCCACATATCACCTGGTTTGGGAAGATTAGCGTTCTAAAGATCTTACAATCTTACAGTGCTTCCTATATCGATTGCAAACAGAAAAATGTACAGGTGATTTTCCCATCTATCTCTTGGATTATTATTTCTACAACCATGTTCTTCGGCTGCCAAATGATGGGTATGTTGCTATGTATGACATGATCCCCCAAGCTAAAAGTCAAGATGTGAGTGCGATATTGTTTAAAGTTTTGCACATTAAATATCTGTTTGCTTCACTTTGTTGGGCTCAATAAAGGATCTTAAATGTGTTTATTGTCCAATAAAGCTGCTTAAAGGAACACTCTGTGTATCATAGCCACTACAGAACTCTGAAGTGGTTATGGTACCAGGAGTGCCCGCTAGTGCCCCCACCCGCCACATGTTAAGCTCAAACAGAGAGATTTTGGCTCTCTGTCTGAAGTAGTAGACAACCTGAAGAACCCCAGATAAGAAGTCAACTGTCCAAAATTGTTTGACTAGTTATAATTGTGGGGCACCAGGCCATCCTTGCACTATAACCACTGCAGCCCAGTGTAGTGGTTTTGGTGTTTAAAGTTTTCTTTGAAATATGGATTGCATTGTGCCCAGTTTTTCTTTACTACTATTTTATTTTATGTCGCATCCTTTTGCGCTACAATAGGAGAATAGAACTGTCATCTACTGAAAGCTAATGTATTGACCAGCTCTTGTGTGAAGAAAAGTGTACACCTGTAATTGTTGGAGGCACTAGAGGACGTTGCGTAAGTCTGAAATAGATTATCTAAAATTAAAACCTCATTGATACTGAAAAAATAAATATTCTCCTAAAATAAGTGTTGGACTTTCACCACTTAATGGAATACAATTCACTGCAAATCCCTGGTAAATTCTGCATCAATTCTCAGAGGATCTGTAACATTATGTGACATTCAGACACAATTCAAGTGATATAAAACAGTTTATATGAACAGCCAAACATCAGTTAAAACAAAATCCAGAACACAGGAATATTAATTCTACTATATGGTTAGATGATCACTCTCACTTAGAAAGCGGTGCAGACTAACTCAAACCGGACCAGCTTCTAATGCTATGGCTTCATAAAACTGCAATTGTTAACAAAACCCAAACAATTATTAACTGAAAAAGTAAACTCACAACAGTTCTCCATGTAATCGCATCTTATAGACTGCTAGATTCCCTAACAGTGTATTATATGTATTATGTAACCGTTATCTTTTATTGATACACATACTACCCCAACCTATAGTTGTAGCAAATGAGAGGACGTGCAAGATCAAGTTGTGACCCATTCCCAGTATAATAGAATGATGGAGGACTATTTTTCAAGCCATGTCCTCTACAGTACTGAGTTCTATACCTTCTTGAGGATGGAATAAAACCAAGGAACCCTCGGTTGGTTTATTGCCATTTCTTTATATTGGAATGGTGTGAGGGATTGAGCCTTAGGCACCACACTCTTAATCTCAGTATTGATAAACTGATTTTGGGTGCCTTTTGTTGCTAAGGAATCTACACAATAAATTAATTAAGTTTTTAATATGATCAATTCCTGTTAAGACTTCTCAGGCTGGTGGGATCTTTGAACAATAAAAACTTTTCCTGAGTTTTTTCAACACTCCAAATAACAGGGAAAAAAGGACACCCCGGGTGTTCAATATGTCCAGTATGTATGCTGAGTGTTTTTTCTTTTATTATTTGTCGCTATTTGTGATATAAATATATAGGCTTTCAATGGTTCTGTCCCGCATTGGAAACAGCTGAACGTCTGTACATTTTGACAATAAACCTGATTTTCAATGTGGGTTGAATCATTTTAATTGCAACTGTATGTTTCACGATTCCTGGTGGTCAGGGTGTGATTTTGCACAATAACGGCAGAACACAGTAATTTAAATGAAAAGACTTTACTTTGTCACTCTTGGCATGGACTGTCTGTGATCCTTGAGCCCATACACAATGGGGTTAACTTGGATAGGAAAAGCAGTAATGAGGCAACAGAGTAGCTTTATGCAAAATAAGAACTTGAGATAAAGTCCATGAGTCAACACAGAGTCATTGGTGTGAATGAATATAGCAAAAATGCAATAATGGAGTTTACCGTAAGTTGAGCAATTGGGAGAAAAGTCCATATGGATGAGGCAATGGTTGAAAGGATGATCCGAAAGCACGGTCATGACTTGCAAGCTGGGGTCTGATACCAGTGTCATACTGAAGAACAGGGACAATCCATTAGAGTAGTCAAGTAGCAGTGACCAAGGTTGGAAGTCAGAGTGGTAGCAGGTATACAGGGGTGATCCGAAAGAGTAGTCAGGAATGAGGAGCCAACATTGGAGTACAAATGCAATTTGAAAAAGTAGTCAGGAATGCAGGCCTCCCAACTATCCTGATTACAGCAGGACAGTCCTTATTTTAGAGTCCTGTTCCATCGTCCCAACTTAGAGACCTTGTGTGCCCGAAAGTGGAAATGTCTCCAAAAAGTGTATGATAAGGGCACTAGGACCATAAATAGAGCTCTGAACGATTGTTGGACTGGCCTGTTTGATAAGTATTCACATCAGGCTGAACTGCCAGTAATTTTGGTGGACCCATCCCCATTCTGTGCGGGTTCACCACTTTTGGGTGACGCCAGTGATACAATTTAGGTTACTGGCCTGCCCCCTTTAAACCTTCTCTTGGGATCACAGATTCACAGGATGCTGATTTTGGAACCAATGGAAACACGAACCGTGTTCTGAAGCAAATTATGAGTGGAATAACCAGAAGGATTACTTTGGGCCCAAAGGAAATCAGGCCATAAGGGAACGAGGTTATACACAGTGTGGCAAACCAAGGTTCTCAATAATCAAACCCTTTCACATGAGCAATGTGTAAATAGGCAATACTTTATTATAACAACCTGACACAATTAAGCATTAGATCATGACATCACTGAACAAGGAACACAAGGTTAAGTTAACCCTTACTTGGGGCATTCGGTCACTACGTTTATTTTAAAGGACTAGTTATTTCATTTATTATACTGGTGATACTCGAAAAATTAGAATATTGTACAAAAGTTCAGGTGCCAAGTCCTGCTGGAAAATGAGGTCAGCATCCCCATAAAGCTCGTCTGCGGAAGGAAGCATGAAGTGCTCCAAAATCTCCTGGTAGACGGCTGCATTGACACTGGACTTAATGAAGCACAGTGGACCAACACCAGCAGATGACATGGCTCCCCAAATCAACACAGACTGTGGAAACTTCACACTGGACTTCAAGCATCTTGCAGTGTGTGCCTCTCCATTCTTCCTTCTTCCTCCAGACTCTGGGTCCTTGGTTTCCAAATGAGATGCAAAAGTTGCTCTCATCAGAAAAGAGGACTTAGGACAACTGAGCAACAGACCAGGTCAGTTTTTCTTTAGCCCAGCACAGCACTTTGGGAACATCCAACTTCCTTCGCAATTACCTTTTGAGGCTTTCCCTCCTTATGGAGGGTGTCAATGATGGTTTTCTGCACAACTGTCAGGTCAGCAGTTTTCCCCATGATTGTGATTCCTACTGAACCAGACTGAGAGACCATTTAAAAGCTCAGAAACCCTTTGCATGTGTTATGGCTTACTTAGCTGATTAGAGTGGGACACTGTGAGCCTAGAATATTGCACCTTTTCACAATATTCTAATTTAGTGAGATTGTGGATTTGGGGTTTTCATGAGCTGTAAGCCATAATCATCGCACTTGTGACAAATCACGACTTGAACTATCTTGCTTTGCATGTAATGCGGCTATCTCATATATTAGTTTCCCCTTTTATGTTGCATTACTGAAATAAACGAACTTTTGCACGATATTCGAGTATCACCTGTAAGTTTTTCAAGGACACATTAATCGCGATTATGATTACAGTGGTACCTCGGTTTACAAATGCCTCAGTTAACACGATTTTCGGTTTGCAAATGAAAAGCCATTGAAAATAATACCTCGGTTTACAATTTTTTTCACAATACAAAGCAAGTGGGAGGTTTATAGCGCCGCCCAGGCCCGGACTGGCCATCGGGCACACCGGGCAAATACCCGGTGGGCCGCGGTGGCCATGGGCCGAGGCCGGCAGGGGAGGTCTCAGGATCTCCCCTGCCGGTCTATGCAGGGCCGGCACTCTCCTAGCGCCGGCCCCGCTGTTTACCACGATGGGCCGGTGGGGAGATCAAAGATCTCCCTCACCGGCCCACATGCGGCCGTCGGCGGGGGAGAGAGGGAGGGAGACAGCCAGCCAGGCTGGAGAGAGGACCCGGCGGAGCTCTAACTTGCAGCTCGGCCGGGTTCCTCTCGCGAGATCCGGCGCGTTGCCATGGCAACGACCGGATCTCGTGAGAGTGAACTCTAGCCTCACAGGCTATGCAGGCTAGAGTTCACTCACCCACGAGGACCACCAGGGAACACTGCCACCCCGCCTCCCAGTCACCAGCGTGCCGGTCCCCCCCCTCCCAGGCTAAAGGTAAGAAGGGGGGGGGGGGAAATAATGCCTGTTTTTTGTTTATTTACCCCCCCTACACACACACAATAACATTTATACAGCACTCTCACACCCATCACACAAAGCACTCTCACACCCATCACACACAGCACTCTCACACCCATCACTCTCACACTCACAGCACTCTCTCACAGCACTCTCACACAGCACTTTCACACACACAGCACTCTCACACCCATCACTCTCACACCCATCACTCACACACAGCACTCTCACACCCATCACTCACACACAGAACCCCCCCCAACACACTGCACCACACACAATACTTCCAAATATATACAGGGAGTGCAGAATTATTAGGCAAATGAGTATTTTGACCACATCATCCTCTTTATGCATGTTGTCTTACTCCAAGCTGTATAGGCTCGAAAGCCTACTACCAATTAAGCATATTAGGTGATGTGCATCTCTGTAATGAGAAGGGGTGTGGTCTAATGACATCAACACCCTATATCAGGTGTGCATAATTATTAGGCAACTTCCTTTCCTTTGGCAAAATGGGTCAAAAGAAGGACTTGACAGGCTCAGAAAAGTCAAAAATAGTGAGATATCTTGCAGAGGGATGCAGCACTCTTAAAATTGCAAAGCTTCTGAAGCGTGATCATCGAACAATCAAGCGTTTCATTCAAAATAGTCAACAGGGTCGCAAGAAGCGTGTGGAAAAACCAAGGCAAAATAACTGCCCATGAACTGAGAAAAGTCAAGCGTGCAGCTGCCACGATGCCACTTGCCACCAGTTTGGCCATATTTCAGAGCTGTAACATCACTGGAGTGCCCAAAAGCACAAGGTGTGCAATACTCAGAGACATGGCCAAGGTAAGAAAGGCTGAAAGACGACCACCACTGAACAAGACACACAAGCTGAAACGTCAAGACTGGGCCAAGAAATATCTCAAGACTGATTTTTCTAAGGTTTTATGGACTGATGAAATGAGAGTGAGTCTTGATGGGCCAGATGGTTGGGCCCGTGGCTGGATTGGTAAAGGGCAGAGAGCTCCAGTCCGACTCAGACGCCAGCAAGGTGGAGGTGGACTACTGGTTTGGGCTGGTATCATCAAAGATGAGCTTGTGGGGCCTTTTCGGGTTGAGGATGGAGTCAAGCTCAACTCCCAGTCCTACTGCCAGTTCCTGGAAGACACCTTCTTCAAGCAGTGGTACAGGAAGAAGTCTGCATCCTTCAAGAAAAACATGATTTTCATGCAGGACAATGCTCCATCACACGCGTCCAAGTACTCCACAGCGTGGCTGGCAAGAAAGGGTATAAAGAAGAAAATCTAATGACATGGCCTCCTTGTTCACCTGATCTGAACCCCATTGAGAACCTGTGGTCCATCATCAAATGTGAGATTTACAAGGAGGGAAACAGTACACCTCTCTGAACAGTGTCTGGGAGGCTGTGGTTGCTGCTGCACGCAATGTTGATGGTGAACAGATCAAAACACTGACAGAATCCATGGATGGCAGGCTTTTGAGTGTCCTTGCAAAGAAAGGTGGCTATATTGGTCACTGATTTGTTTTTGTTTTGTTTTTGAATGTCAGAAATGTATATTTGTGAATGTTGAGATGTTATATTGGTTTCACTGGTAATAATAAATAATTGAAATGGGTATATATTTGTTTTTTGTTAAGTTGCCTAATAATTATGCACAGTAATAGTCACCTGCACACACAGATATCCCCCTAACATAGCTATAACTAAAAACAAACTAAAAACTACTTCCAAAAATATTCAGCTTTGATATTAATGAGTTTTTTGGGTTCATTGAGAACATGGTTGTTGTTCAATAATAAAATTAATCCTCAAAAATACAACTTGCCTAATAATTCTGCACTCCCTGTATATATATATATATATACACACACACACTACACTCTTAAAGGACCACTCTAGGCATCCAGACCACTTCAGCTTAACCCCTTAAGGACGGAGGGCGTACTATTACGCCCTGCAGGAGCCGGCTCTAAACGCCGGCGGGCGTAATACTACGCCCTCACTTTAATGGCCGCCCAGGGGGCCGGCGCTAGTCGCCAGCTGCAGATCGCGGTCGGGGGGGATGCCCGGCCCCCCAGGCAACCCCCCCTGTGGCCGGTGACCGTGATCTGCAGTCACTGATCGCAGTGACAGGCTGTCACTGCGATCAGTTTTTAACGTGTGTCAGCCGATTTCAAATCGGCTGACACACGTGGCCAGCGGCTACCCCCGTGCAGATCGCGGTCGGGGGACTTACCTGGCCCCCCAGGCAGTCCCCCTGGGGTCAGTGACCGCGATCTGCACCTTCTGAGATCGCAGTGACAGGCTGTCACTGCGATCTCAGAGCGCTCTGATCGCAGTGACAGCCTGTCACTGCGATCAGTGTTACATGTGTCAGCCTATTGGCTGACACATGTAACTGGCACAAAGATCCCCCTGCAGATTGGAAGGGGGGAGTGCTTGTACCACCCAGGCACTCCCCCCTGTGGCCAATTACCCAATCTGCAGGAGGTGATCACAGTGACAGGCAGTCACTGTGATCACTGATCCTGTATGTCAGCCAGTGATGTAAAATCACTGGCTGACACTGTCTCTGCCCCCTGTCCTGTAATAAAAATAAAATATTAGTTAAAAAAAAAAAATGACAGTTACAAATAAAATATATACTTAGATCATATATATTATATATATATGATCTAAGTATATATATATATATATATATATACACACACACACACACACACACACATTTACACATACACGAAGTGTATTTAAAATATTAATATATATAATTATTTATATATATTACTATCAAATTACATGTAGACTAATACTGATTAAATATATATATATATATAGTTATTGTTATATATATATATTTATATATAATATAAAAAATGTAAATACGTAAAAAAATAAAATAAAAAAAATAATTAAAAATAAATAATAAAAAAATATATAGATGTTTGTTATTTCGTTCTAACTGTATTGTGATATTAATATATATATATTTATATCAAAATACACGTAGAACGAAATAATATATATATCTATATACATAAATATATACGTATATATCACTATATATATACATCTATATATAAATAAAAATATTTTAAAAAATTATATATATATATATATGTATATATACATATGTATATATATACATATATTAATTCTACACATATATTTATGTAATATTTTTACATAATTAGGTATCCTAATTAATTACAATTAGCGGGACCTGCCTGACAACCCATGCCGAAAGTATAGGGAATTTAATTTGCTAGCACTATATTTAACCCTATAACTTTCCAAGACACCATAAAACCTGTAAATTGGGGGTACTGTTTTACTCGGGAGACTTCGCTGAACACAAATATTAGTGTTTCAAAACAGTAAAATGTATTACAACAATGATATCGCCAGTAAAAGTGAAGTTTTTTGCATGTTTCACGCACAAACAGCACTTACACGGATGATATTATTGCTGCAATACTTTTTACTGTTTTGAAACACAAATATTTGTGTTCAGCGAAGTCTCCCGAGTACAACAGTACCCCTCATGTACAGGTTTTATGGTGTTTTCAAAAGTTACAGCGTCAAATATAAGGCTTGTGTTTCATTTTTTTCACATTAAAATTCGCCAGATTGGTTACGTTGCCTTTGAGACCCTATGGTAGCCCAAGAATGAAAATTACCCCTATGATGGCATACCATTTGCAATAGTAGACAACCCAAGGTATTGCAAACAGGGTATGTCCAGTCTTTTTTAGTAGCCACTTAGTCACAAACACTGGCCAAAATTGGCGTTTTTTTTGCATTTTTCACACAAACAAATACTAACGCTAACTTTGGCCAGTGTTTGTGACCAAATGGCTACTAAAAGACTGGACATACCCCATTTGCAATACCTTGGGTTGTCTACTATTGCAAATGGTATGCCATTATGGGTGTAAATTTCATTCCCCGGCTACTATACAGTCTCAAAGGCAACGTAACCAATCTGGCGAATTTCAATTTCAAATGTAACGTGCTATATTTGACCCTGTAACTTCCCAAAACGCCATAAAACCTGTACATAGGGGGTACTGTTTACACGTGAGACTTTGCTGAATACAAATATGTGTATTTTATTGCAGTAAAAGCAAACAGTATTATGACACTGACCGTTAAAATGTCATGTAGAACTAAAAAAATCAAAAAAAATCTTATTTTCTCCCATTTTTTTTATATTAAATTATGTTTCATAGCTAAATATTTGATATTAAATGAAAGCCCTGTTTCCCCTGAATAAAATGATATATAATAAGGGTGGGTGCATTTACTATGAAAGAGGTGTATTACGGTTGGACAGACATGTAGCGCAAATGCCAGGTTTTGTTTACATTTTGTTTCGTTCACAACGTGTACATTTGGCTCCGTCCTTAAGGGGTTAATGAAGTGGTCTGGGTGCCAGGTCCTTCTAGGGTTAACCCATTGTTTTATAAACATAGCAGTTTCAGAGAAACTGCTATGTTAATCAATGGGTTAAGCCTTCCCCCAAAGCCTCTAGCGGCTGTCTCATTGAAAATCACAGTGAGAGCACGCAAGCGTCCATAGGAAAGCATTATAAATGCTTTCCTATGCAACCGGCTGTATGCGCGCGCAGCTCTTGCCGCGCGTGCGCATTCAGCCGACGGGGCAGATCGGAGGAGGAGAGCTCCCCGCCCGACGCTGGAAAAAGGTAAGTTTTAACCCCTTTCCACTTTCCAGAGCCGGGTGGGAGGGGGTCCCTGAGGGTGGGGGCACCCTCAGGGCACTGTAGTGCCAGGAAAACGAGTATGTTTTCCTGGCACTATAGTGGTCCTTTAACATACACACTCTGGATCCCCTATACACACACTAGATTCCTTGTAAGCAAACACATACTACACCCCTAAACACACACACCCACTATAGCCTGTATGCACACACTTGCTATATCCCCAATACACACATTCTCTACAGCCCATAGCCACATATGCATCACATTACACCACAAACACAACACGACTAAAACCGACCTTATTACACAATACCACACCACGACCAGCTCACTCTTCACACACGCAATACCACAAGCAGGCTCCAAACACATGCACAATACTCTTTCCTGGCCCTTTTGTCTCCTGGTATCCAGAGACAAGTTGCAAGGAAACACAGTGCAAGCATGTTATTAAATTTGCTTGCACTGTGCAGAACAAATACAGGACTTTTTTCTCATGCTAGAGCTCTTCAGCAGAGCTCTGCGCATGGTCTGCCCTGAAGAGCATTGAACCAACATGCTCACTTTGAGAGGAGGCGTGTTTGTCATTGGTGATGACAAAACACACCTCCCCTGCTCCGCCCCCTTTTTAGTGGGCCGCTGTGTTAAAAAAATGCCCGGGCCGAATTTTTCTCCCAGTCCGGCCCTGGCGCTGCCCCAGTGCATGCTGGAGTCTGTGGGTAGCACGTGGCGTCGAGTGTGGAGGTGTTGGAGCGTTTTTTGCATCGAGTTTTGGAGCCATTCTGGAATTTTTTTGCAGTAGTTTTGGGACTTTTTAGAACTTTTTGGGTGCATTTCTCAAGCGGTGGAAAGGTAGGGAGCTGCGCTTTGTCGTTTGCATGCCTTTTATTGTGTGTTCTGCATTGTGGGTTGGTTTCCATGCCAGCTCATTTTGACTTTTTTTCTGACCTCCATAACGGATTAATTGGTTTTCAATGCATTCCTATGGGAAATCGTGTTTCGGTTTACAAATTTTTTGCAATAAGAAACATCCCCACATTCGATTCGTAAATCAAGGTACCACTGTATCATTTTTATTTTCTATGATATAACATTTTGTTCATAATGCTAAATTTTTAAATACAAAAATGATCACATGTTTCAGTCAAATATGCCTCATGTAATGTATAGGAGCAAAAATGAGACAAGGAATGTAAAATCTTTTCATATCCAGCAATGCACGTCTCGTTTAAGAATTTTATTAAGAATTATTATTACTTTGAAGTTAAGCATGTGGAATTAGTTTTTTTTTATTTTCCTCTCAGTAGCTAATTGGATTAGAGAATTTGCCTTTTAGTATTAAGGGCTGTAGATAGTCATTATGACCCAACGCAAAATAACATTAAATCTTAAAAATACAATTACTAAAGGTTACAAGCTAATTAAAACACATAACACAAAACAATGTCCTATTTGAATTAAACATATACTAATATGCACTGAAAAGGCAAGTAATCAAAGGTTTTTTTAAACCCCAGGGGTTCTTTGCATGATATTTGGTAGTCTGAAATTCCTCTCTAATTAATAGTAGTATCCTTTTTGTCCTTTTAATCGCCGTTACACATTTTCCAAGCCATGGAATTCCTGATTTACTTGGATACAATCATAAATTTGTTTAACCCCTTCCCACTGGGTTTCTTTAACCCCTTAATGACCAAACTTCTGGAATAAAAGCGAATCATGACATGTCACACATGTCATGTGTCCTTAAGGGATTAAAAAGAAAAATTCAATTAAAAAAACATAACATATATACCACCCGATGAGACATAAGATGCAGACTCTGCAAAGAGACGTCTGAGACAATTCAGTGCATAGTAGCCGGGTGCAAGATTTTAGCAGACACAGCAGACACCGAGAGGCACAACCAAGTTGCTGGGATTGTGTACAGAAAGATCTGCACAGAATATGGGCTAGATCTGCCTAAATCCAGATGCGAGATACCACAAAGAGTATGAGAATGGCAGGGCTAAGATCCTGTTGGACTTTCAGATGTAGACAGAAAAGCCAGTAGTGGCCAACCAACCAGACATCGTGGTGGTAGACAAGGAACGGAAGACTGCAGTGGTGGTGGATGTGGCAATACCTAGTGACTATAACATCAGGAAGTAGTAACAAATAAGGACTGAAAGTGGAATTATAAATTATGTGGAAAGTGAAGAAAGTCCTAGTTGTGACAGGAGTACTCAGGGCAGTGACCCCCAAATTGGGGGAATGGCTTCAACAGATTCCAGGTGGGACATCTGAGATCCCTGTCCAGAGGAGTGCAGTTGTAGGAACAGCTAAGATTCTGCGCAGAACCCTCAAACTTCCAGGCCTGTGGTAGAAGATCCGAAAACGAGGAATACACAAAAAAATATGTGCCACCCAGTAAATCAATATATATACCAATGTCTATTTGATATATTGGTAAAATTAGGACAAAACAGAAAGGTTGTTTATGGGTCAGGATTGTTTACATTTGCCATAGGATGCACATCATGTGTTCACCTTAGACTTGTGCACAAATATTTCAGCTCCATGCTAAATGATTACTTAATGGACCTATGTTGTGTCCTTGACTTGTGCACATTTACTTTTAATCTGGTGCAAACAAATCAAATGATTTTTAATCTACACCCAAACAAAACAATCTGGTCGGGATTTGCCTGTGGAGTCTTACTAACTGAATGAGATGCCACAGGTAAATCCCATACAGATCGATTAGTGAGGGTGCAAATTAAAAGGTATTTAAGTCCCTCGCACCAGTTGAAAAGCAAATGTTCACAAGTCATTTAGCATAGACGATTAGAGCATCTTACAGTATGTATGTTTGTGTGCATTTAGCATCTTACGGTATATATATTTGCGTGATTTTGCATATTTTAATTGTGACAATTGCCTATATGAATAAATAGATTAAATAAATCAAGTACTTTAATTTAGATTTTAAATGATCATTAAATGAATCTGTAAAGTGCCCCAGCCGATAAAACATGGTGTTCCTGTTGTGTTCTAACATGTATCACAGTGAATACAGAGCAGTGTGCTCACAATCGTTTTCCTGGCAAAACAAAAGTAACATGATAAATGGAAGAGACGGGAATAAAGGAATAAACATAATTTCTGATTTTAAAGTAAATGAATTTCTATTACAGGTATTCAATGATGCTCCTAAGCTGCTGGTATCATTTTGTATAGGACCAAACTGGGATGCGAAATAGAATTTGTTCGAAAGGGCAATGTATCAATTTCACGTTGCCTTTGAAGCAGTTTTAAATAAAGGTCTGAAGCTGGATTTGTTGGTGCTATATAAATAATAATATAATAACATAATAATAATAATTCTTAACCCCTTAAGACCGGAGGGCGTACAATTACGCCCTATTTTAGGCGGCTCTAAACGCCGCCGGGTGTTATTGTACGCCCTCCGGTCTTTCTTTACTTACCCGGTCACCGGCGATCCCCCGCAGCACGTCCGACCCCCTGGAAGCCCCCCCGGCTATGTGAGAGTGAGGTCCTTGCGAGGACCCCACAATCACATGGCCGGGGGTAGCTGCCTCCTGCATTGCCAGCAGGGGGACTGCCTGTAATGACAGGTGGTCCCCCTGCTGGCTGAAAATAAATAAAATAAATTAAAAACTAAAGTGTAAAAAAAAAAAAATATTTACTTAGATCATATATATATTATTATCATCATTTATATAGCGCCAACAGATTCCGTAGCGCTTTACAATATATATTATATATATATGATCTAAGTATATATATACACATATACATAAACACTCATACACTGTCTAGGTGTAGTTTACTATTAATATATATATAATTATATATATATATTAATATCAAATTACACGTAGACTGATACTGATTAAATATATAATTATTGTTATATATATATTTATATATAATATAAAAAAATTAAATATGTAAATACGTTAAAAAATAAAATTAAAAAATAATTTAAAAAATAATTAAAAAAATATATAGATGTGTGTTATTTCGTTCTAACTGTATTGTGATATTAACATATATACATATTTATATCAAAATACACGTAGAACGAAATAATATATATATCTACATACATAAATATATATGTATATATTACTATATATATACCTATATATAAATAAAAATATTGAAAAAAAATCTATATATACACATATAGATTCACATACGTATATATATACATATATTAATTCTACATATATATTTATGTAATATTTTTACATAATTAGGTATCTTAATTAATTACAATTAGTGGGACCTGCCTGACAACCCATGCCGAAAGTAAAGGGAATTTAATTTGCTAGCACTATATTTAACCCTATAACTTTCCAAAACACCATAAAACCTGTACATGGGGGGTACTGTTCTACTCGGGAGACTTCGCTGAACACAAATATATTACCCCTATGATGGCATACCATTTATAGATAACCTGTATTGTAATAGTATGTCCAGTCTTTTTAGTAGCCACTTAGTCACAAACACTGGCCAAAATTGGCGTTTTTGCATTTTTCACACACAAACAAATACTAACGCTAACTTTGGCCAGTGTTTGTGACCAAATGGCTACTAAAAAGACTGGACATACCCCATTTGCAATACCTTGGGTTGTCTACTATTGCAAATGGTATGCCATTATGGGTGTAAATTTCATTCCTGGGCTACTATAAAGTCCCAAAGGCAACGTAACCAATCTGGCAAATTTCAATTTCAAATGTAACAGAAACATAGAAACATAGAAACATAGAATGTGACGGCAGATAAGAACCATTCGGCCCATCTAGTCTGACCAATTTTCTATATTTGCTATATTTGACCCTGTAACTTCCCAAAACGCCATAAAACCTTTACATAGGGGGTACTGTCTTACACGTGAGACAACACTGAATACAAATATGTGTATTTTATTGCAGTAAAAGCAAACCGTATTATGACATTGACAGTTAAAATGTCATGTAGAACTAAAAACATCAAAATAAATCTTATTTTCTCCCATTTTTTTCCTATTAAATTATGTTTCATAGCTAAATATTTGATATTAAATGAAAGCCCTGTTTCCCCTGAATAAAATGATATATAATAAGGGTGGGTGCATTTAATATGAAAGAGGTGAGTTACGGTTGGACAGACATGTAGCGCAAATGCCAGGTTTTGTTTACATTTTGTTTCGTTCACAACGTGTACATTTGGCTCCGTCCTTAAAGGGTTAAAGGAACACTTTTGTGTTAGGAATACAAAGATGTATTCCTAACACTAACATGGTCCTCTGTCTCTGCACCTCCCCTCCCCCCTGGGGATAATGTCCCTTGAAATCTTGGGCAGATAGACAATTGAGGTTGAGGTTATGAACTATTCCTTATTTACAGTATATAATTGTGTCACAACAATGTACAATTATGCTATACAAAATGCTGCAGCCACTGTAATGTACGTTTACAAAATGTAGATGTTTATTTAAAGTAGTGTATGAAGTTTTCCCACTAGTGTAATTGTAAGTTCAGATATATTATCCGTAGCCTGCGTAAACAGAAACAGCCACTAGATGGTGCCTGAACACCAATTTATGAAGGGTTTTGTTTAAACTAGATACAACTCGAAGTATTCCATTAAATTATGTTTGAACTGTATTGTGAATGTAATGCTCTCATCTATATAGTGTGAAGCAAATAAAATAATGTTCACAAAACTTCACGAATGTCATGCCCAGTAAGCTACAAATCTCATTTTATTTAATTTTGTTAATGTGCAGATGCAGGATGTCACTATGCTAGCAGCAAAACAAGAAAGTTAAAAAAAAAAAAAAAAAAAAATCTGTATTAGCTACTGGAACAAAGGAGAAGGCATTGCATCAGATATGCTTTACATGGTCCGTCCTCTGGTCTGGCAAGAGGGCACACAGGCTTTATGGAGTGTGACAGCCAGAACGTGTCCACCTCACACACTGACTGCATACCACCACAATGGCAGGTTGGTTGGCTACAACTGGCTTGTCTGTCTGAATCTGAAAGTCCCACTGGATCGTAGCCCTGTCATTCTCAACTACACTTTGTGGTATCTCCCATCTGGACTTAGGCAAATGCTAAAAAAAACAAAACCTGGACACGGATGCTAAAAAAATAAATGCGAAGAAACTTAAAAAGTGGACAAATTGACTCATTAATTCATCCTTGTACTAGCTGCCCATGTTAGACCAGAAGTAAAAAAAAAAATACTCTCCTCCTCACCAACCAAAAGGTAATTTAAGAGAAAACTCTGCTTTTGTAGAGTTTAGAGGAAGGGGACCTACTTCATACTGCCCAAGAGGGCATTTTACACAGAATACATCTCCTCCCTCAAAAAAGAGTTAGAGTATCCCTTTAATTGAAAAATAATCAGCATTTCAATCATAAATATCTGGTAATCACTGTCATATCTGCTCTAGAGTTACCAACAGCAACATTATATCGGTGGACCTGTCTCAGCCATACACATAGAGTAGAGAAGAGTCATAAAGGAACATCATTAATGCAAGGCCTTCATCATTTTTGGTTCCTGTAATACATGATAATATTTTTGATATTTAGTATGTTGAAAAGGTTATTTGAAAAAGGTATCCAAAAATATAAAATAATTTGGAAAACATTCAACAATATTAAATCAAGGTCGAAGTGAGTTAGACCTGCACAACTCTTTAGTACTCTGTGAGGGCCTTGACTTTGGAACATCATCCAATGTCATTTTGTTGGATGTGATTCAAATTAAAGATGGTTAACTCAACAACCAAAACGTTGGCTTAGTAAATAGTTCCTAAAGAGCATTGAAAACCAAGACTGGCAAGGTCGGTGTTTTTGGAAACAATTTAACATGATCTCTGCCAATTTAAAAATCAACGAATGATCATGGGAAATATAGTCTGAAGTTTTCTGCTGTGCCAAGGGAAGTAATCGCTGCTGTAGGGTTATTTTTCTATTAGTCTCTTTGTAACTGATGTGAGCAACTTAAACTAAAACAACGCAACAAGTATCATAAGGTTACCAATGATGGATTCACAATGGCCATCCATACATGGTTCTCTTTGTCTAGTACAGCCTTTGAAGTAAGTGAGATAGTTTGTAAATACTTTAGAACAGAGGGAAATAATATGGTAGTTCTATATTAGTTTTTAAGTTTCGGGAACCAACGTGGCATATAAAGCTGTACAATCCATCATTTTTCATTGAAAACATCTGTTTGAGCTTTTCTGTGCACCGAATTACACTGTTAATTCACAGACTTTATTGTTAAATAGAAGAAATAAAAGATTTAGGATGAAAACATAGAGGAGAAATTCAAAGGGCAAATTATCCCATTGGGGTGAGATTTACATCAAAGCACAAATCCTAAAGACGTGTTATCAGGATGACCTAACATTTTAGCATTCCTTCGTACTCAGCAAACTGTTAAGAAAGATACAATAAACCATGAGAAAATAATAATGTTAATTGGGAAGAAAACTGAAACTGTTCTACCAATGGCTGCCCCATATTTTAGTTCCAAAGCAAATGTATGCCATTGTTTAGTAGGTTCATCTAATGCTATATTCTGCAATATAACTGTGTATGGAGAGGTTTCACTGTTTTTGAGAGGTTTTTTTTTTATGTTTGTTTTTGGATTAGTTTGAATCAAAAGTCAAGATTTCATGAATAAAAAAACATACAAAAAGGGAAATCAGAGAGACCAGACAATAGGTTCATAGGTCACCAATTCAGTTAAATTATAGCGTCACTTACCAACTTACAAACGTGGTAATCTTGTTATTAACTTCAGCTCATTGAAGTGGTCTAGGTGTAGTGTCCCAGGTCCCTTAACCATGAAATTGTATTTATTGTAGTTTTTGATGAACTGCAATAATTACCTTGGAGGGTTAACTCCACTTCTAGTGGCTGTCTACCAGACACCCACTAGATTGGCTTCCAGGTGGTTAGGTGACTTTTGGTTGCCTTACTGATGTTGGATGTCCTCATGCTATGCCATCCTATTCATGAGGACATCCAGTTTCACCCAAAACCCCATAGGACGGCATTATACAATGCTTTACTATGGGGAAAGTCCTAATGCGAGTGAACTATAAGGAGCTATAGAGCTAGGAAACCAACTTTGTTTTACAAGTACTATAGTTTCCCTTTAAAAGTGTATATGTATTTTTGTAATTTAAAATAATAAAATGGAAAAAAGAAAAAAGAAAAATGCGAAACCACGGCAAATACAGCCACACATACCAAGTAGTATTTCATATTTCGTGTACTTTTTTCGGCTACCTATTCCAGCACAACGTGAAAATTTTATTTTACTAAAGGAACACTATAGTGTCAGGGATAGGCAACCTTCAGCACTCCAGATGTTGTGGACTACATCCCCCATAATGCTCTTACACCCATTATGCTGGCAAAGCAATATGGGAGGTGTAGTCCAAAACATCTGCAGTGCCGAAGGTTGCCTATGCCTGCAATAGTGTCAGGAACCTCAACCTGTATTCCTGACACTATAGCGGTAAAATCACTGTTTAGGGTCCTGGTTCCCCTTACCTCTGTCTGAAAGGGTATTTTGCTTATCTTTTTTCCAGTGCCACACCAATCTCGCAGCAACTGGGTCCACCTCACTCTGCCTCTGTGGGTGTGATCATCAAATTTGCCGATCTCAGCAAATCCAATGCTTTCCAATAGGAAGTGAAGCAAAAAGTTGTGCAGTGTCAATCAGCATCTCCTCATAGAGATACATCGAATCAGTGCATCTCTATGGGGAACGTTCAGCATCTCCATGCAGAGCCCAGAGATGCTAAACGTCAGTACTGCACACTGTGCATCAAAGGCCCAAGAAGCACTCCTAGTGGCCATCTGAGTGAGACACGAGAATTGTTACTAGAGAACAATGTTTACATTTAAGAAGCCTGCAGGGACATGCTATAGATACCTTAAGCTATAGTTGTTCTGATGACCCTTTAATTTAATATGATAAATAACAATAATATCTGTATTAACTTTTTAAAATATATTTATTGAGAACTTCATTTATATGATTACATGGGACCTTTTATAACTGATACTTCGAGCACTGTAGCAAATTTCTACAGGTTATAGTTCTAAATTAAGTTATCGTTCACTTAGGTAATGTGCATAAAACATAGAATGGAATACTTACATCAAAACGTGTCATAGTTAGAATGTTTCATGGCGTCTTATATCAACATAACAATGCAATAAAACTTTGTATCTGGTTAATACAATAAGGAATAGATTGTATTGGTTTTTCTTCTCTCCACATGCTCCAGAAGGTGAAGGGTTTCCGTTTAATTGTACAATTTGCCCAGAGGATTGTTGATGCTTTTTCTTTAAAAGTCATTGCTGGAGGTGGGTTGGAAAAAAATATCAAAACAGCACAGAGCTCATGTTCTCATTATTCAACTCAGCGTTTTCCCCTGTCTTTGGAGATGATAAAACACAGCTGTTTCCAATTAGATTTCTTTTTTAACCTCATTAGGTCACTTTAAGTGTTTATGGGGCTTATTCACAAAGGGCCAAGTCTGCCTGAAAATAACCCCAAGATTATAATTTTCAACAGTTATCATCTGTGGGTATTCTAAAACTATTTTTTGTGGCTGAATGTTCTCCAGGGACCCAGTCACTCTCTAATTTTGACCTCAGCAAGTTGAATATAAAATGCCTTGAAAGCTTCACAAAGTTTCGAGTCACAAATGTGCTGAAAATTAAGGCTGGGGAAGTACTCCCTTTATTGAGTCCAGGACCTTGGTTTTATATTAGTGAGTAGGGATACATCTTAGAACAGCTTGGAAATATTTCGAAGTGTTAACTGCGTTATACCGCCTGGTGTGGACTGTTAGACGTGGTGGTAATCATTGTCTTGCTATTAACAGAAAAAATATTTTTCAGTGTGGGACTAAGGGTTAGAAGAAGTTGTAACCACAAATGGATGATAAAAGCTACCGCATGATGAAAATATTTCCAAACAGATATTCAGTGTGAAAAAGAACAATACCATCAGCAAAAAACACTGTCTGTGGTCAAAACATATGGGACAAATAAGAGCACAACGCTTTCTCCATGTTATTGGTGAACGGAGGTGTGCACAAGGGTTGTACCAGACAGACCCTAATGCAGGTTTACATTGTCCTCCTTGCCTTTTTATGTAGTCATGCTCACTTCCATGAGAGTTTATGTTTGCTTAACATATTATTTGAAGAAAAAGATCATTATCTCTGCATACACTGGATTATCATTAGATAAACTATTCTTATTTTGTCCGTCTTGTTTTAAAATTAGAATTTTTTAAAGCAACATTTAAATGGTAATGGTTCGCTGTAGAATAGCAAAGTATCAAGGAGATGTACAATAACAACTAAAGGACAAATAAGAGAAGGGCCAGCTACAAGTCAGACTGGCAAACAAATATTCTACCTTCTAGTAAGGCATCATTTTTTTCATTTCCAGGTGATATCTGGGCTATGCACCTATGTGATAAGCCTATCAGGTCAATATAATGCTTCATACAATTATAAATAATTCATACATACAAATTACTTACTGTATTCTAAGGGGGCTATACCTTTGGCATTGTGTGGTTTATTTTCCCCATATATAGGTAGTTTTGTATGCAATGTTAGCATCCCACTTGGTAGATGTTCATTAGCATACCAATACTTGTAACATTTTTTAAAGTGGGGGAACTAAAATATTTTGAAATATTAATTATATATAATATATCATATTGTTGTTCTACTTAAAAGGACACTATAGTCACCAAAACAACATTAGCTTAATGAAACAATTTTGGTGTACAGATCATGTCCCTGCAGTCTCACTGCTCAATTCTATGCCATTAAGGAACTAAATTGCTTTGTTTATGCAGCCCTAGTTACACCTCCCTGCATTTGACATACATATCCTTCTTAAACACTTCCTGTAAAGAGTCGTCTAATGTTTACATTTCCTTTTTTGCAAATCTTTTTTTAATTTAGAATTTCTTAATTCTTGCTCTGCTATACTTTGCTAGAATCTACAGAACCGCCTGTATGTAATTAAAGCTCAAATTACAGAACAGGAGGTAAAAACTTCCAAAGTTAGTTATATCTGATTGAAATTTAAATAATTTTCTTTTAATGCAGGTTGTGCCAGTCACAGACAGGGAATGTGTGGCTAGGGCTGCATAAACAGAAACAAAGTGATTTAACTCCTAAATGGCATATAATTTATCAGTGAGTCTGCAGGGGCATGGACTAAAGACAGAAACTGCTTCATTAAGCTAAAGTTGTTTTTGTGACTATAGTGTTCCTTTAACTATTTCCCTGTATAGCATATGTAACAAAATGCAATTGACGAAGTGAAGATGGCACAGAGAATAGGGCATAAAACCCAAATCGGTGCTTGTTTCCCCCATGACACACTTGTTCTATCGGAATAAATTAGCGGTTTATTCATATCTCCACTGAATAGAAATGGGTTATTGACACACTATGGAATGTTGGTAACAGATTAAAGGCTAATTTTAGAAACATTGATCTAGAAGACACAACATGCAGAGCTGTTATAATGGCCTGTAGCGTTTTTCTGTATTGTCTAGAGCAATGATGGCGAACCTATGGCACGTGTGCCACAGGTGGCATGCCGGGCTCTCTCTGTGGGCACACGGCCATAGGTTCGGCATCAATGCAAAGTAGGCACCTGCCTGCCCAAAATGGCAGGCGCCTACTCTGCTTTCTTGTTGGCAGGACCGGAATCAGAGGGGAGGTATCTAGGAAGCAGCTCTCCTGTCCTCCCGCGAGCTGTGTGGAGCGTTGCCTTTACCATGGCAACGCTCCACACAGCATCGCGCAGGGACAGGAGAGCTGCAGGACCTGTCCTAAATACGTACCACCACTGGACCACCAGGGATGGCTGTGTTCCCCCCTCCCCTTCACCAAAGGTAAGAAGCTGATACTGATTTAATATGTAAAAAAGTTTTTAATATATCTTCAACCCCCCCCACACAGCACCCTTACCCCCCTACCCCGACCCTCAAACACCACACCTCTACCCCTCCACACAGCACCCCTGCCCCTCACACACAGCACCCCTACCCCCCAACACAGAACCCCTACACCCCAACACAGCACCCCTACACCCAACACAGCATCCCTACCCCCCACACACAGCACCCTACACCCCACACACCGCACCCCTACACCCCACACACAGAGTGTGTATTCAGCAGTCTTTATGTATTCAGCAGTGTGTGTGTGTGTGTGTATTCAGCTGACTGTGTGTGTATTCAGCTGACTGCGTGTGTGTTTTCAGCTGACTGTGCGTGTGTATTCAGCTGACTGTGTGTGTGTATTCGGCTGACTGTGTGTGTATTCAGCAGACTGTGTACTCAGCAGACTGTGTGTGTCTATGTATTCAGCAGTGTATGTATTCAGCAGTGTGTGTGTATTCAGCGGACTGTGTGTCTGTGTATTCAGCGGACTGTGTGTATGTTTGTGTGTGTGTATTTAGCAGTCTGTTTGTGTGTCGGTGTGTGTATGTATTAAGCAGTCGATGTGTGAATGTGTTCAGCAGTCTGTGTGCATGCATTGCATTTATTGGAGATACTAATAAATATAAGCTTAATTTTATCAATTTATATCATTATTTAAAATTTGTATCATTGAACTCTGTTGTGTTCTTCTTTTAAAACAAAAGATGTTAACTAGTTTGGACAACTGTACGAGTTGTTTTTTTCTAAACTTAAACCTCGGTATTCAGGTTTAATTGCCATGTTGGCACTTTGAGGAAAAAAAGTTGGCATGTATTGCGGTTTGGGCACTCGGGCTCAAAAAGGTTCGCCATCACTGGTCTAGAGACATGCTATGATATCTGGTTTAGGAACAAATTTTATATTTTTGGATACGTTTTTTAAATTATTTAATATTTCAACAAATATTTTAGTGTTTTAATATTTATGAGAAAAACAAACACAATTTTAAATATGTATCCAAAAATATTAAATGATTTGAAAAGCCGATCCCAAAAATATTAAATTGCAATCTTTCATAGAGATCAGAATTTAAAAGTTCTTTTGAAAAACCTGCTTTGCTTTAGGTGAGAACTGGGTCACATTCACAAAGGATAATTGTGTAGAAGTTGATTCTAACCTGTTCCATTCAGTAATCCAACACAGATCAGCATTCCAAAAGCCCTGTTACAATTTTTTATAATTGGTTTGAATATACACATAACTGTCAAAATACACTTTAAACCAAGAGAGAGGGTAAGTCTTGTTTAAATCACCAAAGGATGAATTTTCTGTAAATATATACATTTTGATGCTTTGAATTGTTTCCATATGTCACGTTTCTTTTCATTTTTGTTAATAATGTGTTACTTTTATGGCGGTATTTTAAATGGTTGCGTTGTGAAAAGTTACATAAAGAAAACCTGATGTTTTCACTAATCCCTTAAAGACGGTCTATGTCATCATAACAATATGGGTTTTGAAGACCCTGTGTCAATGTGGAAACTACCTCCTTATTAAATATCATAATCTCTGTACAGCCATACTGTCACTGCGTAGATAGATTAAACCGCAATGCATTTGGTTGACAGAGCAAGTAAGGAGAAGTAACCATTCGAGGGGGGAAAAAAATAGTGTTTTTTCTCTCTATTGGTCACTTATCACATGATCTGTGAATAACGCGAAAATTTAGTGGCTGTCCCCTAGCCATCATGTCTCTTGCTCCAATCATATTTTTCTCATCAAACTTGTCATAATTTTTTTTCAAAATCATTTTTTGGTACCACAGATGGAAGTCTGAATCACAAAACAAATTAAACTTATTATCCATTGTCCAATTTGTTTCTTTCTTGATTTTTCTACATAGAATTTTGGAGTTCCGGAATTACATTTCGGAGTTAAGGAGTACTGCTGAAACGGACACTATAGCCACCAGAACAACTCCAGCTTAATGGTGTCCCTCAGGCTTTTCAATGTAAACTCTGCCTTTTCAGAGAAAAGGTACAGTTTACATTGATGCCTAGGAAAACCTCTTGTGGCAGTCATTCAGATGACCACTAGAGGTACTTCCTAGTCCAGTGATGCACAGTGTAAGGAGACACTGATCATTTACCATAGAGGTAAATTGATTATCTATACAGAAATGCTGATTGGCGTGGTGCAACATTTTGCAGTGCATGTGCAATAGCCTCATAATACTTTCTTATGGATTATTGGATTGAATGAGATCATCAAGACTGATTATCTCAGCCATGGAGGCAGGGCCAGCTGCAGCAAGTCTGGCAGGGCGTGGGAGAAAAGGTAATTAAAAACACCTTTTCACTCCACAGAGAAGGAGGCTGGGGGCATATTTTGCCACAACAGCACAATAGTATCTGAAATACATGTTTGTATTCCTGACACTACAGTGTTCCTCTAACAATCTATATACTGTACAGTGAGTCTGATGAAGATCTAATATGAAAGCAATGCTTGAGAAACATTATTTTTTGAATATGGAAAATAAAAGTCAATAAATATACAGTATGTAAAGCATGTAATAGAGACAAAGAGGTTAATAAGAAGCAGAAAGTCTGGAGGGACCGTTGGTCAAGTGTATCTGCAGAGAAGGGGAAGTGGTGTTGAAGAGAAGAGTGTTCATTGTAGAAGAGAATTAACCTGGTTGGACCATATTTATTTATTTAGTTATTTATTTATTTCTAAAATATTTTACCAGGAAGGATACAGTGAGATTTCTCTCATTTTTAAGTATGTCCATATGCACAGAATCAATTTGAATTTGTATAATCAGTGAATAATTGGAGGCTGATACAGTGGGATATTTTAGCTGTGAGGTGCAAGTGAAATTTGGGGTTAGGAAATGACTGGGCAGGTTTCAGTCAAGAGGTATACATTTAGACGTTTGTGGAAACATGATGAGGGAAGTAGATTGTTCCACAACAGAGTGAAAATGGGTGGAATTGTGAGGGAGCACATGGGTGTGGGGAGATAGGTGGAGTTGAGGGAGAGGATGGTTTGAAATGTAATGGGAGATGAGAGGAGAGGTAGGGATAAGCAGGTTATGGAAGGATATTAACATGAGGATAAGACATTTGACAAGAGACGACTGGAACATTTGAAGCCAGTTCAGCTTTTGAAGAAGGGGTCATGAGGAGGCATGAGAAGAGTGTGGCATGTTAAGGCAGCAGCAATTGGATTTGTTGAAGTAGAGTAATGAAGTGTTGTGTAAAGTCGAGTAGAAGGGAGTTACAGTAATCAAGCTTGGTGAAGACGAGGGAGTGGATAAGGAGTATCGGAGAAGAAAAGGTCAGTAGCTGGCTTATTTTCTGACACATACCCAACGGATATGTACCTTACATTAAATTGGTATAGAGCTATACCTTGCATGGCATTGAGTAAAACTGGCACATTTGTTTATTTAACAGTTCTTATATACCACTGAAGACCTTATAGTTAAAAGAATTTTAAAACAATTAAAGGATCCCTCCAAGCACCACTTTCACCATTCCTTATTGTATGTGTTATGGTGCAAAGCATCTCTGGGTGCAGCCCCTATGTTTTATTGACAGTCTAGGTAAACAAAACCTACCTCCATAACATGTGATGTCATAATGAGGACATTTAACTTCCTCAATATCTGTCCAAGTTCTTGTACATCACGAACAACATGCAGTCAGCCCTCGGACTGTATATGCCAATCGTTGTGTCAACTTGGCTCCACTGAAAGGCACTCCGTCATTCAGCATTTCTGTGACCCTGATTCCTGACTTTGGAATAGTTCTTGCTCCATACATTAAAATAGATTGTCTCTTTATGACATTGCATAATAAGCTTAAAAGCATTGGAGAGTTCTTTTGTTTTTGACAAGTTGAAAAAACTAAGGGTCAATACTCATGGCATTCTACCACCAATACAATAAGCTGAGTGTTTTAAGCTGCTTGATGGATTCCTTACATACATCACGTTTGGCTGTGTTAATGAATTGATATGAGCATGTCAACAAACCCATTATTTTATTCTTTTATCCATATCTCTAGTCTTTTACTCACACAGATTAAAATGTATTACTTCAAAGAGGAAGTATAGTGATCTCTTAAGTCTTACCTTAAGTAACATTCTGGAAACAGATGTGCTGGCTTTTCAAGGTTCAGATGATTCAAATATGAAGAAATAAAAAATCTCCCATAAAATATTTTACATGCAACTGTTTCAACCAACAAATATCATGTAAAGACTGGATACTCCATTTGTATTAATTGCATATATTATTCTCATATATATATTATCAGCATTTATACAGCGCCAACAGTTTCCGTAGCTCTTAACAGTATTATAAGACGGGGGATTTCACAATAAATGAGACAATTACAAACATTTACAGGAACAATAGGTTAATGAGGACCCTGCTCAAATGAGCTTACAGTCTATAGGAGGTGGGGCATAAAACAGAGGACAGACAGTAGCAATCAAACAAGGTGGAGTGAAGCAGAGCTGGAGGAGAGAGTAAAGTGCTGCCCTTTCAGAGAGAGCAAAGGACAGGTATGTGAGGTATAGGTTACTCTTGGAGGCCATAAGCTTTCCTGAAGAGATGGGTTTTAAGGCACTTCTTAAATGATTGAAGACTAGGGGAGAGTCTGATGGTGGTAGGAAGGCTATTCCATAGGAAGGGAGCCACCTGCGAGAAGTCCTGCAAGGGTGAGTTGGCCGTAAGGGTGCAAGCAGCGGACAGGAGAAGGTCATGGGCAGAGCGGAGAGGCCCAGAACGGGCATACGTGCGTATCAGTGAAGAAATATAGGAGGGGCTAGAATGGTTAGGTGCTTTATAGGCATGGATAAGTACTTTGAATTACTCCTATAGGATACAGGAAGCCAGTGTAATGACTGACAGAGGGGAGAGGTGTGAGAGGAGCAACAGGAGAGGAAAATCAGTCTACCTGCAGCATTCATTATAGATTGTAGTATGGCTTCTGGGAAGACCAATTATAATTATATA
Organism: Pelobates cultripes; assembly: GCA_933207985.1. NCBI lineage: Eukaryota > Metazoa > Chordata > Amphibia > Anura > Pelobatidae > Pelobates > Pelobates cultripes. Next base: position 29,319,038 of record OW240915.1, read on the forward strand.
TAAACCTGGTTGATATTAAATGGACATTAAATGTAAGAAATTAATAAACAAATAAAACAAAACATAAATGATTAAAGTGGAGTTGGCTCCATGCAAACAACAAACAAACAAACCTCTCAGCAAATATATTGCATATATGAAATACATATATCAAAGATATAAAAAAAAAAGAAAGAAAGAAATAAGCTTGACTATTCTGTAACACATTTTGAAAAATGCAGGTTAATATTCCACAAAGCTAAAGTTTTCTAACTTTATGAAGCAATTAATTTTAGAAATAAAATGTTGAAAAAGACTGATTTTGATAATTCCTAATAATTTTTGCAAGAAAAAAATATTTTTTTCTTGTAGGAAAAATTTGAACCACCCCACAGCCCTTCGAATACATCATTTGATATCTTGTAACAATTTTCGTTGACATCATTTGTATATTATGCAGATAAATATCATAATCTATGAAATATCGTACAAAACTGAGCAATTATCTTTCACGTCCATTAAAATCTTACATGTTACCAAATGTTGTGAATTCAGGTTGTCATGAAGGATTGATCGGGTCATTTAGCTTGATATAACAATATCATGCAGAACATAACTTCGCAATGTTAGTTTTGCCAGCTGAAACATTAAGACAGATTGTGGTTCTAGGTATATACAGTTAATTTCAATAAGTGCTAAACTCAGGATTCCATTTCATCCACAAATGTACACATCTGGATTGAGTTAATCCCCACTTTCAATGACTTCATCATACATTTGTGTTGGACTCCAAACCCCCACCCCAGTGATTTTTTTCTTTTTTTAAAGGAAATTCAACTAATGTTTTATTTTTCCACTCTCCATATAAATACTTGTATCTCTTGTGTAATACAAATCACTTCTTCCCATCATGGCTGATGTTTTATATGTGGTTTGGTTTTTAATGTCTCTCTCATAGACAAAGGTCAAAAAGCTTTTAAGGGGAGATTATTTTCGTGTAAAAAAAAAAAAAGTCAAATCACCATTTGGGTACTCTGCAAGGCAAACCTTGGATAAAAACATGTTTGTTTTGTGTGTCTTAGCAGGTTTTTCAAATTACAATTACAATATCCATAATGAGCTAAAGGAGTCATCATTTACTTTAGGTAAACTAAAGTGTGGCATAATGATAATAGCTTACATTGTGTTCATTTTTTTTATTTATATTATTGTATTTTTTTAATAAATATGGTCTGTATGATTTATTGGCAAAAAGGGACATATACAATTCCACAGACAGACAGGCAGATAGATAGAAGATGGTAAAGGAATTTTATGGGAAAGTGATCTAATTCAGGAAACCTGGAGACATTATTATATTATTATTATTATTATTATTATTATTATTATTATTGCAAAGGTGATGGTAGGAGCCGCACTCAATCCCAGCAGACACCCGGTGCTCTGGAGCAGGACTAGCAATCCCACAACGATAAGACAACACAAGAAATTCTCCAGGCACTCAAGGTGTTGAAGCCTCAGGCAGTTTTAATGGAACAAAAAGAACAGCAACGTTTCGACCTGCTAAGAGGTCTTCTTCAAGCTACGCATGGTCAAAATGTTGCTGTTCTTTTTGTTCCATTAAAACTGCCTTCGGCTTTAACACCTTGAGTGCCTGGAGAATTTCTTGTGTTGCCTTATTATTATTATTGGCATTTATATAGCGCTATCATAGTCCGTAGCGCTTTACAATATTATCACACGGGGAGATTTACAGCAAGCTTACAGCAAGCATGTCGAACTCGCGGCCCACGGGCCGCATACGGCCCACAATGAATATTTTTGAGTTTGCCATTTTTCGAGTTTGCCATGCTTACTGAAGCAAAGTATACACCTGATCGCCCCACGTCACAGGTGCCTACTCTGCCAAACTTACCCGGCCGGGGAGGAGAGGTCCCTGACGGCAGGGAGGGAGCTCAGTCTTCCTGCTCCTAACTGCTACCTCGCGCACGCCATCTGTAGTGATGCCCGGTGCCGGAATTTGACGTCATTCCGTCACCCAGCATCACTAAACTGCGTGCATGAGGGAGCAGTAAGAAGCAGGAAGGGAGATCTCAGGGAGAGGTTACACACCAGCTCCTAAAGGTAGGGAACAATAAATAAAATGATTTATGAGGGTGTGCAAGAATGTGTGTGTTTATGTCTGTCAGTGTGTGTGTGTGTCTGTCAGTGTGTGTGTCTGTCAGAGTGTGTGTGTGTGTCTGTCAGTGTGTGTGTGTGTGTGTGTCTGTCAGTGAGTGTGTCTCTGTCAGTGTCTGTGTGTGTGTCTGTCAGTGTGTGTTTGTGTGTGTCTGTCAGTGTGTGTTGGTCAGTGTTGTGATGGCTGCGGCTGGACAGTGGAGGTACACGGATGCATGCAACGCCACGTCACATTCTGAGGTGACATCAACTGCTCCACCTTCACAGGTTTTCAAGGAGTAGCAGGAGGATCCGTTTGGCACAGGATGCAGACGGCGCCATTGGGGGTATACCAGAGGCTGGACTCCAGAGACTTATATTGGCAGTGGCAATGTGAGTGGAGTCTGCTAGTTGGCTAATATTGTTTTGGGTTTTTTTAAACAAGGGCTGGGGGGATTGGGATTCAGTACAGAGGGTGGGGACTGGGATTTAGTACAGAGGGGGGACTGTAATTTAGTATAGAGGGGAGGGGACTGGGATTTAGTACAGAGGGAGGGACTGGGATTTAGTACAGAGGGGACTGGAGTTTGAGTACAGAGGGGGTACTCTGGGATTTAGTACAGAGGGGGACTGGGATTTGGTACAGAGGGAGGGACTGGGATTTAGTACAGAGGGGGGTGGGATTTGTATGGGGGGCTGGGATTTGGTATAGGGGGGCTGGGTTTGGAGTACAGATGGGGGACTGGAGTTTAGTATAGAGGGGACTGGGTGGTATAGAGGCTGGGATTTGGTTACAGAGGGACTGGGATTTAGTACAGGGGGACTGGGATTTTAGTATAGGGGCTGGGATTTGGTATAGGGGAGTGACAGGTAGAGAGAGGGGTGACTAGTGACAGAGTTAGGGAGGGAAGGGGTGACTAGTGACAAAGTGAGGAAGGGGTGACTAGTGACAGAGTGAGGGAGGGAAGGGGGTGACTAGTGACAGTCACCACCTCCTTCACTCTGTCACTAGTCACCCCCTCCCTCACTCTGTCACTAGAGTGAGGGGGTGACTAGTGACAGAGGGAGGGGGTGACAGAGTGAGGGAAGGGGATGACTGGTGACAGAGTGAGGGAGGGGATGACATGTGACAGAGTGAGGGAGGGCGTGACTAGTGACAGAAGGAGGGAGGGAGTAGTGACAGAGGGAGGTGGTGACTAGTGACGGTCTTGCACCTCCTCGCTCACCCAGGCTCACCCCTTCCTTCACTTTGTGCCACTGGTCACCACCTCCCTCACTCTGTCACTAGTCACCCCTTCCTTCCCTCACTCTGCCACTAGTCACCCCTTCCCTCACTCTGTCACTAGTCACCCCCTCACTCTAGTGACAGAGTGAGGGAGTGACAGGTGACAGAGTGAGTGACTAGTGACAGAGTGAGGGAAGGGGTGACTGTCACTAGTCACCCCATCCCTCTGTCACTAGTCACTCCAGCCTAACTCTGTCACTGTGTCACCTGCTCCCTCACTCTGTCACTAATCACCCTCTCTGTCCTTAGTGACAGAGTGAGAGAGGGGGTGACTAGTGACAGAGAGAGGGAAGGGGTGACTGTCACTAGTCACCCCATCCCTCTGTCACTAGTCACTCCCTCCTAACTCTGTCACTGTGTCACCTGCTCCCTCACTCTGTCACTAGTCACCCCTCCCTCACTCTGTCACTAATCACCCCCTCTGTCCTTAGTGACAGAGTGAGAGAGGGGGTGACTAGTGACAGAGTGAGGAAGGGGGTGACATAGTGAGGGAGGGGGTGACTAGTGACATAGTGATAGATGGGGTGACTAGTGACAGAGTGAGGGACGGGGTGACACAGTGACAGAGTGAGGGAGGGAGTGACTAGTGACAGAGAGAGGGATGGGGTGACTAGTGACAGAGTGAGGAAGGGGGTGACTAGGGAGAGAGGGGTGATTAGTGACAGAGTGAGGGAGGGGGTGACTAGTGACAGAGGGAGGGGGTAACACAGTGACAGAGTAAGGGGGTGACTAGTGACAGAGTGAGGGAGCGGGTGACACAGTGACAGAGTTAGGGAGGGAGTAACTAGTGACAGAGAGAGGGATGGGGTGACTAGTGACAGTCACCCCCCCCTCACTCTGTCACCAGTCATCCCCTCACTCTGTCACTAGTCACCCCTTCCCTCCCTCACTCTGCCACTAGTCACCCATTCCCTCACTCTGTCACTAGTCTCCCATTCCCTCCCTCTGTCACTAGTCTCCCCCTCTCCTTCCCTCTGTCACTAGTCTCCCCCTCTCCTTCCCTCTGTCACTAGTCACCCACTCCCTCACTCTGTCACCAGTCACCCCCACTCACTGTGTCTCCCCCTCACTCTGCCACCACTCAACCCCTCCCTCACTCTGCCACCAGGTACCTCCTCACTCTGCCACCTGTCACCTTCTCCCTCACACACTCTGTCACCTGTCACATATGCATTCACACAGACACTATATACAAAAAAGCACATGTAGTCATCCAGGCATGCACAAGTGCATTCACACAGACTCAAATACAAACATGCATTGATACACAGGCCTTCACAATACACACATCCAAAGGAATGCCGTATTATGAATTACATTTAACATTTATTAAAATGCACATATATTTGGCCTTCAAAGGGCCTGGGATCTAATTTTGCCCGGGGGCCCCAAAGGCTCTCAGTCCGCCCCTGACTAGTGGTTAGGAAGGCCACTAGAGGCGAGAAACAATTACTGGATTTAAAGTAACAGAAATAAACTAACATAAAACTAACATAAAAAATTACTAGAACATGGACAAGCTCCTTGGTAGACTAGAGACTAGACTAGAGACTAGTTTATAAATGTCTCCAGACATGCAAGATGGCATTAAATTCTTAAAATACATGATTAAGCAAAAAAGGTGTATTTTAAAACATATCATATATTATAAGTTTGTCAGACTCCACAATGTATAATATTTTATAATATTATTTTTACATTTTATTATTGCACCTTTGAACTTCATGTACGTGACACATGTCATTGTAATATAAGGACTTTCCAGCCTGGTACTGTTAATATCTATTTAATAAAGTGTTCTGTTTTGGAGTTGTTGTTTTTTTGGAAAGTTTATATATATAAAATAAAGGCTCTTGTAGGTTTTTTCAGTGTGATAGAGCGTGTACAGTGTGAATTCATGATTTACAGCTAAGTTTCCCATTGCCTGTTAAAGGATCATTAAATGGGTAAAAGACCACTATAGGCACCCAGACCACTTCAACTTAATGAAGTGGTCTGGGTGCCAGGTCCAGCTAGGGTTAACCCTGTCTGCTGTAAACATAGCAGTTTCAAAGAAACTGCTATGTGTACCTGTGGGTTAATCCAGCCTCCAGTGGTTGTCTCATTGATTTTCACAGTGAGAAGACGCCAGCGTCCATTGGAAAGCATTGGAAATGCTTTCCTATGAGACTGGCGGAATACACATGCGGCTCTTGCCGCGCATGTGCATTCAGCCAGGGACATCAGAAGAGGGAGGAGAGTTCCAGCGCTGAGGGAGCCCGGCACTGGAAAAAAGGTAAGGGATTAACCCCTTCCTCCCCCTTCAGCGCCACGGGAATGGGACCCTGAGGGTGAGGGCACCCTCAGGGTACTATAGTGCCAGGAAAATGAGTTTGTTTTCCTGGCGCTATAGAGGTCCTTTAAAACCATCATCTAGCTCCCTGGGCCCCTCATGCATTCATAAATATAGCAAAATCTTACTGTATTCAAACCTGAAGCTGTAGATCTGCATGCTGTTTGCCTAAAAAAAAAAACAAGCAATCTGCTGACATCATCAGAAGTGGTAGCCTGATCCAATCGCAATGCTTCCCCATAGGATTGGCTGAGACTGACAAAGAGGCAGATCAGGGGCAGAGCCAGCATGATTCAAACACAGCCCTGGCCAATCAGCATCTCCTCATAGAGATTAATTGAATCAATTAATCTCTATGAGGAAAGTTCAGTGTCTGCATGCAGAGGGAGGAGACACTGAATATTTGGATGCATTTTAGGCAGCCATGACCCAGGAAGGATCTCTAACAGCCATCTCAGGAGTGGCCAGTGAAGTTATCACTAGGCTGTAATGTAAACACTGCATTTTCTCTGAAAAGACAGTGTTTACAGCAAAAAGCCTGAAGGTAATGATTCTACTCACCATAACAAAATCAATAAGCTGTAGTTATTCTGGTGACTATAGTGTCCCTTTAATGAATAAAAAAACTATTTCTCCGTAATCATCATATTTCCAAATCCATGATTGATTCAGTCAACTGATTAATTTGTGGACCTACCAGGTGTTCAGTGGTCCAGTTTACCTCCATGGTAGAAGTGATGTGTATAGCCAATTTAATGGAACTGTATCATTTAAATTTCCGGTCTATAAAACTAGGAGCCACACATGAAAATAGAGTCCTCGCTAAAAGAGACAGACCCAGAAACATGAAAAGATGTTGAAAACAACAGACAATCATCAAGATATGGACACATAAAGGAAGTTTAGAATGGAACAGGGTAGTAATGGTAATCCAGAGAGAGTACATTTAAATGTAAAGATAAATGCATGCCATATATCAGATGACCTCTACCAAGCAATGCTGTAAACGGTGATCTGTCTGTTCTATAATATTAGGCAAAGCAAAGCCAGATCTACCAATGCATGATATGTTCAGCATTGTTTACCTTTTAAACACAGAAATTTTACTGGCTGAGAATGTCAGTTCATTGCTCTCAGCCAATGCACAATCAGGCTGTGCTAAGACAGAGGTATCCCAACTCTCTGACTGAAACCGTAGAGGCGGGGAGCAGAGCAGTGTTCAACAATTTCAACTGAACTTCGTGGAAACTAAATGTCTTTAAAATGTATGGAGTATTTTCCTAACATCTGGTTCTAGTCTTGGAGGAACAGGAAGATGCCCTGAAATTTGCGGTGCACCTGACCCTCACCAACCACCCATAGGTGGAACTTTTACCAAATTATAAAAAAAAAACTTGTTATGCTATACACACCAAAGATCTTTTAAGCTGGGTTGACAGAGGTATAAATGTAGGACATCTGACTGTCACTAAATGGTGTTAGTGCGAAATCTAGGCATCACATTACTTTTTGTAATGTCTATTTAGAAGCAGAAGGAATGCTCATCTAATTTTATATATAGTTAAAAAATGAAATAATGTATTCATCAGAATGAGTGGAACAACAAACTTCTCTGTATTACACACTAATTTATCCACCTTGAATTTGACAGTACATTTTTTGGTTATCTCTGCTGCTAACTGTTTATAACTATAGAACAACTTATACACTGCAACATGTTTTATCTTTGGAGAATACACAACAGGTAAGCTGTAAATTGGCATTTAACTGTGACTCCTAGCCCACGCTTTGTACTATGCTTTCGGCTTAATTCTTTTACATTATGAATAAAAAAAGTCATAAAATATTTACAGTTTTCTGTCAACCTGACTTATTTAGAACACTGAGGATAATTGTTTCAATTGGTGGAATGATGAATATTATTTACTTGACGTTTATGGAAAAGAATGTTAAATACAGTTAATTAGTTGAAGTTTATTGTGAAGACCATACGCTGCTGTAAATTTTGCCATTAAACTATTGTTCGACAACAACTAATCTTAAATGGAAAGTATGAGGTAATGTTTGCGGCAAAAGTTTAGTTTATTCGAAAGTATAATTAAGTAAAAAAATAAATGAACTACAAAAAAGATAAACTTCCAAAGAAATCAAATATTTTGGGATTTTAGATAAAATTATTTGTTGTTTTTTTCATGGTCTTTTCACATCTTAAGTTAAGAATCCAGTGTTAGACTCTGAAATATTACAGAGGGATCTATTCAGATTGGGCTAACTTGCTATCTAGTTAAGCACAAAAAAACCTTGAACATTTACTATTTTTATTTGTAACTTATTAATACTAGAACAAGAGATTAGCATGTTGAAATATTTTCTTACACCATAATGTACACGTATGCACAAAACCTACACAATTGTTAAACTCTATCACATGGTAATCCCCATTAATGTTATGTGTTTGTTAGACCCCTCCCACTTCATTGTGTAATACAAAGAAGTTCTGTGTTTTTCGGGTATAAATTTGCAGCACATATTTTGGAAGAACGTTTGAGAAGTATACAAGGAATAGTGGAGTGATCGGTATAAGCCTTGAATGTCCCCTGAAAATATTTACATTTAAACACAAAAAATATTCTGGGGGCACATCAGAGGTCATCACTTTCTATCTAGTAAGATATTCTTCCTGAATGACACTTGTCAAGGTTGCCCTCTTTCCCCTCTCCTATCCATTGATATCTTTGGTCCCTTTTGCAGACATGATAAAGAGCAATTGGAATGTTTCAGAGATGTGCATGATCACTTAATTTAATTAATCCTTAGCAAGTCCCACTTGCAATGGTCAATGAACCACATTTAATAACAGGACGTCAACATGACTTCAACCCTGAATATATGTGTCTTAGTGGAAGATATTACAGATAGCAATTGTGAAATGTAATCTTGCTTACTTCTTTTTTCTTTCAGCACCTTTGATAGCTGCTCTAACCCATATCTGATATATTTAGTCCTCGTAGCTTTGCTATCCTTGTTGGCCTTGCTATCCTCACTTAAGCTATATTTCTATGTTTTTATAGATATATTTCTAAAGGACAACTGTCCTCTTTTCCCTCACTCAGCTTTTTCAAAAGTTTGCTTTCCCTATTGGTTTTTGAAAAGCTTGCTTTCACTATTTTTCAAAAGCTTGCTTTTCCTATTGATGTCTCATCTTGTATCTGTCATTAAAGGAACACTACAGTCACCAAAACAACTTTAGCTTAATGTAGCAGTTTTGGTGTATATATCATACACCTGCAGTCTCACAGCTCAATTCTCTGCCATTATGCAGTTAAATCACTTTTTTTTTATACAGCTCTTATTACAACTCCCTGCATGGGTCTTCCACAGTCATCGTAAAGACTTCCTCTACAGAGTCAGCTAATGTTTACACTTTATTGCACAGTCTATTTATCTAGAATTTCTTTTTTCCTGCTCTGTTAATAGCCTTCTAGAGCCTGCAGGAACCTCCTGTGTGTGATTAAATTGCAATTAACAGAGCAGGAAATAAAAACGTCAGCATGTTAACATCTGATTGAAAATGAAACCATTTTTTTCATGCAGGCTGTGCGAGTCACAAAAGTGATTTAACTCCTAAATGGCAGAGAATTTAGCAGTGAGACTGCAGGGGCATTATCTATACACCCAAAATAAGATGGCTTTACTGTATGAGGTATAAACTATGCCATGAGATATTAGAAAACATGACTAAATGGATAGAATTAAACAAAATAGAAATAAACTGAGCTTAAGGATGTCCCTGGAAAAAAACAAACTACTGTATGAAAAAATTTGGGTTTCTACTGTAAGATATAAAATAAATAAAGGAACCCCTCACTAATGAAAGATTAAAAATGCATTGATTCTGATGGGGATTTTCAAGTCTATTGATGTCCTCATGCAAAGCATGAGGATGTCCACCATCATTTTATGGAGTTAAACCCCGTGAAAGGCCAGAAAGCATTGCAGTTTCTCGTGCTTTTCATTGCAGGGAAAAGGGGACAGGGACACGGCACCCAGACCCCTTCAATGAGATGAAGTGATCTGGGTGTCTGTAGTGTCCCTTTAATCACTAGAAAAAAAAGAAAAGTTAGCGGACACTGCAATCTTTGGAGTTTTAAATAGCAACACGGAATTATAGACAGTTACTAACCAAACTGAAAATGTATTCAGATTGTCATGAAGGGATCTTCGCCTTATATAATGATACATATTTAATGAGTTTGTATGAATTATTTAGCTTGATTATTGCAAGGTACTCCAAGACATAATTAGCAACATGTATTTTTCCATCTGCTTTAACGATACTTACAACCCCAGACACTACTTAAAGGAAAAACAAAGCATAAAAATAATTTACTTTATGTTTGTTTATTTTAAAACTCTGTACCAGGAATATCTATTCTAAGCTTGAAGGTTTTTTTTTTTTAATTCTCTTCCACCCAATGGAAAATGTTGGGCAACAACAGCTGGAGACCCAGGTTGGACTATACAGACCATTTTTTTTTTGTTTTGTTAACAAGGCTCATTAACAGAACCTGTGCAGTAATAAGATGATTATATAGAGAGAGGCAGACAGACAGGAAGACCCATTTATTTCTCAATTACTTGGTGTGTTCGTCAGTGATACAAGGAATATGAAAAGCACCTGCATTTCACAGCCATATTTTTTATGTGATTTTACTAAAAGTTCACATGGAGGACTGAAACATTGAACCAATATAATTTTTGTAAGTTGTATCAAGAAATCTATAATTTTATCGTTTTCTATTTAAATTAGGAAGAAGATTTAGGGAAGATGTCTGCTTATGGGAAGGAGATATAATAAAGAGTTTTTATGTTAATTTGGAATTATTGGCAAATTGGGTATCCCCCTGGTAGTGAACATATCTGGGTTTTTATTATTATTATTTTATTATTTATATAGCGCCATCACATTTCGTAGCGCTGTACAATGGGTGGACTAACAGACATGTAATTTTAACTAGACAATTGGACGTACAGGAACAGAGAGGTGGAGGGCCCTGCTCAATGAGCTTACATTCTAAAGGGAGTGTGTATAGTGACACAAATGTTAAAAGTAGGGGTACAGAGTAGGTTGTTAGAAAAATATTCATTGAGGGCTTAGTAGGTAATTTTTGACAGTTGCAAGAGAGGAGTCATGGGGGATTGGGGAGAAAAACCTGCTAACAGTTTAATTGATATGCTTTCTTGAAGAAGTGAGTTTTCATTGATTTTTTGAATGAGTGGAGACTGGGTGAAAGTCTTACGGAGAAGTGAGTTCCACAGAAGAGGTGCTTGGAGGCGAGCTTTAGAGGTGGGCATAAGGACAGAGGATATACGTAGGTCTTTGGCAGAGCGTAGGGGCCTCAACGGAACATACTTGTGTATAAGGGAGGATAGGTAGGTTTGGAGCAGCATTATGTAGGGACTTGTGAGCAAGCACCAAAATTTTAAATTGAGCCCTATATCTAACTGGAAGCCAATGCAGGGACTGACAGAGCGGGGAGGCTTGGGAGGTGCGTGGGAGGTGCGAGTGGACAGGAAAATGAGCCTTGCCGCTGCATTCATTATAGATTGCAGTAGTCACAGAGGACAGGGCGGACACTCTGTTGTTTTCCAGACTGCACCACACTATACGCGTTGAGCTCTCTCATGAGTTATCACGAGTCATGAGGTCCCAATGATTATTTATTATAATCCATCACCCCATGCCATTTTATTACAGTAATTCAGGTTGACTGTACATCATTTGAATTTTAGATCACACATGGGCAGGGCTTCCCTGTCCACAAAGGGTGCACGTCAACCCAGCACATATGCACACAAGGATGATTGGCTATCCAAGCATTAAGTAATACCTCATCGCCCTGAATTATCTGTGCGCAGTGAGTGTGGTTAACTTGCACTGCACTGTCCCTGACACTGGGTGGCAGCATTGGGCTCTCGGGTGATCGGGAAGACTAAGGGCATAGCATACGTCGCACCATATGACTTAGTAGGTCTGCGTTGGTAACTATCAATAATAAAGACAATTTTTGCTTCTACTGATTTCTCAAAGTCTAGACAACTGGAAGAAAAATGATTTTTTTTATAATTATAAAAAGGGAGAAAATCCTAATTGAATTAGAAAAATCAATAAAATTATAATGTAAACAGGAATGTATTTTAAAGAAGAATTTTTTTTTTTTTTTAAATGCAATCTAAATCTTATTGACCTTAATTATTCATATGACCGGAGTACACATCCTGTTCTCCATTTGCTTTTGACCTTTTGCACTTTAAATAAATGCCAGAAACATTAAGTTAAGTAATTAAGTAACAATACAGTATTTGTGAATATTTTACTGGTTTATCAGAAATACAGTTCTGCAGTTATGTTCCTCTGTAAAGCAATAAAAGGAGACCTTTCACGCATGTGATATATGTTCTGCTCAGTGACATTTACCATTAGAAAGAGCTTGGAATCTGTCTTCAACTAAATGTTAATGCTAGCGACAGACACAGTCTATATTTATTACTGTTACTTTCGTTTCTCATTTATATAAGGAAAACAATTTGCCGATTAAATATCACCAATAAATGTTATTTCCATGTCAAATGTAAGATTTATTTTCTTTTTAAAAATAGACAAATAAAGTACAAAACATATAGTGCAAAGTCAGATATGTAGCAATGTACAACAGTAATTTCGTCCTTCGGTCTACAGAAGAATAGCACTCAAGGGTCTCAATGAAAACAATAACCTGTATTATTAAAGGACCATTATAGTGTCAGTATCACAAACATGTATTCCTGACACTATAGTGATAAAATAACTATTTAGGTTGCTTGACCCCTCTCTTTGTAGTAAAAAGGTGATTTAACTCACCTTTTCACCCACGCCACCGTTGACCCCGCTTTCATGTTTTGGGCCAGCTTTCATGGCTGAGATCAACCCATTGGAAAGCATTGGGAGGCTATTGTGCATGAGCGTCAAAACAATGCACTGCGCCAATCAGCATTTCCTCATTGGCTCAATGCATCTCTATGGGTAATGTTCAGTGTTTCCATGTGTTTCAGAGCATGGAGACGCTGACTCTAGTGCTGCACATTGTGCAACGACACAGAGAGCATATCTAGTGGCCGTCTGAGTGACTGCCAGAGGTGTTACTAAGCAGCAATGTTGACGTTAACCATTGTGCCAAGAATTAGAAACCTCCTAATGGGTATATAGGGATTCAAGTTCCTCAAAGTTAGATCATTGGTTAAAGTAGGGCTCAAGATTCCAAGTTCTGCGCTGATAGTCAGGTATACAAGTTATTTGCCACTGCGCATCTGGAGTGACCATGGCACAATAACCAGGGGTGAATTTCTACTTGCCAGGGTTAATTTTCCCTCTCCAATGGCTACTGGGCAAGGGGAAGTTTTAAGCCCTGGGATAACGCAATTTAAAAAATGATGGACTTTGGATTTTTCATGTTGTTTGTGTCTTTGTTGCATCATTATCCTCATTGGTTTTGATCGACATCCTCTCCTTATTCTCAACCTTTATTATGATCTTGCTGGAATTGTTGTTCATAAAACAGCCACCTGATTTCTACAAATTGTTGGAGGGAACGTCACCTATGCAGTAACTGACAAACTTGTATAGTTTACTCCCACTAGAGCCAGTTCAAGGTTTATTTATGGGGTGCGTGAAGTTGGTGAATATAGTTTTATGTTATATAAATGAGGCTATGATATTAATTTTATCTTTCAAACCATACAGGCAAGATTATTGTCTCTCTACATTGCATATTGAAAGATATTCGTCTAAGGCAAAGTAAAGGTTTTTTTACTGTAAGAACAATCAGGATGTGGAATTCTCTGCCTGAAGAAGTGGTTTTATCAGAGTGCATACAGATGTTCAAACAGCTACTAGATGCATACTTGCAAAAACAGAATATTCAAGGATATAATCTTTCAATGTAGGGTAATAACTGCTTGATCCAAGGATAAATCTGACTGCCATTCTGGGGTCAAGAAGGAATTTTTTTCCTAGCTTGTTGCAAAATTGTGCTTCAAACTGGGTTTTTTTGCGTTCTTTTGGATCAACAGCAAAAAACAAATGTGAGGAAGGCTGAACTTGATGGACACAAGTCTCTTTCCAGCTATGTAACTATGTAACTAACTATGTAATATGTAACTATGTAACTTTGTAACTATGTAACTATGTAATATGGCCTCAATAAAAATAGTTGAATACAATAAAACCTGAAACTACTCTGCATGAGGGATTGTTTGGTAAAACTATAGACTAATGCTAAAAATCTGAGAATATTGTCAGCTATGGTAATAATTAAGAAGGACATCTAAAATAAATTACATGGTTTCTAATTAAATATGCCACTAAACTAAAAAAGGCCAAGAACTGTTCATGCAAAGTAATGACCAACATGACAAATGTAAGAATTAAAATGAAAATGAGACATTTGAAAGTTAATTGAAAGGCTCAATGAATCGTACAATGGACTTATTCAAATTTTACAAATGGGTGACCTTTAGCATTATTCCCTTGTCTTCTTTTACATCCTCGTATCTAAATACGGTAGACCCTGTCTACTCCTTTATTTCCGTCATTCTAGCATTTCTATATCCTGATAAATTATTTTGTATACTCATACATAACTGTTTATTCACTAAATTGCAGGTCTGGTTGAGAGCCAGCTTACAAAGTTTACACAGAAATAACTAACCTGAAAAAAATCTAATATTCTGAAAATGTCATTAAATTTTATCTATGATTTAAAGGTCTGTACTACTCACCACAGCTCACTATTTAGTGCACGACAGCAAGACTAGACCATATGCACATGACATTTAACTTACGGTGACAACTCAATAAAAATAATAATAATAATGAAATCTTATTGGAATACACACAGGAACACCATAAACTGGGGGGTGGGAAAAACAATACTTAAAACAAAATATCTCTCCTGCCTGCAGAAACCAATCATGCAAATCTACCTGAATATGCAAATTAATAAGCCTTGCAACTCAGGTAGTGCATATAGCTGTTTCAACCAACAGATGGCACTATACAGGCTCCATAGCCAAATCCACCTAGTTGGTAGCAAGCATCAGCAGGACAGGAGAGCACACAAAACATTTAACAATACACAAATACATATACACACCCTGAATCAATAATTAAACAGTGTGCTACATAGGGTCCTACATAGGGTGTTTCCCTGAATCTTAGCACAAATTAGAGATGATTTTTCAATGTTTTATTTAATGACATTGCTTGAACGCACATAGTTGCACTGCATGTACATAAGAAGATTAATAAGCTGACTTTCAATCACAGTTTATGCAATCAGTATGTAATTTCTATTGAAACAAGATCTGTTATTTTTGCATATACAGTTGCAAGAAAAAGTATGTGAACCCTTTGGAATGATATGGATTTCTGCACAAATTAGTCATAAAATGTGATCTGATCATCATCTAAGTCACAACAATAGACAATCACAGTTTGCTTAAACTAATAACACACAAAGAATGAAATGTTGCCATGTTTTTATTGAACACACCATGTAAACATTCACAGTGCAGGTGGAAAAAGTATGTGAACCCCTAGACTAATGACATCTCCAAGAGCTAATTGGAGTGAGATGTCAGCCAACTGGAGTCCAATCAATGAGATGAGATTGGAGGTGTTGGTTACAGCTGACCTGCCATATAAAAAACACACACCAGTTCTGGGTTTGCTTTCCACAAGAAGCATTGCCTGATGTAAATGATGCCTCGCACAAAGGAGCTCTCAGAATACCTATGAATAAGAATTGTTGACTTGCATAAAGCTGGAAAGGGTTATAAACGTTCTAATAGTTCTATTAGATTGGGCAATGTTTAAAACTATATATCAGATTCAGAACATATTTGAATTCTAGAAATATGATATGTGTATATGATGTAAAAGAGTATAAGAATATGTATTATTCCGCGTCAAATACTTTTACTCCATTCTTATATTGCATTCAAAATAGATAATTAATCTGCTATTACTTAATGTGTTGACAAGTCATATTTTTATTTTGACACAAGAAGAACTCTAAGCTACAGCTTGACAACCAGTTGAGACTTTTTTTATTCGCCGATTCGAATGTAATTTTATATACTTTAATAATGCATAATAATAAATCACAACATATTGTTCTTGTTGTCGTGACCTCTTCCACATTATTCTTCTATAGTGTACTTTTTGTGTTGTCGACAATGCCTTACTATGATTGAAACATGGTTTTATTTGACTTATAAATAAAATCCAGTTACACTTATTCTAGTATCTAAATACTGGAGGGATACGATAATCACGGTTTGCAATTATTATTGGTCTTGCTCCGTACTCAGATGATTAATCTGTTTAGTTCCGTGTACCTCTACTTTGAGTCTTGTGCTATTCACTGGCACACCTTTTTGTAAGTGTCTAAAAATTGTAAGATATCCTAAACAAGTTATTACACGATGTCATCCCATCACACTGTAGCTGTTTTTTGATTGAAAGTAACATAAGACAGATGTCTCCGAGACCTTTAACCCCTTAAGAACCAAACGTCTGGATTAAAAGGGAATCATGACATGTCACACATGTCCTCTGTCCTTAAGGGGTTAAACTGATGGCATATTTTACTTGTTTTCTGGAAGGTTACTTCACATTCGGGGGCTCTGTAGGAGAAGATGTCTTGATGTCTTGGTTTATATTGTGTGATATCACGTATAGCACATGAGTAAACTTACCCCAAGCTTGCAAGGATTAAAACACAAACTGCCTTCACGTTTTCCAGGATTAAAGAATGTGGATATGTCATTCTGTGTAGAATTAGGGGACTTGTAAAACTGTGTCATAAAAATGCTGCTGGTGTATGTGAGTCTGACAAACAACCTCAGTTCTCCTAAGTAGGCCAGTGTCATAAATGGTAATAGCCCCCAATTATGGGCTTGTTGCAGTAGTTGTCATTAAAATTTAACAAGTAGCTATTAAAAAGTACTAAATTATTTCTTTGGTCAAGACTTACACTTGACATCTGTACATTACTCATATGTGCCTTGACAGATATCAACTACCACATAGAATTTACCATTTTGCAAAGTGCATTAATAAAATGCGCGTTTTACAACTGATTTGCCTTAGCGACACCATCAAATGCTTTCAAAGGTTTTCCCATAATGTGCAGTCATCTGAGCAAGCTGTCCTTAGTGTTTTCATTTAGTTGCCAAACTGTACAGGTATTTATTGCAAACAAATATGACATGCTTGTAGATAGACTCAAGAGGTTAAAGTGACACTCCATTGCCCAAATTAAAAATATATATATATATATATCACAGTTTAGTAGATATACTTCAAATGAAAACATACATATATACATTTAAATATGCATGATTTTCATTGGGGCTACATCTAAAAACAGTTTGCAACAGTTGCAGATCGCTTGTCTTTCTGTGGCTTTCTTTGGAAGGCAGGTGCTTAAAACATTTGCTGCCTCTTGAGTTTAGCTCAACTGAATTCTAAATTAAACAGAATGTGTAATTAAGGAAGTGTAAACATTAGATCTTACTTTACAGGAACTGTTTAGGAAGGCTGTGCAAATCACATGAATGGAGGTGTGACAGGACTGTATAAACAAAGTGATTTAACTCCTAAACAGCAGAGAATTGAGCTGTGAGACTACAGTGATGTGATCTATACACCCAGGGCCGTCTTTACCGCGGGGCAAATGGGGCAGCTGCCCCGGGCCCAGTTACTCCTGAGGGGCCCGAAGCAGCTGCACCGTGGGCCCCGCTTGCCTCAAGCATTTCTCCCACTCGCCGGTGCAGCTGCACACTAAGGAGGCCCACCGGGTGGCCCATGCACTAAGGGCCACCCGGTGGGCTTCTGTCAGCAGGGGCCCGGTCTTGCGCTCTGGCGCTTTAAGAGCGCGACCGGGCCCTCTTGCTTTTTGGCAGCCGGCTGGGAGGAAGTGACGGCTGCGCGTCACTTCCTCCCATAAAGAGAGGAGCCGCACGGGAGGAGGAAGAGGCAGAGCAGAGGGGGTCTGGGCCGAGCTAGCCAGACCCCAACTCCCAGCAGCTTCAGCCACCCTCCAAGGTATGAAACTGGAGGGTGGGTAAAATAGTGTAAATTTTGTGTGTATGTGTCAGTGTGTCTGTCAGTGTGTCTGTCATTATGCCTGTCAGTGTGTCTGTCAGTGTGTCTGTCAGTGTGTCTGTCAGTATGCCTGTCAGTATGTCTGTCAGTATGCCTGTCAGTGTGCCTGTCAGTGTGTCTGTCAGTGTGTCTGTCAGTATGCCTGTCAGTGTGTCTGTCAGTGTGTCTGTCTGTATGTCTGTCAGTGTGCCTGTCAGTGTGCCTGTCAGTGTGTCTGTCAGTGTGTCTGTCAGTATGTCTGTCAGTGTGTCTGTCAGTGTGTCTGTCAGTGTGTGTGTCAGTATGCCTGTCAGTATGTCAGTATGTCTGTCAATATGTCTGTCAGTGTGTCTGTCAGTGTGTCTGTCAGTATGTCTGTCAGTGTGTCTGTCAGTGTGTCTGTCAGTGTGTCCGTCAGTGTGTCTGTCAGTGTGTCCGTCAGTATGCCTGTCAGTATGCCTGTCAGTATGCCTGTCAGTGTGTCTGTCAGTATGTCTGTCAGTGTGTCTGTCAGTGTGTCTGTCAGTGTGTCTGTCAGTGTGTCTGTCAGTATGTCTGTCAGTGTGTCTGTCAGTATGTCTGTCAGTATGTCTGTCAGTGTGTCTGTCAGTGTGTCTGTCAGTGTGTCTGTCAGTATGCCTGTCAGTGTGTGTGTCAGTGTGTGTCTGTCAGTATGCCTGTCACTGTATGTCAGTGTGTGTGTCAGTATGCCTGTCAGTGTATGTGTCAGTATGTGTGCCAGTATGCCTGTCAGTGTGTCTGTCAGTGTGCCTGTCAGTGTGTCTGTCAGTATGTCTGTCAGTGTGTCTGTCAGTATGCATGTCAGTATGTCTGTCAGTGTGTCTGTCAGTGTGTCTGTCAGTATGCCTGTCAGTATGTCTGTCAGTGTGTCTGTCAGTGTGTCTGTCAGTGTGTCCGTCAGTGTGTCCGTCAGTGTGTCTGTCAGTATGCCTGTCAGTATGTCTGTCAGTGTGTCTGTCAGTGTGTCTGTCAGTGTGTCTGTCAGTATGCCTGTCAGTATGTCTGTCAGTATGTCTGTCAGTGTGTCTGTCAGTCAGTGTGCTGTCTGTCAGTGTGTCTGTCAGTATGCCTGTCAGTATGCCTGTCGTGTATGTGTCAGTATGCCTGTCAGTATGCCTGTCAGTGTATGTGTCAGTGTATGTGTCAGTGTCATGTGTCAGTATGCCTGTCAGTGTGTGTGTGTCAGTATGCCTGTCAGTGTATGTCAGTGTGTATGTCAGTATGCCTGTCACTGTATGTCAGTGTGTGTGTCAGTATGCCTGTCAGTGTATGTGTCAGTATGTGTGCCAGTATGCCTGTCAGTGTGTCTGTCAGTGTGTCTGTCAGTGTGTCTGTCAGTATGCCTGTCAGTGTGTCTGTCAGTGTGTCTGTCAGTATGCCTGTCAGTGTGTCTGTCAGTATGTCTGTCAGTGTGTCTGTCAGTATGCCTGTCAGTGTATGTCAGTATGCCTGTCAGTGTATGTGTCAGTATGTGTGTCAGTATGCCTGTCAGTGTATGTGTCAGTATGCCTGTCAGTGTATATGTCAGTATGCCTGTCAGTGTATGTGTCAGTGTATATGTCAGTATGCCTGTCAGTGTATGTGTCAGTATGTGTGTCAGCATGCCTGTCAGTCTGTCAGTTTGTGTCAGTATGCCTTTCAGTGTGTGTCAATGTGTCTCTCAGTTTTTGTGTCTGTGTAAGTATGTCTGTCTCTATGTGTCTGTATATCTGTGTGTGTATCTATATGTTGTCATTGTGTGTGTATCTGTATGAAGTCTGTGTGTGTATCTGCCAGTGTGTCAGGTGTGTATATGTGTGTCTGTGTAACTGCATGTGTGTCAGTGTTTGAATCTTTTTGTATGTCAGGATGTGTATTGGTGTGTCTGTATGTGAGTCAGTGTGTATCTGTATGTTGTCTTTGTGTGTTTCGCTGTATCTGTATGTTATGTTATTAGTATGTGTGTCTGTTTATCTGAATGTGTGTCAGGTTGTGTATCTATGTGTTAGTGTGTGTATATCTACTTGTGTGTTTGTGTGTGTATATGTGCATACATCTCAACATTCACACGCTAACACTACACACAAATACACCCCTGCATTAAAGCTTCAGCACTACATACAAATACACGTCTGTGTTAAACACCAACATTATATGTATACACACCCCTGCATTCAAAAACCAACACTACACATAAATACATGCTTACATTCAAACACCAACACCACATACAAACATATTCCGTACAAAAACCTGTTTACATTGAAACACACAAAAACTTCTTAGTGTTAAATACAAACCTGCAAACATGGGTAAATGGTAGAGCCCCAGCTATCAAGGTATTGCTGGAGTTGCACGACAGATGGGGATCTACCTTTTAAACATCCTTGCAATAGGGACGCCCCAAAAAATATTCTTGCACCTCTCTTCTTTAGGTTGACACTGTATTAAGGGTGATAATGTGATTGCACGCCTGGGGAGGGTGTACAGGGTCCAGGGGGCCCAAACAAATGCTTTGCCCATGGTCCAATCAATATTAAAGACGGCCCTGGGATAGACAAACAGTTCAATGTACTATTTGATGATTACACTGCCATACTGCTAAAATAAATTGCACAAGGAAATTAATAAAAATATCACTGAAATTTACTAAGCTGGCTTCTGAATCTAGTTCAGTTTAGTCAGCAGATATATTGTCCATCCCGGCATATGTGCAAACACTGCGCTACCACAGTAAATAGACAGTCTGTTTCTTTAGTTTTCATTATTTAGAACTGGTATGTCTAACCCACGGCCCATGGGCCGCATTTGGCCCTGAACTGCTTGTATTGTGGCCTGGTTGCCATTTATGTTGCCAGGCGGCGAAGGAGGCAGGTAGCCCATTACTTACTGTGCTCTTTCTGCACTGCTCCCTCACACACCCTGCAGTGAGCTGGCAGCTGGGATATCATGTCATCCTGGCATCGACATCACTAGTGGACACGCAGTGGAACCTGTGCAGGAAGAGCACCGTGATCCCATCAAAGCCGCCACCACTGGCCACCAGGAAAAGGGTCCATTCTAGACTTCCTCGAGCAAGGTAGGGTGGCTGGGTGGACCTTTTAATTACTATATGTGTGTATATGAATGCAATTTTTGTGTCTGTATGACAGTAATTATGCGTGCATGTGATTGTGTTTGTGTATGACTGTTATTATGTGTGTGTATGTGCGTGTGTGTGTATGTATGTTTGTAATTGTGTGTACAGTTCTGTAATTGTATGTGTATGTGGGTCTGTGATTGTGTGTGCATGTATGTCTGTGACTGTGTATATCTGTGATTGTATGTGTGTATATGTATATATATGTGGTTATGTGTATATGTAAATATATATGTTTGTGTTTAGTAGTTCACTCCCTAATTTGTTATCCTTAAATATGGCAATCCCACATAAGGATAACAAATAAGGGAGTTATCTACTAAACCAATGAAGGGCTTTGGAAGTTTTATTATTTAAATTACCGTATTTTTCCATGTATAAAACTATTTTTTTCAAAAAAAAATTTAGTCTAAAATTAGGGGTCGTCTTATACACAGAATGTTACTGCAGGGGTTAAAAAAAATCCAAAACGTATGCGGGGGGCCTAAGATGGCGCCTGCTGCATTTCAGTGTGCCACGGCCCACACACATACCTGGCCTCTCTCTTGCTGATTGTCCAGATATAGACACACTAACACATTCACTAACAGACACATACACACACACACACACAGTAACACACTCCCTAACAGACACATAGACACACTAACAGACACATAGACACACTAACAGACACACACACACTAACCTACCTTTGGGAGTGCTGGGGTGGATTCTCGCTTTCCCTGGTGTGAACTGGGGCTGCTGGGCGGTCACTGCAGTCGACAAGGGAGGAACTGATCCTCCTGTTCGGCTCACTCGCGCACCGGGTTTGTGATGCTGGTGCCGGAGTGACGTAATTTTCCGTCTCCGGCATCACTGCAGTGCACTGAGGGAGCTGAGCAGAAGGATCAGTGCTCCCTCGCCGCCTGCCCTGAAAGTGCAGCCGCAGCCAGCCTTGGGGGGCCCTGAGGTGGCCAGCCGGCCACCTCCTGGGCCCTGCAGGACAAGAGGCTGGCAAGGCATTTGCCAGGGCGATTAGGGGGTGGCTTTTTTTGCCGCCCCCAGAAAGTGCCGCCCAAGGCAAATGCCTTGTCAGCCTCGCAGTAAATACACCATTGTAGTCCACCCACTGTAAAGCACTGTGGAATTTGTTGGCGCTACATAAATGATAGTAATGCAAAAAAAATCATTTTTATCACAAGCTTTGAAACGGACAAAAAAAGTGGCACTATATACCATGTGAAATACCCTGGAATGTCTACTTTCACAAATGGTAGGCCTTTGTGGGTCATTTCAACAGTCAAACTGCTATAACGCTCCAAAATGTGACGTTCAATCCATGTATAAAAAAATACTAAGTGTAAAAACTTAAATGGCCCGGTCTCTTATATGGCGCTGTAACTTCACAGGATAGTGGCAATGTTACACTGGGGGTAGCTGAACACAATATTGGGTTTTTTACACACCGGCTTTACAAAATACATGTTAAAAAAACCTTGTAGGGGGCGTGGTCTGACTGTCGATGAGACCAGACGTGTTCTTCTAGAGCTCCGTTCCACCGGCGCCTAAAGCTATAAACAGCGACCAAAATAGTAGAATTTTTTGCCCTCACATACCCTACTATGGATAGAAGACCTCCTAAGAAACAGCCCAAGAGGACCACGGAGTCCGGAGGCTCCGTTTTGGACCTTCTCACAGCTTCTCGGCATAGCCGCGCTGACAGCCAAGATGGCGACGGGAGTTCCCCACACGCATCGCCTGGCGCGGATAGAGAGGCCCTCTCTGCGGAACAGAATACCGTTCTAACAAAATTGGCAGAAGTTAGATCTTTCCTCGCGGGGGAGATCGCCAAATCGACGGCGGTACTACAGGCAGATATTTGCGCCCTGGGAGAGCGTACTGCTAAACTGGAGGAACGTGTGGAGGCGACTACACAGGCCCACAATGCCGCTGTCGACAGAGTGAATCGCATGACGGCCCATGTTATTGACGTGGACCTGGCCCTGGAAGATATGGCCAATCGCTCTAGGAGGAATAATGTCCGCCTGAGAGGCTTACCAGAAAGGCCAGAGGAAGACTTACAAGGGCTGCTGATGTCGATCTTCCAGCCCCTCCTTCCACACATTTCGGAGGAACACTGGCATATGGAGAGAGCTCACAGGGCGCTGAAGGCGCAAAGAGCGGAGATCAATACCCCGAGGGATGTCATCATAAACTTCCTATATTATAAAACCAAAGAGGCTTTGATGAAAAAGAGTAGAGAGGGTCCTATCCGACATAATGGAGCCCTTATCTCTTTTTACCAGGATCTGGCCCCTTCGACACTACAGAGGAGAAGGGACTGGCGGCCCATCACTGGGGCTCTGAGAGGGGCAGGTGTGAAATATGCATGGGGCTTCCCCTTTAAATTGATGGTTTTCCGAGATGGCCGGGCGCACATTCTGTCACCGGGGGGAGACCCGAAGCGACTGTTCCAGGGCCTGGGACTACAGCCTCCCCCGGATCTGCCCAACTTGGCGATGGGACCGGAAGAACTGCCGCAGATGCAAGCTGAGTGGCATGGAGTGGGACCGAGAAGCCAACGTTTATCCTAGCGGTATCGTATAACCCTCTTATACCTGCAAGGGATAATTTTTTCCCCCCCTTTTTTCTACATAACTGTGGGCAGCCGAGACTTTTTTCCTTTTGTTGGGCGGGGGATGGGACTGGGGATTCGGAAGCATTTATTGCGCTTGGGCCTTCCCTCTGAGTCGGCTGTTATGTGAACGCCTTTGCCAGGGAGATCGGGGGTTTTTTGTTTTTTGACCCCCGGTTGACCCTCACTTATCCCGCAAGTTAGTTACCATGAGACAATGAGGGCAGTGACGCTGGGGTACAGATGCTGACGCTACTCCCCCTGGATCTGGCCCACTGCATCACATGTGTTTGTTTTTACCCTTGGTTTTTTGGGGAAAGAAGATTGTATATGGAATTTTTACGAATCCGGACTATATAATGTGGTTTTTTTTATGTGACTGTGCCCCGTTGATGGTATTGTTGGGGTTGATTTATGCAGCTCGGGGTCCGCAGGGTGGGTTGCCCGCATATCCTCACACTAGGCGGTACCTCCCCTATTGGAGTTTTTTTTGCCCCATTTTCTCTTCTTTCTCTCTGGTTGGCTCCTTACCCAGTGACCCGAGACCTTCCCCCTAACCAGGGAGTTAAAGCTTAATTTACGACAAAACACAAAATATAAAAATTATTTCTCTAAAAAAAAAAAAAATAAATAAAAAAAAATAAATATATATATATAACAAAAAGAAATAAAAATAATATGTTTTGTATAGGGAGGGGCGGGGTTGACGGGCATAGAATGTGTTACTTGTAGGGGTTCGGAAATCATGGGGTAAGTGGGCGGACTTTCAGTAAAGCATGGTTTAGGCCCACTTTCATGGTAGGGGTGGCAATAGATGCATGTGATGGAATCGGAGGGCTGAAAAATTTTAAAATTTATTTGCGGTTTTCGTCATGTTAGAGGTTTCCCTTTTTTGAAAAGAGGGGTCCCAAACGTTATGCCTTGAGAGGGGAGTTGGGCAGTGATTAGTATTCCTCCCCCCCTGCAACTTCCAAAGGGGATATGAAAATGGAGGGTAGGACATAATGTGAGATGACCACAGGAGGTAGGAAACAAAAAGGGGCAGTATTTTAAACTTGACGAAGCCTTACTTAGTTTTCTCCACTGAAAAAGAAATGGTATACTTATGCACATAACTGTGCACCTGACCGGTGATCCAGCATGTGTAGCTGTTCTCTCCCCCCTGGGATTGTGAGCCCCGGTTTGTGACTTCCGTCGGTGGGCCTAACCCCGGGCGCCCGCGGACCCGCTTTGTTTCTCCTCGGACGGGGGGAGTGGGCCGCGTTCGCCCCGGGGGGGGCTACCATAGCTGGGATAATATGGGTACCGCTGCCTCCTGTGCGGCTGCTTGTCCCCTCCGGCTGGCCCTGTGAGTTTTTCCGGGGGGTCAACCGGAGGGGGTGACCACCCGGCCGGGTGGGCGGCGGCATATTGGGGGAGGGGGAGGGGTTCATCGGTTTCAGCGGGTGGGGGGGGGTGTTGTGGAGGTCAATGTACGTATCTCTCTCTCTTTAGTTCCCTATCTTAGTTTCCAGTTTTTGCCGTAAATATTTATTGATAAGCAGGTTAGATCGCGGTGGCCCCAGACTTATTGGCACACACATTCATCGTGAGGTCTCCCATGGTATGATTGCCGGTAGAGAGCCGTGGAAATGCCGAGCTCATGGTCACCATCCTGGCTCCTCGTGCCAATCATAGGGAGAATGCCAAGATCATGACTCCAATAGGCTTGGCAGGGAGGTAGGATGTTTACCGGGCCAAAGAGATCAATGGTGGACGGGGACTAACGTTGAGTTCCCCGAGTGAGACCGGCACCGGGGCGGGGGGAGGGCAACGAATGGTAGTGGTTATTAAGTGACAAATGAAAAGGGTTTTGCTGATGTAAAGGTCTAAATTTACTATAATAGGCGCCTAATTGGTAGGAGCTCCGTATCCCGATGTTCCTCCCAACGTTGATCGTGGCAGGGAAACGGGACGACGTCCCCACTAATCTCCTGGCGGACAGTAAGACCAGGATCTCAGTGCACCGGACTGTGTTCGGGTGCAGCCTTTTTTTCTATTCTATCTTCTCTCCCCTTTTTTTCTTTCTTCTTTCCCCCCTTTCTCTTCCTAGGGGGGGCTACGGGGTTGGGGGGTTGGCAGTGGGCGTGCTTCAGAGACCCGAAAAAGAGTCTGACAGGACAACGAACGTGAAATTATTATACAGAGCCTTACCTGACTTACCTGATGGAGGTTAAAATCATATCCTTGAATGTTAAGGGATTAAACGCTCCTAAGAAGCGTAGACTCCTATTACGGGAACTAAAACGAATGAACTCGGACATCGCTTTTGTCCAAGAGACCCATTTGCCAGCACAAGCCAAGTTTAGGTTGAAAGATCATACGTATGCAGGCTCTTTTGAAGCCAGGTCCCATTGCAAACGAAACGGCGTAGCGATCCTTATTAGAAGTAGCTGCCCTTTCCGTAAAACGCATTTTGAAGCAGACCCAGAAGGTCGAATGGCTATCGTCTCAGGCGTTCTACATTCACATACGGTCCATTTGATCAACATCTATGCGCCGAATCAGCCAGACCCGTTGTTCTGGGAAGTGCTGCGGGAGAAAATTAGGGGGCTGCCCCATGGAATGATATTTTTAGGGGGCGATTTCAATGCGGCCCCGTGCCCGGCAGTGGACAGGAGTTCGCGGACGGGTGCCCCTAGGTCACAGGGTAGGGGGGGACAGGATCGTCTGCTTAAAGATTTTATAGCCGCCACAGGACTTATAGATGTTTGGAGAGCTCATCATCCGGGTGATAAGGATTACTCTTTTTACTCTGCTCCACACGGAACTTACTCAAGGATAGATCTCTTCTTGACTAACGCAGCAGGCATGTCCCGAACCGTAGGATCCCGGGTAGTCGAAATTTCATGGTCGGACCATGCAGATGTCTCCATTACGCTGGGTAACTTATGTATCGCCTCGCCATGGACATGGAAATTGAACACGTCCCTACTTCAAGACCCAGAGATATTGGAGCAAACCAGGAAAGGAATCATGGAATATTTCGAATTCAACACCACCCCTGAGGTGAACGCGTGCACGATATGGGCGGCCCACAAGGTAGTTATCAGAGGGACCTTGATCAAGCTAGCCACTAGAAAAAAGAAATTGAAATATCTACAGCTGGAGAAGTTACTAGAGAACCTGAGATCCTTAGAACAAAGACATCAAGCGGCGCCGACAGAGATTACCCTCAGGCAATTGGGAGCGACGAGACGGGACATTCGCACTTTGCTGTTGGACGATGCGGCTCGTTCTCTGACCTGGTCAAAACGGACTTTTTTCGAGAAGGCGAACAAAATGGACACCTTATTAGCTAGAACGCTTAGGCCGAGGCAAGAGAGATCCCATATAACGGAGCTCAAACATTCAGATGGTACGAAGAGAACAAGACCAGCTGAGATAGCTGAGATTTTTGAAGATTTCTACAAAAGATTATACAACCACACCCCGGAAGGAAGCCCCCACGGTGCTCGTGAAGAAGAATATATTTTGCAATACCTAGACAAGCAGGGAATGACTAGACTGAATGGGGAGGCAACACACACGCTGGCAGCAGATATTTCGGAAGAGGAAGTGGACAAAGCTATCTCGAGCTTGAAAGGAAATAAAGCACCGGGGCCAGACGGTTTCGATGGTTCATATTACAAAACCTTTAGGAAAGAGCTAACGCCACATCTAGTCCACCTATTTGGTATCCTACGGCAAGGTAGGCATTTAGACCCTGACATGTCATTGGCGACCATAGTGCTTTTGCCCAAACCTGGGAAAGACGCATTGTATCCTGAAAACTATAGGCCTATTTCACTAATTAACCATGATTTGAAAATATTGGCAAAAATCCTGGCTGATAGGCTGAACCCTTTACTACATTCTCTTATCCATGCAGATCAAGTCGGTTTCATCAGGAATAGACAATTATTCGAAAACACTAGACGGAATATTGATTTGATTTGGAGGCAGGTGGCATTGGGGACCCCTACATTGGTAGTCTCCATTGATGCAGAGAAAGCTTTTGATAGAGTCCGGTGGCAATTTCTGTTCCCAGTTTTAAAGAACATGGGATTCCCGGAAGAATTTCTAACGATGACGAAAGCAATGTATCATAATGTTCGGGCGCAAGTGCAGATATCGGGGGCCCCACTACGCCCCTTCCGGTTGCATAATGGAACAAGACAGGGATGTCCACTCTCTCCCCTTCTTTTCGTTTTGGCCCTGGAACCCTTACTACAGGCAGTCCGAAGACACCCGAACATCGTTGGTGTACAGGTAGGAGACAAGGAATTTAGGGTTTCAGCTTATGCTGACGATGTTCTACTGACCATCACGAACCCTATAGAATCGATGGAAGCAATACAAGAAGTCATAGCCGAGTACGGTGCGCTATCAGGTTATAAGGCAAATATCCAGAAATCTAGTGCTCTACCACTGGGCTTGTCGCAAGCTGATACGGTTCGGCTACAGGAGATTTACCAGATCCGCATGGAAACGGACGCCCTGAAGTACTTGGGAATTAATATGACAGCTGATCCCGAACGCCTATACTTAGCTAACTATACCCCTATTTTTAGAGATCTGATGAGGGACTTAGACAAATGGACGGACAAACCCATATCCTGGATCGGTAGGATACACTCAGTGAAGATGAATATACTTCCGCGTGTATTATTTCTCTTCCAGGCGCTACCCATAAGAGTAACAAAGACGCAATTACTACCGCTGCAAAGATCGATTAGAGATTTTATCTGGCAGAACAAGAGACATCTAATTGCTAAACAAGTGTTATACCGTCGCAAAGACAGAGGGGGATTGGGCCTTCCGAACCTCTATTTCTACTACTTGGCGGCTCAACTGGCGCAGATAGTCATGTGGCATTCCACGATGGATGAGAGAAGGTGGGTAGAAATAGAGGCTATGATGGTAGGTGTTGACGTACCCCAGTTCACGATATGGGTCTCGCCAGAACATAGACCGGAGATACGAAAAACATGCCCGGCAATCCTTAACTCGATCCGAATATGGGATACTTGTAGATTAAAATATGGTCTGGCCTCATCCCCTTCTCCATTGACCCCCTTTTTGAGAAATAGGGAATTCCCGCCTGGTATGGCCCCCAGAGACTTTAGAAACATCGAAAGGACTGGGCTACAAAGGATTCATCAATTATATCATGATGGAGAGGTAGTACAATTTGCAGATCTTCAAGCAGGAAATCATTTAACCCCAGCAGATTTTTTTAGATATGTCCAAATACGGGACTTCGCCAAGAAACCACATATCAAGTCGGCAGCCACCAGGAGACCCACTTTTTACGAAAGGATTTGCTCGGAGGGGGCAACCCCCCAGGGGCTGATTACCCTCTTATACGCACACTTATGTGGTGAAAATAAAGAATGGGGAAAGTTAACTTACATTGATCAATGGGAGAACGATCTCGGCGAGACTTTGGAAGGGGTCGAGTGGCAGGAGATATGGGAAGCAAGCGCCAAGGTCTCCATTTGTGTCACCCTTCAAGAACAGGCTTGGAAAACTCTGTTC